>CAUYUJ010015338.1:125737-180737 GCA_963575745.1 Prorocentrum cordatum
CTCAGGTTTGGAACGGGGCTTGCCACCGTCGTCACCCAGCAACAGACGGCAACCACCGAAGCCGCTGCACTGCGTGGCGACATCCAGTCCCTCCTCGGGCACCTCACGGGGGGCACCATCCACCTGCCACAGGTGGCCACTCTGGAAACTAAGAAGGAGGAAGCTGCATCAGTTGCCGATCCCGTGGCTGTCTGCGGGTGATCGACCAGCCAGGCCAGGTCACCCCAGGGACGGGGCCCCCAGGGGCTGACAAAGGCAAAGACAAGGGTCGGGCCACCCAGGAACCCTATTGAAGGTGCTTCAGAGAGCCCGCCTCAGCCCTCCGAGGAAGCGCCTCCAGAGGCATCTCTTCCCTCTTCGCGTTGTATCTCTATCTTGTCGCCTCATGTCTGTTTTGGCAGCAGCACGCGCAAGCTATCTGGTGTAGGGACACCCGCAGTCTTGCAGGGGGCGTGATTGTTGCAATGTACATGAGCATTCAGGGGTATTTGAGGACGTGTGCCGACATGCAGCTTTTGGCTCACCGCTCGCGCCGCCCGCCTGGCCTCGCCATCATGCGGCGCCTTGCCTGCAGCATGGCCCTCCCCTCGCTAGCTGGAGCACGCCCGTCTTCAGGCGGTGCGCCCCAACACGTTTTCCTTTACGATGACAGCAGCATCTACAAGTACGATCATTGCACCATTTTGGACCCGATCGTGAACAGCACCGCCGCCGCGGGTCCGTGCGGCAAGGGACCGTTGGGCGCCATCGCGAGTGCATGTACGCCCTCGTCAACTACGACACATGCATCGCAGTCCACCCTCAGCGTGGCCTCGACCGTCGTGCAGCACACCCTCGACGGGGCCGCTGACCAAGGCCATGCAAGCAGTGGCGGCTTCAGCCCCGCTGTCGTGCCCCGCTATAGTCCCACGGGTCTCATTACCCCCCTGTGCGCCAGAGGCGAACCCGAGGAGGACCCCGCTTTCTGGCACCTGATGATGATCCGAGCCCGGCTCATACCGTGCGCTGCGGCGTGGGCACCAGGTGAGGACCACTAGGACGTGTTCTGGGCATGGCTCGAGGACTGCGTCCCGTACATCCTGGCGACGCTCCATCTGCCACAGTATGACCACTTTTTCCAGGAGGACTCCGAGGAGAAAAACGACGCCCTGCGCCAGCGCACCGCGATCGACATGTGTGAGGACATCTGGTATAGAGCGGGCCCTGACAGACAGCGCACCAACCGCAACCTCACTCGTATCCAGGGCAGCCGCGAGCACCCCACCCGCTACTTTGGCCTCCTTCTGGAATACCAGGGCGCTCGTGCTCAGCTCGTCGGCCCTGAGGCTTTCACGGCACCCTTGCCGTCATACCTCTCACGGGCCCACGCCTTACTACCAAGAGGCCTCCCTCCACCTGACCAAGACGCCCTGGCGTACCTCGCGGACGCGATCCTGCACCACCCGACTGACATGCAGCCGCTTGTCGAGGCGGAGCTCGCCGCGGCACCGATGGAACCGCTAAACCCACCTCCGCCAGCTGACCTCGCCCAGCACGCCACAGGTGAGCAGGGCGCAGACGACCCCATATCATGGCTGCTCCAGCACATCGCGGCCAGCGATATCAGCAACATACCCCAGGACTCGTTCCACGCGTCGGACGATATCAGCAACATATCCCTGGGCTCGTTCCACGCGTCGGACGATAGTCAGGACGACATGGAAACCCTGGATCGTGACGGCATGACACCACCAGGCGACACGGCCCAGCATGACCGTGACAGCGAACCCCACTCAGGGCACACCCCGTCGCACAGCAGTCCGCCCAACGACTCGGCCCAGACCGACCCCTGTGCACAGCTCAACGACGCTGAAGGCGCCATTGTCGCCGACGCGACAAGCCATGCTACTGCATCGCCAGCTCAAGCCAGCCCGCGCAGTGGCGGCTTCAGCCCCGCTGCAGCACTGGCTGGACCTGGACATCTCCAGACCGCAGGTGGCAGCACCATGCCCCGCACTCCTGTCTGCCGTGTTAACGGGACTGACTCCAATCTCAGCTTTATCGACCACTGGCAGGCCGACATCGATAACGACCCCATCGACGACGCGAACCCAGATGCCAGCGGCACCTACGACGCCCAGCACAGCGCAGCGGCATCACGACACTGTGGCTGCCTCATTTGCCTCTTTGTAGCCACGTACGCCATCGTGATAGCAATGCCGAAAAAGGACCAGATCGATGGGTACCTGCCGACACCGAGCCGAGACCCCAGCTACCGACAACGACGACGACGTCAAGCGGCGGCACCAGGCCCATCTGTGCCCACCACACCCCGACGCACAACGGCATACAACGTCACGTCCGCATTGTGGGGTACCCTCATGTGGGCCAGCGCCAAACTCAGAGATATTGTCTCGGGTGGAGCCAGCGCAGTCGGGGTCGGCCTCGGGGGTGTCCTGAAATGGGCCAGCGGCAAACTCGGAGCTATCGCCACTGGCGGAGTGGTGTGCGGTCTTCTTCTTGTCGGCGCCAAACTCCTCGCTCAAGGAGCCGTCAGACACGTAGGAGCCCGCATCTGTGCGCGTGCCCTGGACTCATCCACGGCCCAGTGGTGCCTCCGCTGTTGCCAACCGATCAGGAGGCCGCGCGATGAGGCCACAGACACAATGCCACGCACGCTTGCCGAAGAACACGAGGACCAGCACGTGCACTCACTCCGACATCCGCTGCTACAGGAACACTACGCCGCAGCAGTTGCCGCCGCAGTCGCCGATGTCACCACCGCCACCACCGCCGCCACCGTTGAAGTCACTGCCGCCGTATCGCGAGCCTCGTCCGTCACACCACGATCGACCAGCCCGTCTCTGCGATACGGTTCCAAGAGCGGCGCGGTCCACGGTAATCCACCGACTCACGAAGACGCCACAGCCCACGCCAGCGACGCCGAGGCAAGGGAACCACGTGAGCGCACCCGCGACAGGCCGTGGTCCATCTTCCGACATGCAGATGCTCGTGGTTCCTCTTCCGACACGGACACCCAACCACCACGTCGGCGAGCACGCTATGCTTCACCCGCCAGGCACCAGGCGCCTTCAGGCCCTGGTACGCCCCATCTAGCCCTCAAGCCACCGACGCGCAACTTACGCAACACTATCCAGCGCGACCCAGCGGTGCCCGTGCCGCCGACGAGCATCCTCAACGCCCTGTACCAAAACGGCTTTGCGCTTGGTAACAGTGGCGTGTCTACAGAGGACATCAAAGACGCTCTGCGACTTCACGACCATCCTCGATTCACCCATGATCTAACACTCCAAGCGCTGGGGCCGTGGACTGACATCATGCAGAGGCCCCCGAACCGCCTCACTTGGGTACTCGAAGACTCGGGCGGAAACTCAGGCGAGACGATCTTCCCCTACCTCACGTGGGACCTCCGCAAACCCACCACCGACGCGCCCACTGTCTTCTGGCATGGGACCCGTGGCGACCTTGCGGCCCGTCTCGCCGCCAGCGGAGGGCACCTCTTGCCAGGCCCCCGCCGTGAAACGAAGGGTCGAACTGGCACCAACGTTGGCCGCACGTACGTGAGTGTGCACCCTTCGCTGGCCGCGTGGTACGCAGTGCCGCCCACCCGCCCTACAGCCTCGAAGACGACACCCTCGCGTGGGGACCCATCGCGCTCTGGATGTGCGAGGCCACCCAACCACCGAGCGGTGAAAACTGGCACAACTTCGTGAAAGGGGAGGCCCACGGAGTGCGCCTCATCTACCCTCGGGTCCTGGGCCTCCTCATCCGCATGGACTGGTGTGCCCCCACGGAAGCTGCCTCCAGGTGCCGTGCCTTGCCACAAGTATTTGGCATGGGCGACTGTGCGCACGCCCTCCACATCGCTGGCTACGATCATCCAGATCTCCGCGAGGCCGCTGAAGCCCACGACCAGGAAGCTAGCACTCGGCGCAGGCTGGGCATCGCGGCAGCGTGGCCACCGCCGCAGGCACTATACTCGCCAGAGGCAGCGCGAGCATGGGCAAAACAGCATTACGACACTGAAGCAGCCACCAGGGCCGACCCCAACCAGCCCCGGCCACGCGTCTCGCTGCGCAGGCTCCAGCTGGACCCGCAGTCACTGATCGACCTTGTGTGCACTGGCTTGCAAGCCGTCCCCGTGCGGGGGCACCCCGAAGCACGCGAGTCGCGCCCCAGCGGCTCCAGCCCTGGGGCCGAGCCTGGTCCACCGCGCACCTACCAGTCAGGTGCCGCCCTGGCACACAGTCCAGACCGCTCACCGACGACACCAGGAGACGACAACCGCCGTATGCCGTACCTCATCAGGGCAGCCGCGGCCCTCGCCCGAGGCCACGCCCGCCCACGGCGATCCGCCTCCCGTGCGTCACGGCAGAGTGGCGAAAACTCCACCTCGGACTACAGCGACATCGAGACGTGGGAGCACATCGTGACGGAAGTGGAGCCGACCGCCTACCACGTTCACGCCTTCCACGTCCGTGATGTGCGGGCCCGTGTCAATGCCCCTGGCATCGAGGTCTGGCTTGACCCTGGCGATCACCACGACGGCGCCTACTTACCGTGGGGGACGACCGTCATGGGCCATCGCGTTATCGACCCTGAGGTGGGGGGTCGTGACGGCTGGGTCATCCTCCACCACGACCATGGCGATACCACTACCAAGCTCTGGGCACCGACCCAAGTCCACGTCAAGGCGGATGACACGTGGCGCACGGTCATGGTACCAGCGGACATGGGGCCCCAGTGGTTAGAGCGCCACGCCGACGACGCTCGCCTCCCCGCCGAGGTCGTCCGCACTACAGGCCAGTCCTGGTTTGCCGACGTCTGGCCCTTGTGGGATCGACCCCGACCCCACCCAGACGACCCAGGCACAAACGAGCAAGCGCTCCCGCCCCTACCAGCACGCTGGTCATGCCTACAGTGCCGATTCCAATGCTGTCAGTACTGCGCGGCCCGCCGCAACACGCAGCTCGGCACCTCGGGCCAACCAACGTGCCCAGACTGCGCCCTCAGCGGACTACGTGCACCTATGGACTGGTCCACGGACTACTCTTGCAACAGCTGGACGTGTGCATACAGCACCGACAACAGGGACTCTGACACATGCTGCCTCTCCAGCAGGTGCCCTCACCCGCCCAGTCCACACAGCCTGCTCGACGTCCGTGCCACAGGGATGCCGCCGCACATCCTTGCCCGCCAATATGGCAACGCGCCAGCCCACCACGACCTCAAGGAGCCCCCCCGAGCGCCTTCAGGCCCCGGGGGGGAGCCTCCACAACAGGCCAAGCTGGTTACCAGGGTCAATGGTACCTTCCACCGAGGCCGCGGCGGGTCCCCAGGCAGGGATTGCCCGACGGCACGCGGCGGCCACCTGGGTTCACAGGATCGGGGATGCCTGAAGACCCGTCCCCCGACCAACCGCTGTGGAGGGAAGGCTACGTGCTCTTCGGCCCCCACCAGGCCCTCAAGGAGGACTTCACCTTCAACAAAACGGTCCGCCGACCTTATTCCCTAACCATCACCAACATGCACAGGGATCGTGTCACAGTCAAGACCGTCTGCGAGTGCATCGCCGAGCGCATCCACACTACCCGCACCCGCTGGCGGGATGTGGTACTGTACTGGGACGCCGAGGGCGGCCCTGGGCCTCAAGCTCTCGACTACGACATGCGCCTCTGCGACGCCATGGTGGGCCGAGCCACGACCGAAGCAGAGCTGAATCACGATCGCAGCAACCGTGGTAGTTTCTGTCTCTATGGACCAGCGCACCAGCGCGCCGTAAACATCACGGCGCTCCCCGAGCCGCAGAACATTGACTACATGGAGCATGTGCGGCGATATTCCCCCGTCGGGGAGACTTACCCAGACCACGCCTTCGAGCACGTCTACCAGGGCTGGCGGCGGCCCGTCGTGCCCACTGTCCTCCCCGACACCCGCCCGCTCTCGAGAGCCGACCAGCAGCGCTACCAACAGCACCAGCAGCGCATTCAGCAGCGCGACCAACGCGACGTAGGTCAGCCGAGCACTCCACGCAACCGCTCCCCCGCGCGTGCCCCGACAGGCGGCAACACGGTGCACGGCGGGGGTGCCGCCTATCACCG
Source organism: Prorocentrum cordatum (assembly GCA_963575745.1). Taxonomy (NCBI): domain Eukaryota; class Dinophyceae; order Prorocentrales; family Prorocentraceae; genus Prorocentrum; species Prorocentrum cordatum. The sequence goes on from CAUYUJ010015338.1 coordinate 131,839, forward strand.
TGGCCCCATTGGCGCCAGGCCCGCGGCGGTTGGAGCAGCTGCCTCCAGCTACGGCCATGCCCCCCACGCCAGGGTGCATCCAGCGGCCATCGGTCACTCGCGGGCACTCGAGCAGTCCCCCCCACGGGCCACCTCGCCCGTGCCAGGGTCCACGCGTGCCTGGGGCCACTACCCAGGCCGCCATGACAGCACACCCAGCAACCAACCCGCAGTGCTAACCCCTGCGGATTCAGCCCAGGGGGCTGCACCAAGCCGTGGCAGGACAGGGCGCCCTGAAGGATGGCGCGATGCGAACGTGCGCGCTTGGCAACCGCGCCAACACACGCCCCCGCCAAACGTGGCCGCATCGCTGCGCCCTGCCCAAGCAAAACCTGCCCCACCTGTGCGAGAGAGGCAGCCGCTCGTCCCGCTCGTCCTCACGTACACCCAGGCGCACCACAGCGCCTCCCCGCGGCACAGCGACGGAAGTGCCCACCACATCAGCCCCCGCCCCGACGCTGTTGACCCTGACCAGGCCACAGCAACGGCGGAGGGCGGCGCAGGCGGCCCCCGCCAGCCCAGCCCATCACCCTGCGCGGCGCCGATCCGATCCCCGAGCAGGGCGGATTCCGAGCGCGCTAATGCCCAGGCGACCTCGCCACGCGACCGCCACACGGGCGGGCGCGTCCCGCGCAGCAGGTCCTGCAGCCGCCACAGCTCACGCAAGGCACCAGGGAGCTCCACGAGCCCGCCGCCTCGCGAGACTCAGGCTGATGGCCGAGCCCCCGAAGTGGTGCCACGCTTCGGTGCCAGCGTCATCGAACCTGGCCAGGTCGACCTCTCTCCGACGCCGTCCACGGACCACGAGCCGCCGCTGCCCACCCGCGTGATCGTCCCCATCGACGAGGCGCCGACCTTCGACCCGTTCAAGAACAGGTACCGTGTCAAGGACCTTGCGGCGGGTTTCGGCGGTGGCTCACCGCTCTCACCTCAGAGTCGGGGCGGAGCCCCCGCCACCTCAGCCGCTGCCGCGGCAGCGGCGGCCCCGCGGGGAATCAGCCCTGTCCTCAACGCGGGCCTCGCGGCAGCGGGCATGGACGAGGCCCAGCGCCAGGCCACCGACCGCGCTGCTCGAGCTGTTCCACCAGATGCTGCTCATCAAGATACTGACGGGGCGGGCGCGCCACCGCAGGACGGACCAGCGGTGTCGCGTGCGAAGTATATGCGCGTGCGTTGTGCCGCTGCCGCGCCGAGCCGCCGCCGCTGGTTCGCTTTTGCTTTTGTGTTCGGCAGGACGGATCGAGGAGTCGCCTCCCTCTCCCTCTGCTGCCGTCTCACCTCTCCTCCCCTCGTCCCCTATGGTACAGGAGTGAGGAGGATTTGTCGAGACAGTTTCATTGACGTTTATGAACCCCCCCTGGCGCAGTGCCGACCATATCTCGCCTATACTTCTGGCCTGACGGCGGCTTCAGCCCCGGTCAAGCTAATCCATAGGAACGCCATGAGCTCCTACTGTGGCCAAGCCTTCTACCTGGGCGAGGGTCAGGCTGACCTACACCGTGCGGGGCGTGCAAACCCCAGCTCCACCGATGGAGACGGGCCAGGTCGCTCCATACACCTCGTCAGCCTAAACATCACCAGTCTCTCAGCGAACTGGCAAACCATCACCGCTCTTGGTGTCGACCACAACGCCGCAGTCATAGCACTGCAGGAGACCCGACATGCCAAGCCGACCAGACAAGCCATCGCTACCAGCGCCGCCAATCCACACACGGGGGATACCACGCCAGTCTTGGACCTGACCTGGATCTGGCGCGAGCCCAGCGCAGAGCTGCCCACGGCGGCACAGACCACACCGTCGTGGGCAACACTGGCGCCTCGGGAGGGGTCGCCATCCTCTCTAAGGATGCCATTGTCGACTCCACTGTCGACGACACTGCGCCCTGTATCGTCGCCCTCAAGGCAAGAAAAGATGGCACGAGGCCTTTCTCCCGCTCTGCACCCAGCACCGCCGCAGGCGGCGACGAAACAACCACGGGCCCGCTGGGATCTACATAGCGAGCCTCTACGGGGTTGCTGGAGGAGACAGCGCAGATCTTTTTCGGCTCGCTGACTGCGCCGCCGCAAGGGTCGGCTCAGCCCCGTATTTCATCTGCATGGACGCAAACACGAACATCGACGACAATCCACACCTGCTGCACATGATGCAGCACGGATGGTTTAACGTCGCTGAGGGCACACCAGACCACACCATGCACACATACGGCAATATCCCTGACTGGGGCCGCGTCACCAAGTGCCCCCGCACTTCGCGCATCGATTATATCATCGCCAACCAAGCGGCGCGATCCCTTGTCACCGACTTCTGCTATCTGCGCGACTTGCCAGCGAAGTCCCATGTTGGCCTGCAGGTCACGCTCGACCTTAGCCGCCTCGACATGCGGCCCGACGCCTTCTTGCCCCCACGCCCTACCCTCCCAACGATGGAGCTCACGAGGGTCACGAACTGCAGGCTTTAGGGACCCTCATCGCTGGGCGATATCAGGACCGCATGGAGCAGGCCGACGCGCGCGACGACGTGGAACGCATGTTCGCCCTGGCTAACGAGGCCAGTCATGAGTACCATCTCACCCGTCTGCGCGACCTGCCACCTCCACCGCCTGACCACCCAAAAAAGAAGCCCCCCACCATGCACGGGCTCACGCCCATGTTCGAGGAGCGACCAGTTGTCCCCCGTGCCTTCCCCACCTACAGAGCTTCCACGATACACATGAACCGACTGCGCAAGCTCCATCGGCAACTCTGTGAGCTTCGCTTCATCGGACAGCACCATCATTTAGACTGCCGTGCCATCCCGCCGTACCTAGCGCAGCGCATCGACTGCACGCGGACCGCGGCCCGCCTCCTATGTCACAAGCTGCGCCCCACGGTTCTCCTAGACTTCCCCGAGGCCTGGACCCCCGACGAGCCAGCACCTCACGGAGAGCACCTTGACGGTTTGATCCAAAACCTCGACCTAGAGCTGTCGCGACGTGCGAACCGTGCCAAAGCTGAACGCATCAAGATATGGGCTGAGGGCGTCCGCGAGCCAAGCGGGCGAAAGGCGGCCATATACGCACGGGCTGCTGACAGCTCGCCCACGGCGTATCTCCGCACGCCTACCACACCTGACGATACGCAACTCCACTGCGACACCAACGCCTTCAAACCTGACAAAGCTAGCACGGATGATAGCGACGCTGACACCGAAGCTGGCGGCTTCAGCCCCAGCGACGGTAGTTCGCCCGACACGGACAACGACGAAGACCACACTTGTGAACCACCACCTGCACAAGTCCCCGACATTCTCCCTGCCAACGCCATTGTTGCTAATACAAAAGACATGCTTAAGCTCATGGTCGACACCTGGGAGCCCATCTTGGGCAGGTACCGCGCCCGTGCAGGACATGACGCCGAAGCCATGCCGACGTGGGCTGACTTCTACGATGAGTACCGACAAGAGCTGCCTACGCCATCACCAGCTACCCCTTTTCCACCTCACCGACGACCAACTCATCCACTTTATTCGCACCCGTTCACCGCGCCGTGCGGGGGGACTGGACGGCTGGACTACTAAGGAGGCTAAGGAGTTACCCGACGACATTCTTCGCCTCTTCGCCAGCGTCTTACGCGCTATGCAACGCACTGGCACCATCCCAGAACCCCTCCTTCCTGTGCCAAACCCGTGCCTCCGAAAAGGCCGAGGCGAACTCCCAACGGACCAACGACTTCTCTCGGTGCTTTCCGTTTGGATGTATGCGTGGGAAGCGCCAGCTTACCGCAGCCTCACGGACTGGCGGAAAGGATGGACCCACGCCACGAGCTTTGGCGCTGTCCCCAAAGCTACCATGGGGACGTCAGCACCTCTCTTGCCCTGCGCATCGAACACGCCAGGGCCTTACTCCTTCCCTTAGCTGGGGCTGCCCTTGACCGACAGAAGTGTTTCGACTACCTCATCACGGACATTTGCCTTAACCTTGCGCTTCACGCGGGGTGCCCCCAAGACATCGTTACTGTCCGCAGAAACTTCTACAGTCGCCACAAACGCTACATCCGCATGAACGGTGCGTACTCTAAGGAACTGGCCAGGACAACCGGTCACCTCCAGGGAAGCTCTTGGTCCCTGGACGACATTAAGCTGCTCATGTGTGTGTGGACCAAGAGACAGCATCGATACGTTCCGCGATCACTCAGCACTACTTTTGTTGACGACAGCAACTCCACTACTCACACCGCGCCTGAGTTGCAGAAATCTCTTGATGAAACCGCCAAGTTTGATCGATTTTCAGGTCAACGCATTCACCCTGGCAAAGTGGCGGGGTGGGCGCTCACCGACGAGCTTCACACCGCCGTTACCCAGCTCAATCTGGCGGAACGGCCCTTACGCGTGGTCGACTCCTTCAAGCTCGTCGGGAGTTACATCAACGCCGAGGCAGCGCCGGCTCCAGCCGCGCTTAACCTCACGGCCACCGCTGACGCCCGTGTTCGGAGGGCGACTAGTCGCCTGCCGCGCATTGGCAAGCTCCCTTCGCCGATGCTTATTAAGGCGCGGCACGCCCGTTCCCTTGCTGCCAGCGTCTGTACCACGGGCACCGACATTCAAGCCCCATCAGGCCCCGTCAAAACGGCCTACAACCATGCCCTTAAGGCGGCTATCCGCCCCAAGGGAAACAAGTGGGTCGAGTTTTGGACTCTCATGGCCGTGTGCGTCCCAGGACACGCCCTGGAGATTGACGCCATCACGCAGCGTGAAGGTTTCCTGTGTCTGCGGCGACAGGTTAATCGCGACGCTACACTCTGCGGTCTCGTCAGGGATCTCCAACACCACGTTCAGACCCTGTTTGGTGGAGGACCTGTCGGACGACTTGTCCAGTCGCTCCAGCAGCTCCGTTGGACCTGGCCCACATTTGGCATCCTGTACGACGACTGGGGCTGCCAGATCAGTTGGCTGAACTTACCCCAAAACGCCTTCCTTCACATGCTGCGGGCCTCACAACGCAGAGCCTTTCTGAGGAGGATCAAGCCACGGCGTCACGACCTTGGATACCTTGCCTCTGTCAGACAGGGCCTCGACCTCTTCGCCAGCACGTGGCTCGCCCGAACGAAAGGAGCAGCCAAATGCAACGCATGGCAGCTGGCGCTCCTCCTTAACTACCTGTCGGGCGGGGACCACACCCAACAGCGACGATCCCGATCAAACACGTCCGCTGACCCAGCCCCATCTGCCGATACTGCGACGAGGAAGAGGAAACTCAGGAGCACACTGTTCGCGACTGCAAGTGCTGGGCCCGAGAAAGAGTCCCTCTCACCACCCTCATCAGTGACGAGCAGTGGGCCCGTCTTCCGCCGCGCACAAGACACTGCGGGCTCTTCGATGAAGACCCAGCCCTCCTCGACCTGCAGGCCGACCTCGCGAGGGACCCGCTACCGCAGCCCATACCGCGGCCCCCACCTGAGGGAGATCCTGCGGCTTCAGCCCAGGACTCCTACACCACCTACCTTGACCACGACACTGGTTGGACATGGGTCTACGCTGCCACGGACGGCGCATGCACCAACCAAGCCATCCCATTGCTAGCACGAGCGGGCTACGGCGTCTACTACGGCATCGACCACCGCATGAACTACAGTGCACGCGTTCACGGCATTACGCAGAACGCACAGCTTGCGGAGACCCTCGCCATTGTCAACCTCACGGCATGTGCTGAACGGCCCGTACACGTTTTCGTGGACAACCAGGCGGTGGTCGATGGGTTCCAAATTATCATCGACGGACACTCACCACCGCAGGGCACGCACGTGGAGCTCTGGGAAAAGATACACCGATGCGTCATGGCCAAGCCCAACATGTTCCGCGTCGAGAAAATCGCAAGCCACCTGGGAGACATGGGCATCGACCTCGGGCTCATCGGGCCCATCGCGGAGGAGTTCAATCGTCAAGCTGACGCCCTCGCCACAACGGCGGCACGTACTCATAACCTTCCAGACGACATTGTCGAAGCTGCCAAATCACGACATCGCCAAGCGACCGTGATTCATGGAGTCGCTGTCGCCATCTACGAGCGTAGACACCGTACACTCCCCCTCCCACACCGCAGGGCTGGGTTCACAGCTGCGGAACTCAACAAAATGGAACCGAATCCCCTGCTGTCTGACCAGGCACCACCCGCGGCTGGACCAGACATCCCACAGAACCCGGACGAGCTCTGGGCCGAGGCCCAACGGGCGATCTTCGACGAACAGGAGGACGACCCGTTCGGCTTTGGCGGGGGCCTTGACTTCCTAGGCGACGGGCCAGCCAGCGCCAACCTTGCCCCGTCGGGCACCCGCACGTCGCCCTCGACTCCGCCACTGAGAGCGGCATCGCACCCACATGACAGCGCCGCTCACCTTCAAGACGCTGACGAACAGGAGGAAGACCTGTTCAGCTTCGGTGGGGGATCGGACGCTTTGGACGACGGACAAGTCAGCGAAAACCCTGCCCCGTCGGGCAACCTCTCGACGCCTACCGCGACTCCGTCCCCGAGAGCGACATCGCCCCCATACGATGATATCGGCCACCGCCAAGACGCCGACGACGACCTGGGTGACCCCCGCGGACGGAGTGGCATAGACGACGCACCGCCGACACCCCACGCTGCCGACCATGCCGCTTTTTTTTTTTTTTGTTGTTTATTTTTTTCTTTTTTTCGGTTTTTTTTTTTCTCTTTTTTTGTTGTTCTCGTTTTTCTTTTTTTTCTTTTTTTTTTTTTTTTTTTTTTTTTTCTTTACTTTTTTTTTATTTTTCTTCTTTTTTTTTTTTTTTTTTTCTACCGAGACGCCACCCTTCTACGCGGCCGACCTCAGAGCCCTCGCACGGCATCATGATTGGTCCCCCCGCGCAAACCACTCCGCCCCCCCACCAGCGGCAGCCCGCGGGGGCGGCTTCAGCCCCCCCGCAGGGCACTGAACCAGACAGGCCCTCGCGCCCCGTCCACGCTTCCATCGTTGCTGAGCGAGAGGATGCGGCTCTCCCGACCTCTTGGGGCGTGGCCCTAGCGGCTCCAGCCCTGGGGTCGCGTGTTCCCCTCCAGTCACCTTTCAAGGGTGACGGACGACAGCGTACAGGGTGCCGCACTACGCTAGTCCACAATCTGGACAGGCGTACCGAGGACCTCGCCTCTGTCTCGAGGCCCTCGGCCGCTGGCACTGAGCAGCCACCCCTCACCGACCGCGAAACCGAGCTGTCCCGGGCTATGGCTGCTCTCCAGCAGAGGTGCGTTGCTCTCGCCGCGGACCTCGCCGCCGCCCAAGCTCGCCAAGGTCCTCTACTCCAGCGCCTCCACAGCGCCGGGCGAGCCTTCGCCGAGCTGCTCACGCCCTCGCCCGATGGTGCCGTGCCGTCACTCACATCCAAGCTATGCTGTCATCGTTCCGCGGCGCTCCACCTGGTGCCCCGCGCTAATCTCCTCCTCTCTGCCTGCCCGTGTGCACGCGTGGCTCCGCGTCCACGGTGTCAGGGCGTGGGGGCGGGGGGTGCCCCGTCACTGCGCGCCGCTTTGCGGCCAAGCGCCCAACTGGCGGTCTGCAAAGCCGCCTAGCCACGTGTCAGCACGTCGCCTTTCTTGTTGGGGCCTCTTTCTTTACGCGGTCTGACAGGTGAGATCATCACCGTCTGTCCGCCGTCTGTAGCGTCTGTCGCACTGCGCCGGGGGAGGTTTTTTTTTGTTGCCCGCCCTCGTATCTAAAGGCTGCACCGCCGCAAATAGTGCTTGCGAGTTGTCGCACCGCAGTGCGCCTCGCGGACGGACCCTGGTCCGCCTACTTGTCCGATCTCTCTCTCTCTCTCGCTCTCACTCGCTCTCTCTCGCTCTCTCTCGCTCTCCCTCGCTCTCTCCCGCTCTCTCTCTCTCTCTCTCTCTCTGCTCTCTCTCTCTCTCTCTCGTCTCTCGCTCTCTCTCTCTCTCTCTCTCTATATATATATATATATCTCTTCTCTTCTCTTCTCTTCGCTTCTCTCTTCTCTCTCTCTCTCTCTCTCTCTCTCTCTCTCTCTCTCTCTCTCTCTCTCTCTTCTCTCTCTCTCTCTTCTATCTCTATCTCTCTCTCTCTCTCTCTCTCTCTTCTCTCTTCTCTCTTCTCTCTTCTCTCTCTCTCTCTTCTCTCTTCTCTCTTTCTCTCGCCTGTCTCCTCTCTCAACTCCCCCTCTCTCTCTCTCTTTCTCTCTCTCTCTCTCTCTCTTTCCGCTCTCTCTCTCTCTCTCTCTCTCTCTCTCTCCTCTCCCTCTCTCTCGCTTCCTCTCTCTCTCTCTCTCTCTCTTGCTCCTCTCTCTCTTTCTCTCTTCTCTCTCTCTCTCTCTCTCTCTTTCTCTCCCTTCTCTCTCCCCAATCCCTCTTATTTCATCTCTCTCCTCTCTCTCTCTCTCTCTCTCTCTCTCTCTCTCTCTCTCTCTTCCTCGAGTCTCGGCTCGAGAGTGCTCCGCACTCAGACCGCAGCTACGACGCGAAGCGCCCCGCCTCGGAGTCAGACTCCCAGGCCTCGCGAGACCGGAGGGGCCCCAGCAGGACCCTACTGATTCGCGTCACCTCTCCGCACCAGAGTGCCCGCAGCAATGGCCCCCAAGAAGCCGGAGCGCCGTCACTCTTCAAAGCAGCCTCCGAGCTCCCGCTTGCTGCTGAAGGGTCCCTCCTTCAACGCAAGCAGGACTGCATCGCAGCGTTCAGGCAAGCGGGGTCTGACCGCCCCACGGCCGCCTATAACGGGCTAGCCGAACTGAACGCGGACGAGCTCCAGGCAAAGTACGACATGCACAAGTCAAACACGAAGAAGCTTGGCAGCGCCCTTATCCGCATGTGCGCCGCCAACCAGATCAGCTACACGCTCGACCACTACCAGCGCAGCAAGCCTAAGCGCACTGGCGGTGACACATCGCACCCACCATCGGGCCCCGCACGTCTTCAGGCTGCGGACACCCAATTCATCGCCTTGGACCCTGCCTTTTGGAAGGTCCCTGTTCTTGCCGAACCCACCTCGCCTGACGACGGCAAGACGTACAAGCCCAGCATCAGCCTCCACGACTCCGAGAGTGGCGACTGGCTGCTGCAACACCACCTCGGGCAGGGCAAGCGAGCCACGGGCCAGCTCGCGATTGCTGTCATGGGCCCGAAAAACGACAACTACGTCGGTACCGAGCTCGCCGTCCCCGTCCTGAAGCGCCACCCCAAGGCGCCCAAAGTGGTCCACACGCACGTCCCCGTGATCGTGTACCAGCTGGGCACCAAGGAGGTCGCCTGCACGGAAAAGGTAGCCGTCGCCACCATCGACCCGCCGACCACGTCTGCTGGATTCGGGCGACCATACACGAGACCGAGGCCATTGCCGCAGTCCCCTCCATGCACCAGGCCTTCGAGGACCAGTTCTCGGGAGGTGCCCCCGTGAATGGTGGTCCACGCGCCAAGGGCCCTTTTCGAGGCGACTCCGCTCCACAGGACAAGGCGCGCCAAAAGCACAAGGAGTCCAAGAAAGACGCTCGCCGCCAGGAGCTCGATGGCCAGCTCCAGGACACCTTCAAGGCCCTCTTCCACGGCAACTTTTAAGCCGTCACCATCCTCGAACCCTGCAAAAGCCTAGGCAGGTTTGGATCGGGCGTCGGAAAGAGGTCCCTGGCTGCCACCTTCGGCGTCAGTCTCCAAGTGGTCGACAAGGTCCTGGCGGGATCAGGGCAACTCGGTGCCACCTACGACCTCAGCAACGTAGGTGCAGACGAGCCCACCGCCGACAAGTATCAGACCGTGTGGTTCCCTGAGGACCAGCCCATCACGATGGCAGACGAGTTCCAGAAGTCGGTGGAGCTCAAGGCCCTGGGAGTCGTCAGGCACGGCAAGTCAGGCCTGCTGGGGATCCGTGTTCCGCGGGGGTCTGACGTCGCCAAGGCCGCTGCTGTCAGCATCCGCGGCTGCGAGGCCACCCTCGCAAAGACGCGCTACCGCATCACTGGCATTGCGTCACGCCGCGCCACGCTGACCCAGCTCGCCAAGACTCTCACGGGCCCGTCCGTCAAATGGGACTGTGAGGTCTACCACACCGCCTGGGACCCAGCCACTGCGGCCCAGTTTGCCCTAGTGCGCGCCCATCGGCCCCCACTCACCTATACGGTGCAGGTCACGGGGTGCTCCATCCCGTGGAGCATCGCCGAGGCCCCGCTGGCTGAGGTGGCGCCGAAGCGGGACAACGTTACCATCGTCACGCCTACCACATCACAGAGCCTGCGACGCCGCCAGCCGGTGGTGGCGGCTTCAGCCCCGCCACCGGCACACTCCTCACCAAAGCGGCCCAGAGCCCCTACCTCCACGACCTCATGACTGCCACGCCCAAAGGCAAGGGCGTCGCACCGCTCCTGACCCCCAAGGAGGAGCCTTTAGCCAAGCGCCACCGCTCCTCAGCGGGAAACGTGACGCCACGCCGCCCGCAAGGCCACCCCGCGCCCCAGGCCGCAGCTCTTCTGCGCCCCCTCACGGCACGGACGGAGCCGCTGAACCGACGGCCGCCCCAGGACCAGGTGGCCACGACCCCTGGCTTGGCACGGCCGCGGCGGAAGGAGGGGCCACACCGAAGGCGCCGCTGCCACAGCCGCCGAAGTACCAGGTGACGTCGTTGACGTCGAGATCCTCTCATCAGGCGATGAATACAGCGAGGCCTCCCACGAACTCAACACCTTCGTCGAGCGCTTCGCATCGGCCTCTAAACCGCCCGATGCTGCCACGACCCGCATCCAGCACATGGAACAGCAGCACGAGCTGCTAGCCAACACGGTGGATAACATGCAGGTGCAGCTTGCGGGCGTTCTCTCCTCCCAGGCCACACTCACGGAGCACGTTTCAGGGCTGGAACGGGGGCTGGCCACCGTCGTCACCCAGCAACAGACGGCAACCGCCGACGCCGCTGCACTGCGCGGCGACATCCAGACCCTCCTCGGGCACCTCACGGGAGGCACCATCCACCTGCCACAAGCGCCCACTCTGGAAGTTAAGAAGGAGGAAGCCGCAGCGGCCGCCGAGCCCGCGGCAGCCTGCAGTGCGACCGACCAGCCAGGCCAGGCCACCCCAGGGACGGGGCCCCCAGGGGCCGACAAAGGCAAGGACAAGGGTCGGGCCACCCAGGACCCATATTGAAGGTGCCTCAGAGAGCCCGCCTCAGCCCTCCGAGGAAGCGCCTTCAGAGGCACCGCTCCCCTCTTCGCGTCGTATCTCTTTCTTGTAACCTCATGTCTGTTTTGGCAGCAGCACGCGCAAGCTCTCTGGTGTAGGGACACCCGTAGTCTTGCAGGGGGCGTGATTGTAGCGATGTACATGAGCATTCAGGGGTGTATGAGGACGTGTGCTGCCACGCAGCTTTCGGCTCATCGCTCGCGCCGCCCGCCAGGCCTCGCCATCCTGCGGCGCCTCGCCTGCGGCCTGGCCCTCCCCTCGCTGGCTGGAGCACACCCGTCTTCAGGCGGTGCGCCCCAGCACGGAGGAGAGGCTTTCCTGCGTCATGCGGAGCGTAGGACGTTCTTCTACCTTTACGATGACAGCATCTACAAATACGATCACAGCGCCATTTTGGACCCGATCGTGAACAGCACCGCCGCCGCTGGCCCGTGCGGCACCGGGCTGCTGGGCGCCCCCGCGAGCGCCTGGCCTGAGCAGCACCAGGGGCCCTGCCCCACGCGCTGCCCCCCGGGGACTTCGACGGCTACTACTATGCCTACGCCGAGTACCAGCACGTCTCCTACGAGCACGCCCTCGTCAACTACGACACATGCATCGCAGTCGACCGCCGATTTTGCCGCAGCTGAGCTGACTCCTGCGTCCTCCGGCCACGCCTCGCACCGCATGCAAGTTCAGCTACGAGGGCTTCCATCACTCAATACGACGCCTGCGGTCGACCGTCGTACAGCATATCCTCGATGGCACCCTGTCTTCAGCTTGTCCTCGACCGTCGTGCAGCATATCCTCGACAGGGCCGCTGGCAAGGCCCAGGCACGCAGTGGCGGCTACAGCCCCGCTGCAGTGCCCTGGCTGCCACCGCCCCCGCATGAGGCAACGCACGCCGCGCACGACCACCTGCGAGAGTTACCACCGACCACGACGCCTGCCGCCGTACGTCGCACCGTGTACCTTCCAGAGTGTCGCACCCCCACAGCGTGCCGACCTGACAGCTTCGACATTACTGACAGCGGTGGGCCGTGCCACGCTGGAAACCACGCCGCTGAGCCAGCGCCGCAGACGGCTCCACCGTGGCCCCCACAGACCACAGGCGCCTCGCTGCGAGCCATCTGGCTCCTCGCGCCCTACCTGTGCATCACCGTGGGGCCCAACGCGCTATGTGGGCTGCTAATTATGGCCGTGCTTAGCACCCACGCACACGGCCAGACTACCAGCAACACAGCGAGTCCCGCTTCCCCTCTGTGCGCCAGGGGTGAACCTGATGAGGACCCCGCCTTCTGGCACCTGATGAACATCCGAGCACGGCTCATCCCGCGCGCCGCGGCGTGGGCACCAGGTGAGGACCATCAGGACGTTTACTGGGCATGGCTCGAGGACTGCGCCCCGCACGTCCTGGCGACGCTCCATCTGCCACAGTACGACCACCTTTTCCAGGAGGACTCCGCGGAGAAAAACGACGCCCTGCGTCACCGCACCGCGGTCGACATGTGCGAGGATATCTGGCACAGAGCGGGCCCCGACAGACAGCGCACCAACCGCAACCTCACTCGTATTCAGGGCAGCCACGAGTACCCCACCCGTTACCTTGGCCTCCTTCTGGAATGCCAGTGCGCTCGTGCCCAGCTCGTCGGCCCTGAGGCTTTTGCGGCACCACTGCCGCCGTACCTCTCACGGGCCCACGCCTTGCTGCCAAGAGGCCTCCCTCCGCCCGACCAAGACGCCCTGGCGTATCTCGTGGATGCGATCCCGCGCCACCCGCCAGACCTGCAGCCGCTTGTCGAGGCGGAGCTCGCCGCGGCACCGATGGAACCGCTAAACCTACCACCGCCCGCTGGCCCCCCCGCCCAAAACGCCGCGTGTGACCAGCCCGCGGCCGACGCTGAACCGCTTCTGCTCCAGCACGCAGCTGCCAGCGATATCAGCAACATATCCCTGGACTCGTTCCACGTGTCGGACGATAGCCAGAACGACTCCATCCACGACACGGAAACCCAGGACCCCGACGGCACGCCACCGCAAAGTGACGCTGCCCAGCGCGACCGTGACAGCGATCCCCACACAGGGCGCTCCCTGTCGCGCAGCAGTGCGCCCAACAACTCGGCCCAGGCCGACCCCAGCGCACAGCTCAGCGACGCCGAAGGTGCCACCGCCGCCGACGAGCCAGGCCATGCCACCGCACCGCCAGCTCCCACCAGCCCGCGCAGCGGCGGCTTCAGCCCCGCTGCAGCACTGGCTGGACCTGGGCGTCTTCAGACCTCAGGTGGCAGGACCCCGTCCCGCACCCTTGTCCGCCGAGCTAACTCGACTGACTCCAACTCCAGCGCCGTCGACCACTGGCAGGCTGGCCTCGACAACGATCCCATCGAGGACGCGGACCCCGACGCCAGCGGCTTTTTTTTTCTTTGGTTGTTTTTTTTTTTGATTTTTTTTTTCTTTTTTTTTTCTTTTTTTTTTTTTTTTTTTTTTGTTTTTCTTTTTTCTTTTTTTTTACTTTATTTTTTTTTTTTTTTTTTCTTTCTACTTCTTCTTTTGTTCTTTTTTTATTTCTTTTTTTCTTGTTTCTTTGTTTTGTTTTTTTTTCCTTTTTTTTTTTTTTCTCTTTTTTTTTCTTTCCTTCCCCATGAGGCCCCGCACAGCGCAGCGGCCTCTCGACGCTGCGGCTGTCTCATCTGCCTCTTCGTGGTCACGTACGCCCTCTTGGTAGCCATGCCGTACCAGGACCAGATCGACGGGTACCTGCCGACACCGAGCCGAGACCCCAGCTACCGGCAGCGACGACGCCGTGAAGCTGCGGCACCAGGCCCATCCGTGTCCACTACGCCCCGACGCACAACAGCATACGACGCCGCGCCCGCCTTGTGGGGTCTTCTCAAGTGGACCAGCGCCAAACTCAGAGACATTGTCTCGGGCGGAGCCAGCGCAGTCGGGTCTGGCCTCTGGGGCGCCCTGAAATGGGCCAGCGGCAAACTCGGAGCTATCGCCACAGGCGGAGTGGTTTGCGGTCTCCTCCTGGTCGGCGCCAAACTTCTCGCTTTTTTTTTCTTTTTTTTTTTTCATTTTTTTTTTTTTTTCTTTTTTCTTTTTCTTTTTTGTTTTTTTTTGTTTTTATTTTTTTTTTCTTTGTTTTTTTCCTTTTTTTTTTTGTTCGTTTTGTTTTCTTTTTTTTTTATTTGGTCTTTTTTTTTTACTTTTCTTTTTCAAGGAGCCGTCGGACACGTAGGGGCCCGCATCTGTGCGCGCGTCCTGGACTCACCCACGGCCCAGCGGTGCCTCCGCTGTTGCCAACCGATCAGGAGCCCGCGCGATGAGGCCCCACACACGCTTCCGCGCACGCATCCCGACGACCCCGAGAGCCAGCACGTGCATCCCCTTCGACACCCGCTGCTACAGGAACACTTCGCCGCTGCAGTTGCCGCCGCAGTCGCCGATGTCACCACCGCCACCACCGCCGCCATCGTTGAAGTCACTGCCGCGGTATCGCGAGCCTCGTCTGTCACGCCACGGTCGACCAGCCCGTCCCCGCGAGACGGCCCCACACGCGGCGCGGCCTCTGGCAACCCGCCGACTCACGAAGCCGCCGCAGCTCAGGCCACCGACGCCGAGGCAAGTGAAGCACGTGAGCGCACCCTCGACGGCGACGGCGTGCACGGAGCGCCCGACGACGAAGCGGATGCAAGCAACGCCCGAGGTTCCTCTTCCGACATGGACACCCAACCACCACGACGGCGAGCACGCCACGCATCACCCGCCAGGCCCCAGGCGCCTTCAGGCCCTGGTACGCCCCACCCAGCCCTCTGGCCACCGACGCGCAACTTACGAAGCACCATCCAGCGCGACCCAGCGGTCCCCGTGCCGCCGACGAGCATCCTCACCTCCCTGTACCAGAACGGCTTTGCGCTTGGTAACAGTGGCGTGACTACGAAGGACATCGAAGACGCCCTGCGACTCTACGACCATCCTCGATTCACCCATGACCCACCGCTCCAAGCGTTGGCGCCGTGGACTGACATCATGCAGAGGCCCCCGAACCGACTCATTTGGGTGCTGGAAGACTCGGGCGGGAACTCAGGCGAGACGATCTTCCCCTACCTCACGTGGGACCTCCGTGCTCCTACCACTGACACGCCCACGGTCTTCCGGCACGGGACCCGCGGCGACCTTGCGGCCCGTCTCGCTTTCAACGGAGGTCACCTCCTGCCGGGCCCCCGCCGTGCAGCGAAGGGCCGAACCGCCACAAATGTCGGCCGCACGTACGTGGGTGTGCACCCGTCGCTGGCCGCGTGGTACGCGGTGCCGCCTCACCCGCCCCGCAGCCTCGAAGACGACACCCTCGCCTGGGGACCCATCGCGCTCTGGATGTGCGAGGCTACCAAACCGCCGCGCGGTGAGAACTGGCACAACTTCGTGAAAGGGGAGGCTCACGGAGCGCGCCTCATCTACACACGGGTCCTGGGCCTCCTCATCCGCATGGACTGGTGTGCCCCCACCGAAGCTGCCTCCAGGTGCCGTGCCCTCCCACACACCTATGGCATGGGCGACTGTGCGCACGCCCTCACATTGCCGGCTTCGATCACCCAGACCTCCGCGAGGCGGCTGAAGCCCGCGACCAGGAAGCAAACACCTGGCGCCGGCTGGACACCGCGGCAGCGTGGCCACCGCCGCAGGCACTATCCTCGCCAGAGGCAGCGCGAGCATGGGCTACACAGCACTACGACACCGAAGCAGCCACCAGGGCCGACCCCAACCAGCCCCGTCCGCGTGCCTCGCTTCGCAAGCTCCAGCTGTACCCGCAGCCACTGATCGACCTGGTGTACACTGCCACGGCGCAGGCTGTACCCGAGCGGTGGCAGTCTGACGTACGAGCGCCGCGCCCCAGCGGCTCCAGCCCTGGGGCTGCGTCTGGCCCATCGCACACCTCTCAGCCAGGTGCCGCCTCGGGACACAGTCCAGACCGCTCACCGACGGCATCGGGAGCCGACGACCGCCGTGCGCCGTCCCTTATCAGCGCGGCCGCCGCCCTCGCCCGAGGCCATGCTCGCTCACGGCGCTCCGCCTCACGTTCGTCACGGCAGAGCGGCGGCAACTCCGCCTCTGACAGCAGCGACATCGACACGTGGGAGCACATCGAGACGGAAGAGGAGCCGACCGCCTACCACGTCCTCGCCTTCCACGTCCGCGATGTGCGGCCCCGTGTGAACGCCCCTGGCGTCGAGGTCTGGCTCGACCCAGGCGAGCATCACGATGGCGCCTACCTACCGTGGGGGGCGACCGTTGTGGGCCACCGCGTTACTGACCCTGCGGTTGCGGGTTGCGATGGCTGGGTCATCCTTCACCACGACCACGGCGACACCACCACCAGGCTCTGGGCACCGACCCAAGTCCACGTCAAGGCGGACGACACTTGGCGCACGGTCATGATCGCAGCGGACCTGGGGCCCCTGTGGATCGAGCGCCATGCTGACGACGCTCGCCTCCCCGCGGAGGCGGTCCGCACTACAGGCCAGTCCTGGTTCGCCGACGTCTGGCCTTTGTGGGATCGACCCCGACCCCGCCCAGACGACGCAGTCACCGACGAGCAAGCGTTCCCGCCCCTACCAGGACGCTGGATTTGCCTACAGTGCCGATTCCAATGCTGCCAGTATTGTGCTGCCCGCCGCAACACGCAGCTCGGCACCTCGGGCCAACCGACGTGCCCGGACTGCTCCCTCAGCGGACTGCGTGCACCTATGGACTGGTCCACGGACTACTCATGCAACAGCTGGACGTGCGTGTACAGCACCGACGACAGGGCCGCCGACACATGCTGCCTCTCCAGCAGATGCCCGCACCCGCCTCGTCCGCACAGCCTGCTCGACGTCCGTGCCACAGGGATGCCTCCGCACATCCTCGCCCGCCAATACGGCAACGCGCCAGCCCAGCACGACCTCATGGAGCCCCCCCGAGCGCCTTCAGGCCCTGGGGGGGAGCCTCCGCAACCAGGCCAAGCAGGATACCAGGGCCAATGGTATCTACCACCGAGGCCGCGTCGCGTCCCCAAGCAGGGATTGCCCGACGGCACGAGGCGGCCACCAGGGTTCACAGGGACGGGGATGCCTGAAGACCCGTCTTCCGACCAACCGCTGTGGAAGGAAGGCTACGTGCTCTTCGGCCCGCACCAGGCCCTCAAGGAGGATTTCATCTTCAACAAAGCGGTGCGCCGACCTTACTCCCTAGCCATCACCAACATGCACAGGGATCGTGTCACAGTCAGGACCGTCTGCGAGTCTATCGCCGAGCGCATCCACACTACCCGCACGCGCTGGCGGGATGTGGTACTGTACTGGGATGCCGAGGGCGGTCCTGGGCCTCAAGCTCTCGACTACGACATGCGCCTCTGTGACGCCATGGTGAGTCGTGCCACGACCGAAGCCGAGTTGAACCACGACCGCAGCAACCGAGGTAGCTTCTGTCTCTATGGACCAGCGCACCAGCGGGCTGTGAACATCACGGTGCTCCCCGAGCCGCAGAACATTGACTTCGTGGAGCATGTGCGGCGCTACTCACCCGTCGGGGAGACTTACCCAGACCATGCCTTCGAGCATGTCTATCAGGGCTGGCGGCGGCCCGACGTGCCGCCCATCCTCCTCGACACCCGCCCGCTCTCGAGAGCCGACCAGCAGCGCTACCAACAGCACCAGCAGCGCACCCAGCAGCGCGACCAACGCGACGCAGGTCAGCCGAGCACGCCACGCAACCGCTCTCCCGTTTTTTTTTTTTTTTGTTTTTCTTTTGTTTTTTTTTGTTTTTTTGTTCTTTTGATTTTTTTTTTTTTTTCTTTTCTTGTTTTTTGTTTTTTTTTTTTTTTCTTTTTTTTTTTTTTTTTTTTTTTTCTTTGTTTTTTTTTTTTTTTTTTTTGTTTTTTTTTTTTTTTTTCTTTTTTTTTTTTTTTTTTTTTTATTTTATTTTTTTTTTTTTTTTTTTTTTCTTTTTTGTTTTCTTTTTAGTTTTTTTTTTTTTTTTTTTTTTACTTCTTTATTTTTTTTTTTTTTTGTTCGTATTTTTCGTTTTTTTTTTTTTTTTCTTTTTAGTTATTTTTATTTCTTTCTTACTTTCTCTTTTTTTTCTTTTTTGTTGATTGTTTTTTTTCAATTTTTCTCAAGCGGCGGTCCCGACAGGCGACAGAGCGGTGTGCGGCGGGGGCGCCGCCTACCACCGTGGCCCCATTGGTGCCATGCCCGCGGCGGCAGGGGCAGCCGACTCCAGCTACGGCCACGTCCCCCACGCCAGGGTGCACCCAGCGGTCGTCGGCTACCCGCGCGCACTCGGGCAGGCTCCCCCACGGGCCACCTCGCCCGCGCCAGGGTCCACGCGTGCCCGGGGCCATTACCCAGGCCGCCACGACAGCACCGCCAGCAACCAGTCCGCAGCGGCACCCCCTGCGGCTTCAGCCCAGGGGGCTGCACCAAGCCGCGGCAGGACAGGGCGCCCCGCAGGATTGCGCGAGGCGAACGTGCGCGCCTGGCAACCGCGCCAACACACGCCCCCGCCAAACGTGGCCGCAGCGCAGCGCCCTGCCCAGGCAAAGCCCGCCCCCCCTGAGCGCGAGCGGCAGCCGCTCGTCCCGCTCGTCCTCACGCACACCCAGGCACACCACAGCGCCCCCCCGCGGCTCAGCGAGGGTAGTGTCCACCGCGTCAGCCCCCGGCCTGACGCCGCCGACCCTGACCAGGCTGCAGCCTCGGCGGCGGGCGGCACAGGCGGCTCCCGCCCGCCCAGCCCAGCACCCAGCGCAGCGCCGATCCGCTCCCCGAGCAGGGCGGCCTCTGCGCGCGCCAACGCCCAGGCGGCCTCGCCACGTGACCGCCACACGGGCGGGCGCGTCCCGCGCAGCCGGCCCAGCAGCCGCCACAGCTCGCGCAAGCCCCCGGGGAGTTCCACGAGCTCGCCGCCCCGCGAGACTCAGGCTGACGCCCAAGCCCCCGAGGTGGTGCCACGTTTCGGTGCCGGCGCCAAAGACCCTAACGAGGTCGACCTCGAGCCGCCGCCGTCCACGGACCAGGAGCTGCCACCGCCCACCCGCGTCGTCGCCCCCGACGAGGCGCCGACCTTCGACCCCTTCAAGCACAAGTACTCCGTCAAGGACCTCGCGGCGGGCTTCGGCGGCGGCTCGCCGCTGTCTCCTCAGAGCCACGGCGGCGCCCCCGCCACCTCTGCCGCTGCCGCGGCAGCGGCGGCCCCGCGTGGAGCCAGCCCTGTCCGCAACGCGAGCCTCACGGCAGCGGGCATGGACGAGGCTCAGCGCCAGGCCACCGACCGCGCCGCTCGCCACGCCCAGCTAGTGGCTGACGCGCTGGCAGGGCGTGCGCCGCCGCAGCCACAGGGCCCACCGCCCGAGGCGAGCGCGGAGGGCGCACACGAACAAGCTGTTCCAGCTGATGCTGCTCATCACGGCAAAGACGGGGCGGGCGCGCCGCCGCAGGACGGACCAGCGGTGTCGCGTGCGCAGTATTCGCGCGCGCGCTGCGCCGCTGCCGCGCCGCGCTGCCGCCGCTGGTTTGCTTTTGCTCTTGCGCTCGGCAGGATGGAACGAGGAGTCGCCTCCCTCTCCCCCTGCTGCCGTCTCACCTTTCCTCCCTCCGCCCCCCACGGTACAGGAGTGAGGAGGTTTTTTCGAGGCAGTTTTGCCGATGTTTATGACCCCCCCCGGCGCAGCGTCGACCATGCCTTGCCTACACTTTTGGCCCGACGGCGGCTTCGGCCCCGTCCAAGCCAATCTGCTGCGACGCCATGAGCTCCTACTGTGGCCAAGCCTCCTACCTGGGTGACGGCCAGGCCGCCCTCCACCGTGCGGGGCGTGCTACCCCCAGCTCCACCGACGGAGATGGGCCAGGTCGCTCCATCCACCTCGTCAGCCTCAACATCACGAGTCTTCCAGCGAACTGGCCAACCATTACCGCCCTAGGTGTCGACCACAACGCCACAGTCATAGCGCTGCAGGAGACCCGTCATGCCAAGCCTACCAGGCAAGCCATCGTCACCAACGCCGCCAATCCACACCACGGAGGATACCAGGCCAGTCTGGGACCTGACCTGGACCTGGCGCGTGCCCAGCGCAAAGCTGCCCACGGTGGCACGGACCACACGGTCGAGGGCAACACCGGCGCCTCGGGCGGGGTTGCCATCCTCTCTAAGGACGCCATCGTCGACTCCACCGTCGACGACATTGCGACCTGTATCGCCACCCTCAAGGCCAAGAAACGATGGCACGAGGCCTTCCTCCCGCTCTGCACCCAGCACCGCCGAAGGCGGCGACGAAACAACCACGGTCCCGCTGGGATCTACATTGCGAGCCTCTACGGGGTCGCTGGAGGGGACAGCACCGATATATTTTGGCTTGCTGATTGCGCCGCCGCGAGGGTCGGCTCAGCCCCGTATTTCATTTGTATGGACGCCAACACGAACATCGACGACAATCCACACCTGCTGCACATGATGCAGCACGGATGTCCAACGTCGCTGAAGGCACACCAGACCACACCATGCACACATATGGCAATATCCCTGACTGGGACCGCGTCACCAAGTGCCCCCGCACTTCGCGCATCGACTATGTCATCGCCAACCAAGCTGCGCGATCCCTTGTCACCGACTTCTGCTATCTGCGTGACTTGCCAGCGAAGTCCCATGTTGGCCCTGCAGGTCACACTCGACCTAAGCCGCCTCGATCACACGGCCCCTCGCCTTTTGGCCCCCACGCCATACCCTCCAAACGACGGAGCTCATGAGGACTACGAACTCCAGGCACTAGGGACCCACATCGCCGGACGATACCACGACCGCATGGAGCAGGCTGACGCACGCGACGATGTGGAACGCATGTTCGCCCTGGCAAACGAGGCCAGCCATGAGTACCATCTCACCCGGCTGCGGGACCTGCCGCCCCCACCGCCAGACCACCCAAAAAAAGAAGGCCCCTACCATGCGCGGGCTCACACCCACGTTCGAGGAGCGACCCGCCGTCCCCCGCGCCTTTCCCACCTACGGAGCTTCCACGATTCACATGAACCGCCTTCGCAAGCTCCATCGGCAACTTTGCGAGCTTCGCTTCATTGGACAGCACCATCATATGGACTGCCGTGCTATCCCGCCGTACCTGGCGCAACGCATCGACTGCACGTGGACCGCGGCCCGCCTTCTCTGCCACAAGCTGCGCCCACGGCCCTCCTGGCCTTTCCCGATGCCTGGGCCCCCGACGTGCCAGCACCACGCGGAGAGCACCTAGACCGTCTGATCCAAAACCTAGACTCAGAGCTGGCGCGACGTGCAAACCGAGCCAAAGATGAACGCATCAAGATCTGGGCTGAGGGTGTCCGCGAGCCAAGCGGGCGAAAGGCGGCCATGTACGCACGGGCTGCCGACTGCTCGCCCACGGCGTATCTCCGCACGCCTACCACTCCCGACGATGCACAGCTCCACAGCGACATCACCGCCTTCAACCCTGACCAAGCTAGCACGGACGACAGCGACGCCGACACCGACGCCGGCGGCTTCAGCCCCGGCGACGGTAGCTCGCCCGACACGGACAACGACGACGGCCCCATTCGTGGCCCACCACCAGCCCAGGTTCCCGACGCCCTCCCCGCCAACGCTATCGTTGCCAACACCAAAGACATGCACAAGCTCATGGTCGACACCTGGGAGCCCATCCTGGGCACGTACCGCGCTCGCGCGGGCCATGACGCCGAAGCTATGCCGACGTGGGCGGACTTCTACGACGAATACCGCCAAGAGCTGCCTACGCCATCACAGCAGCCCCCTTCCACCTTACCGACGACCAACTCATCCACTTCATTCGCACCCGTTCCCCGCGCCGCGCGGGGGGACTCGACGGCTGGACGACCAAGGAGGCAAAGGAAAAAAAAAAATGAACAAAAAGAAATAAAAACAAAATAAAAAAAAGTGAATTAAAAATAACAACTCGGTAAAACGTTCCCGACGACATCCATTCGCCCTTTTCGCCCAGCGTCCTTTCGGTGCTATGCAACGCACTGGCACCATCCCCGAGCCCTCCTGCACGTGCCAAACCCGAGCTCCGAGCCTCCGAACAAGGCCCCAAAAAAAACGAAAAAAAAAAAAACAAAAAAAAAAAATAAGAAAAAAAAAATAAACAACAAGGAAAAAAAAAAAAAAATAAATAAAAATAAAACGAAAAAAAAAATAAGAAAAATCTAAAAACCACGAATAAAAAAAAAAAAAAAAAAGGAACTCCCTAAGATTCCAACGACTTCTCTCGGTTCTTTCCGTATGGATGTACGCGTGGGAAGCGCCAGCCTATCGTAGCCTCACGACCTGGCGGCAAGGATGGACTCATGCCACGAGCTTCGGCGCTGTTCCCAAAGCCACCATTGGGGATGTCAGCACCTCTCTCGCCCTGCGCATCGAACACGCCAGGACTTTACTCCTCCCCTTAGCTGGAGCTGCCCTTGACCGACAGAAGTGCTTCGACTACCTCATCGCGGACATCTGTCTAAACCTTGCGCTGCACGCGGGGTGCCCACAAGACATCGTTACTGTCCGCCGAAACTTCTACAGACACCACAAACGCTACATCCGCTTGAACGGAGCGTACTCCAGGGACCTGGCCAGGACAAACGGTCACCTCCAGGGCAGCTCGTGGTCCCTGGATGACATCAAGCTGCTCATGTGCGTGTGGACAAAGAGGCAGCACCGATACGTTCCTCGATCACTCAGCACTACTTTCGTTGACGACAGAAACTCCACTACCCACACCGCTCCTGAGCTGCAGAAATCTCTCGACGAAACCGCCAAGTTTGACCGATTCTCCGGTCAACGCATACACCCTGGTAAAGTGGCAGGGTGGGCGCTCACCGATGAGCTGCACGCCGCCGTCACCCAGCTCACACTGGCGGATCGCCCCCTCCGAGTGGTCGATTCCTTCAAGCTCGTCGGGAGTTACATCAACGCCGAGGCAGCGCCGGCTCCAGCCGCGCTTAACCTCACGGCCACCGCAGACGCCCGTGAGCGGAGGGCGACTATCCGCCTGCCGCGCATTGGCAAGCTCCCGTCGCCGATGCTTATCAAGGCGCGGCACGCCCGATCCCTGGCCGCCAGCGTCTGCACCACGGGCACCGACATCCAAGCACCATCAGGCCCAGCCAAGACTGCCTACATCCACGCCCTCAAGGCGGCTATCCGCCCCAAGGGGAACAAGTGGGTCGAGTTCTGGACTCTCATGGCCGTGTGCGTGCCGGGACACGCCCTTGAGATCGACGCCATCACGCAGCGTGAAGCATTCCTGAGCCTGCGGCGTCAGGTTAACCGCGACGTCACACTCTGCGGGCTCGCCAGAGACCTCCAACACCACGTCCAGACCCTGTTTGGTGGAGGACCCGTCGGGCGACTCGTCCAGTCGCTCCAGCAGCTCCGATGGACCTGGCCCACATTTGGCATCATGTACGAAGACTGGGGCTGCCCGATCAGCTGGCTGAATCTACCCCAAAACGCCTTCCTGCACATGCTGCGGGCCTCACAACGCAGGGCATTTCTGCGGAAGATCAAGCCACGGCGACACGACCTTGGCTACCTCGCCTCGGTCAGACAGGGCCTTGACCTCTTCGCCAGCACGTGGCTCGCCCGAACCAAAGGAGCAGCCAAATGCACTGCCTGGCAGCTGGCGCTCCTCCTGAACTACCTGTCGGGCGGGGACCACACCCAACAGCGACGATCCCGATCCAACACGTCGGCAGACCTCAGCCCCATGTGCCGCTACTGCGACGAGGAAGAGGAAACTCAGGAGCACACTGTCCGCGACTGCAAGTGCTGGGCCCGAGAAAGACTCCCTCTCACCACCCTCAACAGTGACGACCAGTGGGCCCGTCTTCCGCCGCACACAAGACACTGCGGGCTCTTCGACGAAGACCCAGCCCTCCTCGACCTGCAGGCCGACCTCGCGAGGGACCCGCTGCCACAGCCCATTCCGCGGCCCCCCCCTGAGGGTGATCCTGCGGCTTCAGCCCAGGACACCTACACCACCTACCTTGACAACGACACTGGATGGACATGGGTCTATGCTGCCACGGACGGTGCGTGCACCAACCAAGCCATCCCACTCCTAGCACGAGCGGGCTACGGCGTCTACTACGGCAACGACCACCGCATGAACTACAGTGCACGCGTTCACGGCCTAACGCAGAACGCCCAGGTTGCGGAGACCCTTGCCATCGTCCACCTTACGGCGTGTGCCGAACGGCCCGTGCACGTCTTCGTGGACAACCAGGCGGTGGTCGATGGGTTTCAAAGCATCATCGACGGACATCCAGCACCGCAGGGCACGCGCGCGGAGCTCTGGGCGAGGATTCACCGATGTGTCATGGCCAAGCCCGACATGTTTCGCGTCGAAAAAGTCGCCAGCCACCTGGGAGACCTGGGCATCGACCTTGGGCTCATCGGGCCCATCGCGGAGGATTTCAACCGTCAGGCCGACGCCCTTGCCACAGCGGCGGCACGCACGCACAACCTCCCCGATGACATCGTTGAAGCTGCCAAAACACGACATCGCCAAGCGACCGTGCTTCACGCGGTTGCTGTCGCCATCTACGAGCGCAGACACCGTACTCTGCCGCTCCCACACCGCAGGGCTGGGTTTACAGCGGCTGAACTCAGCAAAATGGAACCAAACCCCCTGCTGTCGGACCAGGCACCACCCGCGGCTGGACCAGACATCCCGCAGAACCCGGACGAGCTCTGGGCCGAGGCCAAACGGGCGATGTACGACGAACAGGAGGACGACCCGTTCGGCTTCGGCGGGGGACTAGACTTCCTGGACGACGGGCCAGCCAGCGCCAACCTTGCCCCGTCGGGCAACCGCACGACGCCCACCTCGACCCCGCCACCGAGAGCGGCACCGCACCCACATGATGACGTCGCTCACCTCCAAGACGCCGACGCGGACTTTTATGATCCCCTCGGATTGGGTGGCAGCATAGACGACGTCCCGCTGACACCCCACGCTGCCGACGACGCCGCTTCATCGAGTCGCCACCCCGTCACGCGGCCGACCTCTGAGCCCTCGCACGGCATCATGATTGGCCCCTCCGTGCCACCAACCCCGTCCCCCCACCAGCGCCAGCCCGCGGGGGCGGCTTCAGCCCCCCCGCAGGGCACTGAGCCAGTCAGACCGTCGCGCCCCGTCCACGCTCCTACTGTTGCTGGCTGCGAGGCTGCGGCTCCTCCGCCCTCATGGGGCGCTGCCCCAGCGGCTTCAGCCCCGGGGCCGCGCGACACCCTCCAGTCGCCTCGCCACGGCGACGGCCGCCAGCGCACGGACCGCCGCACCGCGCTGGTCCACCACCTGGCCAGGCGCACCGATGACCTCGTCCCCGCCGCGAGGCCCGCGGCCGCGGGCACAGAGCAGCCGCCCCGCACAGAGCGCGAAGCCGAGCTGTCCCAGTCTATGGCCGCTCTCCAGCAGAGGTGCGCAGCTCTCGCCGCCGACCTTGCCGCTGCCCAAGCCCGTCAAGGCCCTTTGCTCCAGCGCCTCCACCGCGCCGGTCGTGCCTTCGCCTAGCTGCTTACACCCCCGCCCGATGGTGCTGCGCCGCCACTCACCCTCCATGCTATGCTGTCATCGCTCCGCGGCGCTCCGCCTGGAGCCCCGCGCTAATCTCCGCCATTCTGCCTGCCCGTGTGCACGCGTGGCCCCGCGTCCACGGCGTCAGGGCGCGGGGGCGGGGGGTGCCCCGTCCCTGCGCGCCGCGCTGCGGCCAAGCGCCCAACTGGCGGTCTGCCAAGCCGCCTAGCCACGTGTCCGCACGTCGCCTTTCTTGTTGGGGCCTTCTACGTCACGCGGTCTGACACGTGAGATCTTCACAGTCTGTCCGCCGTCCGTAGCTTCAGACGCAATGCGCCGGGGGAGGGGGTCTGTTGCCCGCCCTCGTATCTTAAGGCTGCACCGCCGCTAATAGTGTTTTGCGGGTTGTCGCACCGCAGTGCGCCTCGCGGACGGGCCCTGATCCGCCTACTTGTCCGGTCTCTCTCTCTCTCTCTCTCTCTCTCTCTCTCTCTCTCTCTCTCTCTCTCTCTCTCTCTCTCTCTCTCTCTCTCTCTCTCTCTCTCTCTCTCTCTCTCTCTCTCTCTCTCTCTCTCTCTCTCTCTCTCTCATCCTCTCCCTCATCCACTCTCTCTCTCTCTCTCTCTCTCTCTCACTCACTCTCTCTCACTCTCTCATCTCACTCTCTCCACCTTCTCTCTCTCCTCTCTCTCTCCTCTCACTCTCCTCTCTCTCTCCTCTCTCTCTCTCTCTCTCTCTCTCAACTCTCTCTCTCTCCTCTCTCTCTCTCTCATCTCTCTCTCTCTCTCCCGCGCCCCATCGCCCCCCCCCCCCCCCCCCCCCCGCCGAGGCGCAAGAGGGGGCGAGCTGCCGGGCCGAGAAGACGGCGACCTTCAAGGAGGACGAAGACTGGGTGGACTACAACACGATGGAACTCGCGAGGGCTCGGCACTGCCCGGAGGCGTGGCTCGGGCTCAAGGAAGAGCGGTTCCGCCTTCGCCAGGGCCCCAAGGGCTTCGCCGTGATCACCGTCGACGGCGAGGCGGCCGAGACGCTCGCGGCGAACGCCGCCATGCAGGCCGCGGGGCAGGGGGGCGGAGGGAAGGCAGCCAAGCCGCAGCAGGCTCACCCGATGGGCGGGACGCAGATGCGGCCAGCGGCAGCGCGGAAGAGGCCGGCGGCAGCGGACGAGGAGGAGGACGAGGACGAGGGCGAGGGCGAGGCCAAGGGGGCCCGCGCCCGCGACGACAGCGAGGACGACAAAAGGGAGAGCAGCCAGGAGACGGACGAGTCCGACCTGGAGGGCGCCGCGGGCGGCTCGAGCAAGCGGAGGCCGGCTACGGCCGACAGGAAGCCTGCCGCAGCCGACGAAAAGGCCGCCGCGGCCGACAGGAGCCCGAGCTTGGAGGTGGAGGGGGACTCTGTGAAGGGGGTAGCCTGGGTTGTCATGTGGTACAAGGCAGGCGAGAAGAAGAAGGCGGCCGTGGCGATCCGCCAGGTGCGCAAGCCGCGCAGCCAGGTGCGCCAGTGGACAGCGGGTGACTACTCCGAGGAGCGGATGCGCGAGATGGCAGCGGACATGGTCAGCAGGCTGTGCATGGGGGAGATCACGGAAGCGACCGCGAAAGCGCGAGGCGAGGAGCTCCTGCGCGACATGTCCTGACTGGCGGCGGCGGCGCGAGTGGCAGGGGGGGGGGCGGCGGCAGCGGAGGTGCGCATGTAGCGCAGCCAGTTCTGGGCCACAGTCGCGCAGCTGAAACAGGAGTTCGGAAACAGACCTTGCACCGTTCTCGACGCGGTCGGCGAAAAAGGAGGGGGCGAAGAGCGCGGGCAAGGGAAGGGGGGGGGCAAAGCCCTCCTGTACGAGGAGCCCGCTCCCCTGCGCTCAGGGGCGCGTTTGAATCGACAGGGTGGTGGGTGGGGGGGGGGAGGGGGGGGGGCGTCGGCGCCTCCAGATGGAGGCCCCGCCCCCTGCTCGGCAGCATCGCCCCCGACAGGAGGCTCTTCCTGATCGGCGCCGCGTCCTATAGGAGGCGCCACCTCCTGGTTCATCTTGCTCCGAACGGCAGCTGGATGCACGTTTTCATTCGCCCGTCTCTGCCGCGCGCGCCCCTCGCGGGGCGCCCTCGCGACGCTCGGGGCCGCGCGGCCCCTCCCAAGCAGGGCCTCTCGGCGGGGCCATGGCGGCCTCCTGGGCAGCGCCGCTGCTCGCGGCGCTGGCGCAGCAGGCGGAGGGGGGGGGGGGGGGGGGGGGGGGGGGTGGGGGGGGGGGGGGGGGAAGGAGGCCTCGCCTCCTGGAGGAGGAGGAAGCGGAGGAGGAGGACGCAAGTCATTCTATGCCCTTCCCCACCCCCCCTGCCCGCAGGCGGTGGCGATGTTTCGCGGCGCGATGGGCCGCCCACCGCGCCCTGGCGGGGGCGACGGCGGAGGTCCGCCCGGCGGCAAGGACCCGTTCAAGGACACGCTCCGGAACGGGCCCCCAGCTGCTGGCGAAGAGGAGGAGGAGGAGGACGACGACGACAGCATGATCCTCTTTGAGGGGGAGCTCGACGAGGAGCTGCAGCGGCTGCCTCAGGAGATGGGGAAGAGGGTGGCGCGCGCGTGGCTGAGAAGCCGCGGGGGGGCAACGGCGCGCGCACTGCGGGCGCAATAAATTCGCGCACCTGCGCTTGAGCCACCAGTGCCAGCGCCGCAACATGGCCAACCACAGCGCGCACATGGCGATTGCGGCGCGGCCGCAGGCGCGGAACCGCATGGCGAAGGGGGCGCGGCAGCGCGAGCTCCCGGGGATGCAGAAGCAAAATGCATTTTTTTCGCGCGGAGGCAAAGCCTCCGGCAAGATAAATATGCAAAAACACATGTACGCAAACATCAATGCCCACGTTCTTGCGCAAGAAGCGCGAGATGGAGGAGACGGTCGCTGCGGAGATGGAGGGCGCTGCAGCCCCTGCGCCGCGGAGGACGCGGCAGAAGCAGGCAAGAAGACATTCGAAGTTCAAACTTCCGAGTTCGACGTTCGAATTTCAAAATTCGAAATTCGAAAGTCGAACTTCGAACTTCGAACTCGAGACGGAGATGGTACTTGAGGACGCGCCGCCTCCTGCAGCATCCCCTCTCCGCCCAGGCGAGCTCCGAGGTGCTTGGTGCACCGCCGCCGCCACCGCCCGATCGGAGGGCCGCCCTGGGCGCCGCCGCGCGGGCCGCGGCCGCCCCCAGGGCCGCCCCCGGCTCGGAAGGCCCCGCAAAAGGCAGCCCCTAAACGCGCAGCGGCGGCCGCCGAGCCTGGACCAGCAGGAGGCGGAGGCGGCGCACCAGCAAGGGCAGGACCAGCAGGAGGCGGAGGCGACGCACCTGCAGGAGCCGCAGATGCTGCGCCAGGAGCTCCTTGGAGAGCAACAAGAGATGGCGCAGCAGCAGCAGCCGCAGCCGCAGCACTGGCAGCAGCAGGAGATGCAGCAGCACAGGCTGCACCAGCAGCAGCAGCTCCAGCAGCGCAGGGCCTGGAAGGCCCGCAGCAGCAGCTCCAGCAGCAGCCCTGGCAGCACCGGCAGTTCCAGGCAGCAGCAGCAGCCCCGGCCGCAGAGGCTGCAGCAGCAGCAGCAGCTCCCAGCGCGGGCTGGGATCAGCCAGCGCAGGCCGGCCTCTTCGGCTGCGATAGGCCTGCCTCCAAGGCGCCGACCCAGGCTGCGCCGCCGAGCCTAGCCCTGGCAGCGACAAGCAAGGCGCCGAGCGCAGCGCAGCCGCCGAGCGCAGCGGCGCCGCCCACGCAATGGTGGGCCGCGCCGTCCTCAATAGGAGGTGACCTCCTGCAGAGCTTCCCGCCGCAGGCGCCGACTCGCGCCACGATGGCTGCCCGGCAGGAGACGGCCGCGCAACAGCAGCAATATCAACAGCAGACGGCCGCCCAGCAGCAGCACGAGCAACAGCAGGCGGCCGCGCAGCAGCAGCAAGCGCAAGAACAGCAGCACGCGCAGCAGCAACACGCCGCCTGGGATGCGCAGCAGCAGCAGCAGGCGCACCAGCAGCAAGCGGCGGAGATGCAGCAGGCGGCGGAGATGCAGCAGCAGACGCAGCAGACTGCAGCCGCAGCAGCAGCAACAGCACCTGGCGCCGACGCGGAGCAGCAGCAGCCGCAGCAGCAGCAGCAGCATGAGCAACAGCAGCACCTGGACGCGCTGACCGCCCTTCAGCAGCAGCAGAACCCGCTCCAGCAGCAGGCCGTCGAGATCGGGATGAGCACCCAGTCGCCGCGCTCAAGGCTCGGGTTGCCGCCGAGCGAGCGCATCTGAGGCGATTGGGCCTTCGAGAGGTTTTCCTTCCAGGGCGGCCCCGCGTCGAGGCGACAAAAGGTTCTGCTAGAATCGCCTCGGCGCGGGATTGCCCTAGAAGGTCGAACTCCCGAACGCTCCGCAGGCGGCGACGCGGCGCCCGGGGGGCTCGGGGTCGTGGCAGGGGAGAGGGGGGCGGTGAGGAGGCGCCGCCTCCTCGAAGAGGAAGGCAGACTCTTTCCCTCCACCTTCCCCTCTCTCTCCTTTCCGCTTGGCTCGCCCCTTTTCCTTCCCCTCGCTCCTCCTCTGTTTCCGCCGCTTCTCCCTTCCATCCCTCTGCTGAGGCGCCCGCGGCGGCAGCCTTCTGAGCCGCGCGCGCGGCGTGGCCTTAGAAAACGCGATAGACATGCAAGCCGAAAGCGTTTCTTTGTTTGTTGTTGCGTTGACGTTGAAAGCTGCGTGAGTTCAATGCAGATTATGCAGAGGCTTGCTTGAATAAACTGTCGATTGTACAGGTTAGCGTGTGATCATAAAAGTGTTGCATGTGTTGCTGTGGTTTTTTTGTTGTTGCATCTTATTTGCACGTTTTGCATGCTATAAAGCTTTTGAGTTGAGGCTTGTATGTGTTATATTGTTGTAGCTTTGTATTTGTTGTTTCTCTATGCTTTCGAGCTTACTCCAACATCAGCGCGTTGACAGAAAGTGCTCGGCTTGCAAGGGCGGAGGGGGAAGGGGCTGCGAGGCGCAGAGGAGGCGAAGCCCCCTTTATTTCATTACTCGAGGCAATGCCGCCTGCGCTGGAGGCTCAGCCTCCAGACGAAGAGAAGATAAGATAAGGTTCAGCGTTTAAAGAAACGCAAGAGGAGGTTCGCGCTGGAAGTACCAGCGATGACCATTCTTCAAATGCGTCGCTGTCCGACGCTTGCCGCAGCCCTCAGAAGGTCGGCGCCATCACCACCTGGCGCCCGGGCAGGGGCGAAAAGAGGAGGGGCGGAGGGGCGCGGAGGAGGGGGAAGGAGGGGGGAGCGAGCGCCCGATGGGAAAGCGCCGCATCTGCAGGCTCGGGTCGGAGTTCTACTGCAGGAACGCCCGCGAGTCCGCATCGCACGCGCGGCGGCCAACCTGGGGGGAAGGGGGGAAGTGGAGATTAGGGCATGGGAAAATAAAACCGAGGAAGGGGGAATCTGGCCGTGTAGCACGCCAAACGCCCCCCCTTCTTCCACGCAAGCTCCAACGCCTGCGCCGGGCCATCCGGCGCGGTGATCCACCCCTCCTGCTCCGGTTCCTCTGCGAGGGCGCGCGCAGATCAAACGGCTTTCCTTCCCCCCCCTTCCTCGTTCTCCTCCTCTCCCCCGCGCTGGTGTCCTGGTGCGCCCAGTTTGCCTGTGGCTGCGGGATCCCCTGCTTCTTGCCGCGCTCCTGGAACGGCACAGCCGCGGCGTTTTGCGACGCCTGGCCGCGCGAGAACCCCGTCCAGCACGCGCTCGCCTTCGACCGCGTGGCTCGAAAAGGCGCCGCGGACTGCAAGAAAGATCGCCAACTCAGCTGAGGGGGGGCCCGGCGTTCGGACGGGGGGCAGGGGCAAGGCAGGAAAGGGGGGGGGGGTGGGGGGAGAGGGGGGGGGGTGGAGGATGGGGGAGGAGAAGGGGGCAACGCCTCCTGCGTCGCACGGCCGCGGAGGGCAGGCGCGGGAGGCCGCGCCTCTTCTTCGGAGGAGGCCGCGCCTCCTCCTTTTATGCCGGCGCCGCCGCAACGTCCGCGCCCGTCGCAGCCGTTTCCGAAGCTCGGTTTTCCAATGTCCGTAAACCCCTGTGATTTTTTTCGCATGCGCAGAAGATTCGAGAGATGCTGTCGTTGCTTTCGCTCGTGAACCCCCTTGCCTCGAGCGCCCGCCTGGCGCGCGCGGCGGCGAAGGCAAGGGGGGAAGCAAAAGGGAAAAGCAATGGGAAAACCGCAGGGCCCGCCTCCAGCGAAGAGCCCGCCTCCAGCGAAGGCACCTGCAGGACTCGGCGCGGCTGGGAAGCCGAAGGGCCCGCCTCCAGCGAAGGGGCCCGGAGGAGACGGCGCAACTGGGAATGCGGAGGGGCCGCCCCCGAAGGCCAAGGAGAGCTCGGCCCCCCCGCCGCCAGATTCCCTGGCGAACGCGCAAACCCCGCACCTCATAAACCACCTCCGACACAGCGAAGGATGGCAATGCCACGAACGAATGCGGGAAGGCGCGCGGCATTGCCCTTGCAACTTTCAAGCCACTCGGCGACCAGAAACGGAAGGAGTTCTACGACACTTTTATGTCCGAGAAGGGCGAGAAAGACGCCAAGAAGCTGAAGGGCCTGACGCATTCCTTAGCAGCCGCGCAGACCCCTCGAAAAACTACTCGGAAGAGAAAAAAGAGAGAGAGAGAGAGAGAGAGAGAGAGAGAGAGAGAGAGAGAGAGAGAGAGAGAGAGAGAGAGAGAGAGAGAGAGAGAGAGAGACAGAAATGGGTCACAGTCACGCAGCTGATGCAGGAGTTCGGGCTCAACCTGGGGAACTTTCCCGACGCGCCGACGGGATGCGATTGGGCTCGCAACAAGTGGCGCAAGAACGCTGAGAAGCACAAGACGGGGGAATCCCACCCGCCCCAGGTGGACGCGGAAGAGATCATCGATTCAATCTATGTTTACGTCTTCGACGATGGTATGCAGAGCGCCGCCGAGGGGAGGGCGGGGGAGCAGTGGGCATCATACAAAGACTATGGGGAGACAAACCAGGGTGCGCTGGAGGACGTGGCTCGGGGATCCGCGCCTGCGGGGCAGGGGGGCGGCGACGTGGAGATCGAAAACCAAGAGTACCGCGACATGGCCGAAAAGAAAGAAGAGCTCAGGATGGGAACTCCAATTCTTCCTGCGACTTCCAGACGTTGCCCCAGCCTCCCCCCCCCCCTCATATTTCCCCCCTTTCCCCTCGTATCCCCCCGCGCCGCCGCAGGCAGAAGGCGGCCGCTCTGCAGTGGCAGCAGAAGGGCATGAAGGAGTTTATGCTGAGTTTCGATGCCACGGCGAAGAGAAACGATGATGCCAAGTGGCGCACCAACGGCGACAATATCAGGCCCGCGCACAAGGCGCTGAGCGACTTCCTGGACGCTGCAGAGCACCTGCTGGCCGAGGCGGCATGCGCCCCGAGGGCGAACCCGACGACGAGATGATCAGGAAGACGAGGCATGCGTTGGCAGACCAGGTCGCGCTCGCAGAGAAGCACTTGGAGGGCGGCAAGATCAGCGCGAAGCGTTGGAAGGGCGCGAAGTGATCGGCCCGGGGGCGAGGGGTGTGGTGTGATGGGGGGGGTGGGGGGGGGGGGGGGGCGGGAAGGAGAGGAGGGGGGAGGGAGGGGGAGGGTGGGAATAAATGGGGGGAGGGCCGAGGGAGTCCGGGAATGGTGGCGGCGGGCGGGGGTGGGTGGTTGGGGTGGGGTGGGTGGGGGGGGGGGGGGGGGGGGGGGCGAGCGAGCAGCCGCGGGGGGCGCCCCCGCCAGCGCGCAAAAACAACTGCCTGCGACTGCGGCGGGCCGACAGAGAAGAAGCGCGGCGAAGCGAGGGGGCTGGGCGCCTCGTGCGCGCGCCGCCTCGCGCGACATCGCTGTGTCTGGCGGGAGATGTCGCAGCTCATGGGAACGCGCGGAGGCGAATTCTCCCGCTGGCGAGGGGGGGGGGGGGGGTGCAAGGAGGCGCTGCCTCCTGTGAAGCGCACGTTCGCAGTTCGGAATTCGAATTTCGAACTTCGAACTTCGAAGTTTGAAGTTGGATCCCCCCCCGCCCCCTCCTGCCTCGGACGCCGCCTTCGCCCGAAGCTGTTTCAGACGCTAGGCACCTGGCGGGCCGCGGGGCGGGCGCGCCGCCATGTTCTCGGAGCGCCAGCCGGCGGTGGACACCAGCGCGCTGCCGCCTGCAAAGCGCTTGCGCGCCAACTTGCAGACGCACATGATGAGGGATACTCTGTCCTCGGGCGACATGCAAAGGCTCGCCGCCGACGCCGGGGAAGGCGGGGCCGCGGGCGCCGGGGGCCTGAGAGCGGGACGTGCCAACGCGCCCAGGACCTCAAGGAGGAAGTTTCTCAAGGGAACGCTGTGGCCGAAGGAGAACGCGGCAAAGGTCCGCGTGCGGAACGCCGAGCGTGATCGAGAAGAGACGAAGGAAGTGCCCCTCTTGCTACCGCGCGAGGTGCTCCTGGCGCTGGGGAGGCACGGCGACCTGGACGCGCTGCTTCAGAAGCATGGGCTGGAAGAGGGTGACCGCGCGCGCATGCAGGGCGCAGAAGCGAAGCTGGGCAGCCCCGCGGTGGCCATCGGCCTGTGGCAAGACGGGGCCCCCACCAAGTGGGGCAGATCTGCGTCGGTCGAAGTCCACAGCGTGAACTTGCCTGGCCTTGGCCCCGACGGACCCCACGGCAACTTGAGAATCCCATTGTTCAGCATTTTGAAGAGCCACTTGTCCACGAACACCCGGCGCGACATCTTCGGCATCATACAATGGATTTGTCTGTCTTTGTGGAGAGCTTCTGCCCGCGAGAGCGGCGCGACAAGACGCCGTTCTCGCACCCCTCGGATAAAGCTCAACAAGCGTGGGCCGACCGCAAGGCCCTCGAGGGCCCCCCCTTGCCAGCCCGCGGTGACCTGGTGCAGTATCGCGCGGATTGGAAAGCGTGGGAAGAAATTGCTTCTTTCCCCCACTGGAGCGAAGGCTCTGTGCGCTGCTGGAAATGCAACATTCCCCCGGGGGAGGCGACTGGCCCCGCGCACACGGAGGGGGGGAGGAGGAGGAGGTGGTGGAAGAGGAGGGGGGGGGGGGGGAAGAGGCAGGAGGAAGATTTCTTGGTTACACATTCCTTTGTTTCTGCGTTCCCTGCTTCCCCCCCGCCCCCCTTTGCGCGCCCCCCAGGTGGCGACGCAGACGTCGACGAGTTCTCGGCGGGCGAGGCCGACGAGCAGGCGCTCGCTGCAGGACGTGATCGCCATCATCCTGCGCAACGGAGGCCGCGTCTCGCCTGCGCTGGGTATCCCTGACATCGCGATCGACGTGTTCAAGGTCGACTGGTTGCGCGCCGTGGACCATGGGGTCGGGGCGGACTTCGCGGGGGCCTTGCTCCGGCACATCATGAAGAAGCTCCCGGGGCGCCGCCGAGCGCAACAGAGCGACGAGATGCGGGGGCTCATCCAGGCGCACTACGACGCGCGCTCGACGCCCGACCGCCTCCACGACCTCAACGAGCGCACGGCGAAGCCCAAGAAAGCGCGCCCGAAGGTCCGCGGCCAGGCGGCCATCCTGAGGCATCTGATCCCATTCTGCAAGGAAGCGGCCGAGACGCATTGCGTTTCTGGGAGTGCCGTGGACGACGTCGCGCTGAAAGCCATGCGCCACTTGCACTCCTGCTACCACACGTGAGCGGCCAGTGCATCTTCAGAAAGAATCTGATGCGCGACTTCGCCAGCTGGTTCGTGACCTTGTTTGCCTCTCCTGCGCTGCAGCCGAGGAATTGGCGCGTCAAGCCGAAGGCGCACCTGCTCCTCGAGATGGCCTTCGCGGGAGGGCAGCCGTCGCCGTGCTGGACCTACAGGGGCGAGGACTTCGGGGGCAGCGTGGGCCACGTGGCGAAGAGGCGCGGCCCCCCGCTCTCAGCGACGGGCTTCTCCCGAGCGGTGATCGCGCGCCACCGCGTGCAGCCGATGGCGCGGCTAGCGTGACTGCCGCGCGCGCGGACAGAAAAAGTGCACGCGCCACAGCGCTGCGGAGGGGCGGCGCATCCTGCTCCACCGGGGCGCGCGCGCCCTCTTCAGGAGGTCGCACCTCGTTTTTCGAATGCCATGCCGTGTTGGAGCATGCGTCGACGCTGACCGTCGCTAAAATTTAGCGTCGACGCTAAGTTTTAAGGATGGTGACTTCAAGGCCGACTACTAAATAAGCAGCTGCACTAAATACGCACAGATGGATCCACATGGAGGGGAACGCGCGGGGGCCGGGGGGCGCGGAGGGAGCGCGGGGGCAAGGTGACATGGGGCACAGGCGAGGAGCGGCGGGGGAGCGCACGGTCGGAATAAGGGGGGGCGGCCCCGGGGAGAGCGGGGGGGGAGCGCGGGGGAGAAGGCGCAGATGCCGGGGGGCGCGGAGGGGGCGCGGGGGCGAGGAGAGGAGGGGCGCCGGGGAGGAGCGGCGGGGGGTTGCGCGGTCGGAATAAAAGGAGGGGCGCCCGGGCATTGCGGTGGGGGCACGGGGGGGAGGGGCGCGGGGGCGCGGGGAGGGGTCGAAGAAGGGCGGGGGCAAGAGGAGGGAAGCGCAGGGAAGAGCGGGTGGAAGAGGAGGGTGGGGGCACGCACGGTCGGAACGATGAGTTGCGGAGGGGGGTGGGGGGGGGGGGGCTCGGGGACGGCGGGGGGGGGCGCGGAGGAGAAGGGCGGGGGCCGGGGGCGTGGAGGGAGCGCGGGGGCGAGGAGAGAGGGGCGCAGGGGAGGAGCGGCGGGGGGGCGCACGGTCGGAATAATGGCAGGGGGGCCCGGGGAGAGCGGCGGGGGCACGGGGGGCAGGGCGCGGGGGCGCGGGGAGGGTGGGAAGGGGCTCAGGGGCAATGAGAGGGGTGCGCAGGTGGGGGGCAGGCACGGGGGGCGCACGGTCGGAATAAGAGAGGACGGGCTCGGGGAACGCGGAAGAAGCACGGGGGGGGGGGCGCGGGTGCCCGGGGCGGGCGGGGGGGGCACGGGGGCGGGAGAAGCGCGCAGGGGAAGAGCGGGGGAGGGGGCGCACGGAAAGAATAAAGGGAGGGGTGCCCGGGGAGGGCGGGGGGGGCACGGCGGAGGGCGCTTGTGGAGGCCCAGGGTGGGGGGGGCACGAGCGCAAGGGGAGGGGGGCGCACAGGGGGGGGGGGGGCAGCGCG
The DNA here is from genome assembly GCA_963575745.1 of Prorocentrum cordatum. Taxonomy (NCBI): domain Eukaryota; class Dinophyceae; order Prorocentrales; family Prorocentraceae; genus Prorocentrum; species Prorocentrum cordatum. The sequence goes on from CAUYUJ010015338.1 coordinate 168,757, forward strand.
ACCGCCAGCATGACCGCCAGCACGACCAGCCACCAGCACGACCACCAGCACAAGAACCGGCACGACCACCAGCACCTCCACCAACCACGACCACCAGCACGACCAGCCAGCACCACCAACCACCAGCACGACAACTAGCACAACTAGCAGCACGATCACCAGCACAACCACCAGCACAACCACGACCAGTCAACCAGCACGACCACCAGCAGAACCACCAGCACGACGACCAGCGCAACCACCAGCACGACCAGCCACCAGCACGACCACCATCACCTCCGCAAGCACGACCACCAGCACAACCACCAGCACGACCACCAGCACAACCACCAGCACAACCACCAGCACAACCACCAGCAGGACCACCAGCACGACCACCAGCAGGACCACCAGCCGGACCACCAGCACGACCACCAGCACGACCAGCCAGCACCACCAACCACCAGCACGACAACCAGCACAACCAGCAGCAGGACCACCAGCACAACCACCAGCACAACCACTACCAACCGCCAGCACGACCACCAGCACATCCACCAGCACGACGACCAGCACAACCACCAGCACGACCACCAGCACGACCAACCACCAGCACGGCCACGAGCACCTCCAAAAGCACGACCACCAGCACAACCACCAGCACGACCACCAGCACAACCACCAGCACAACCACCAGCACGACCACCAGCAGGACCACCAGCAGAGCGCACGGTCGGAAATAGAGCAGTGTGAGATCTCACCGGTAGGTATGATATATATATATATATATATATGTGGATAGATAGATAGTATGGGTGTTTCACAGCGCCCAACGCTGCCCGAGCGCCCCCAGGATCGCCCCGAGAGGGCCCGACACTCTTCCGATACAAGCCCAGGAGAGCCCCAAGACAGCCCCAGAGAGCCCCAAGACACCCCCATTGCGCCCAGGATCCCCCAAGACGGCCCTAAGAGAGGGACCTCTAAATAACGCGTCGAGCTTTTCGCTACAAGGAAACCTCCGAGACCGCGAGCGGGTTCCCAAGAATCCTCCAAGAAGCCCCCAAGATGCCCAAACCGGGACCCCCAGAACCCTCAACGGGCCCCAATGCGCCTCAAGAGGCTTCGACACTGCCTCCACGAGGCCCCACGGGCGCCTGCCCAGAGATCCAAACGGCGCCGCATTCACGACGAGCTCTCGCGAAAACCGCAGATGCGAGGCTGCATGGGGCCGAACGCTGCAAAGGCACTCCCTGGTGGGTCCTCCGACGCAATATCTATGCGTTTGCTGCCGAAGCAGCAACAACTGGAACCCCGCGGGGGAAAATCCCGACCCCCCCACGGGAAGTCAAGACGAATCGCCCCTAGACTTCTCCGCGGGAGCTGCTTCAACCCCGACGTTCATCATTCCGCGCGAAGCGACTCGGAACGACAGCCCCCGCCCCCGCGGGCCCGCGCAGCAAGCGACCGCTCGGCCGGCCGACAGCGCCGCGACAACATGGGCCGGCCGAGAGAGCGAGGCGGTTCAATCACGCGGCGCCACCCCAATATTTGCTCAACATCCCCGGTCGGGCGGCCCATATCTCGACGCGCGCATGTTCGCGGGGAACGGGAGGACGTCGTCGCCGATGGACTGTCGCCCTTCAGAAACTGGCAGATCACCCCGCGAGCGCGCGCCCGCCTTTTCACCCTCTGCCCCCGCGCGCCCGACAAGCGAACGCCCGCGCGGGGCGGCCCCGAGACCAGCGCGAGCGAGCCCGCCTCGGGCGAGACCTATCGGGGACATGTGGCCCCTTCAGGTCAGCAAACAGCTGCAAAAAAAATTGCGCGCCATCAATCGCACGTCGTCGCGTTCCAACGCGGGCGCCCACCCTTCCCCCCCATCGCTTTCGCCTGCCCCCTGCGCCCCAGAATGCCGATGGATCATCGCCCTTCCAGCAGCGCAGCGAGCTTCGAGCCCTGCGGCAGCTGCGCGAAGGGGCGACGCCCCTGCGCTAGCGCCCGCCCTATCTGTCGGCGCAGCGCGGCGTTCGATTCGACGTCCCAGGCGACGCGGAATTCTCTCGGCCATCGAACCCGGGTGCGCCCCCCAGGGGGCGCGGGGGCCCTAGGAGTTGCAGGAGTGGCCCCGCGTCTGGCAGCCGTCGCCGCCGCGACCGCCGCACAGAAAGACAGCGCGGACAGCTCAATGCCGCCGCTGCCCCTTCCGAGCCAGGTCGGCGGCTTCGCCCGGGCCCTATTCGGGCCGGGGCCGACCCGGCGCGTCGCGGCGGCCCTGCGAAGCTGAAACAAAAGAGAAGGCGGGGCCGATGCGCGCAAGGCGCGCCCTGACCGCGGGTCGCGATATCGGTCGGCAGAGACAGCGCGGGCAGCCTGTGATTGCAGAGACGGCTGGACAAAGTGAGACCAAAATGTCTCGGGCGCAATCATGGGTCGGCGGGCATTCCGCGCGCGCCTGCGGCGAGCGCGCGAGGTGCCCGCAGCCCGATCCAGACAGCGCGAGAGCTCGTTGCCCAGTGCCTCACCGTGGCCCGTGACCCAGAGGGGCTAGACCTGTCTCGCGCGAGTCCACAGGCGCAAGCACGTTGGACGCGCGAACACTGCTCTCGGGGGCGAATGTGGACACGAGAGCGACGAGGACATGGGCGGGGCCAGAAGGCGCGACAATAATAGCCCCGCCCGGCGCGCCCGGCGGGGCAACGTTCCTACGCAAATCAACCCGCATGCGCCGGCAACCGAAGTCGGAGCTCAATAGCACCAGCCAGCTCCGCAGCAATGCCAATCAGTCGCGCGGCCAAAATAAGCCCCGGGTCTACGACGTCCAGCGCCGCGGCGCCGCGGGCCGGGACGCGCGGCTCGTCGTTGCCGGGGTCGCCAGAGGTTTACTGGAGGGCGCGAGACAATTGCGAGGGCCCAACCGCGCGGCGCGGCCCTCCCATTTCCAGCCACGCAGCGACCATCGGAAAACAAAAGATGGCGACTTGTGGCGCTGTGGCGCTGGACATCCAATCCCAAAGCCCTTCTTGCACTTCCTTTCCATGAAGTCGTCGGCCATCGCCGGTTCCGTGGAACGCGGGATCTCCGCGAGCGGAAAAATTGGGCCCACGGCCCCGCGGCCCCGAGAGCATAGAGACGAACAGGCTAGCGGTCGCTCTGGGGCGCAGCGGCGCACTGGGTTCCCGCGGAACAAACTGACTTCGAAAGGGGGCCACGAACGAAAACGAGACGCAACTGGTTGGGCTCAACAAGATAATTGCAACAACGAGCGCGCTGGCCCGCAACGATCCCCCCCCCCCCCCCCCCCCCCACCCCCCCCCGCACCCCGCAACAAACAATGCGAGAGAAATGCGAGAGAGAAAGAGAGAGAGAGAGAGAGAGAGAGAGAGAGAGAGAGAGACGAGAGAGAGAGAGAGAGAGAGAGAGAGAGAGAGGGGGAAACAAAACAAAAACAAAAAAAGAGAAGAGAGAGAGAGAGAGAAGGAGGAGAGAGAGAGAAAGAGAGAGAGAAAGAGAGAGAAAGAGAGAGAACAACAAAAAAGAAAGAGAGAGAGAGAGAGAGAGAGACAGAAAAGAGAGATAGAGAGAGAGAGAGAGAGAAGAGAGAGAGAGAGAGAGAGAGAGAAAGACAGAGAAAAACAAAAAAGAGAGAGAGAGAGAGAGAGAGAGAGAGAGAGAGAGAGAGAGACTGACACAGATACAAAAAAAAACACACACAGAAAACAACAACAACAACAACAACAACAACAACAACAACAAGGTCGACACTGCACCTACCCCCCAGTCACCGGGCAACTGGGTCATTGCCCGGGCCCCCCGCGGTCAGCCCCCCCCCCCCCCCCCCAAGCAACCGGCAACCGGCAAGCGGACCTCAAGATTCGCATTGGAAATCCTCTGGGCTCCTTAAGGCAGCCCATGCACTCCCACGAGCTGAAACCATGCGCGCGCGCGCCGCCGAGCCAACCTCCTGGACGCAGACTCCCTGTGGAATCCTATAGAATCCCGACGGAAGCTTATCAAACTCCTCGGGGAACCATGGCATTCCCAAGGAGTCCTAAGGGATCCCTAGAGGATCCCTAGGGAATCCCCATATGGGAATCCCATTGGAACCCTATAAGATGCCGAGGGAAGCCTATAGAAATCCGATGGGATTCCCAAGGATTCCGAAGGAGCCCGATGGAATCCTTATGGGATTCCTAGGGGATCCCACGGATTCCTATGGGAAGCCTATGGGAAACCTATGGGAATCCTATAGGAATCCGATAGGATCCCGAAGGAAGCCTATAGAAATCCTACGGAAGCCTATGGGATCCCTAAGGATTCCCAAGCAATCTAATGGGATTCCTAAGGAACCCTGTGACACCTCATGGGATTCCTAAGGCATCCATAGGAATCCAACGGAATCCTTAGGAATCCTATGGAATCTTCACGGATGCTGGGGCATCCCTCGGAATCCTAAGGAATCCTTAGGAATCCTATGGGATCCTCACGAATGCTAAGGCATCCTAAGGAATCCTAAGGAGTCCTTAGGAATCCGGTGGAATCCGCACGAATGCTGGGGCACCCTTAGGAATCTCAAGGAATCCTTAGGGGTCCCTAGAAGACTCCGATGGAATCGTCACGAATGCTACAGCATGTTGGGGAATCCGATGGAATCCAAACGAATCTTTAAGAATCCAAAACAATGCCTCGAAATCCGTATCCTGCGGAATGCCTAAGGATCCTCACGAATCCCAAGGAATCCTAAGGAATCCGATGCAATGCCTAAGACTCCTAAGGAACCCTTAGAAGGATTATGTAGGAATCCCTGGGCCCTTTAGATATCCATCGGGCTCCTGAGGGACCCCTGGGACTCCGTAGGGATCCCTCGGAATCCTCAAGAATCCGCGGTCATCCCTAAACATCCCTAGGAGACCTAAGGAATCCCAAGGACTCCTGAAGAATCCCTCGGACTCCCGAGGAATCCCTAGGAATCCCTTGGGTGTGCCTGGGGCTCCTAAGGAACCCCTAAGGATCCCCAGGGAATCCTAAGGAATCCCTGGGACTCCTGAGGAATCCCTAGAATTGTTTAGGAATCCCTAGGAGTCCGTAGGAATCCCTTGGGATCCTAAGGAACTGTTGGGGATCCCCGGGGCTCGTAATCATCCCTAGGACTCCTTAGGGATCCGCAGGACTACTAAGGAATCCGTGGGACTCCTAAGGAACCCCTAGGACTCTGAAGGATCCCCATGGTTTCCTAAGAAATCCGGAAAAAATCCCTTTAGGGATCCTCAGAATTCTGAGGAATCCTTCGGGCTCCTTAGGGATCCCAAAAAGCCCTGTGTAGGTTATATATGTGTATATTATATAAGAATGCACACAGATGTGTACATGTATATGTCGATGTATGTATATATTTGTATGTAGTCATATGAAGATATATGCACATCATATATATATATACACATAAGTATATAGCATTGCTTATGCACGCGAACGTGTGCAAATAACTCATGCTTATATATATATATATATATGTACATATGTATGCACACATGCATACATACATATGCACATATATGTATGTTTGTACACGTTTGGCAAATTTATATAAACGAAAACACCTACATACGTATATATGTATACACCTCCTCGAGAGCCACGATCCTCGAGAGAGGTGTCTCGAAATTGAACTTCGGTGGAGCTCCCTGGGGGGGCCAGGTGCGCCAGGTGCGCCAGGTGCGTCAGGCGCACCAGGTGCGCCACGCGCGCCAGGCGCGCCAGGTGCGCCACGCGCGCCAGGCGCGCCAGGTGCGCCAGCCGCGCCAGGTGCGCCAGCCGCGCCATGTGCGCCAGCCGCGCCAAGTGCGCCAGGTGCGCCAGGTGCGCCAGCTGCGCCATATGCGCACGTGCGCCAGGCGCGCCAGGTGCGCCAGGCGCGCCAGGCGCGCCAGGTGCGCCATGTGCGCCAGGTGCGCCATGTGCGCCAAGTGCGCCAAGTGCGCCAGGCGCGCCAGGTGCGCCAGGCGCGCCAGGTGCGCCAGGCGCGCCAGGCGCGCCAGGTGCGCTTGGTGCGCCAAGCGCGCCGAGTGCGCCAAGTGCGCCAGGTGCGCCAGGTGCGCCAGCCGCGCCAAGTGCGCCAGGTGCGCCAGGTGCGCCAGGTGCGCCAGGCGCGCCAGGTGCGCCAGGTGCGCCAAGTGCGCCAGGTGCGCCACGCGCGCCAGGTGCGCCAAGTGCGCCAGGTGCACCAGGCGCGCCAGGTGCGCCAGGCGCCCCAGCCGCGCCAGGTGCGCCGGGTGCGCCAAGTGCGCCAGGTGCGCCAGGCGCGACAGGTGCGCCAAGTGCGCCAGAGGTGCCAGGTGTGCCAGGTGTGCCAGGTGCGCCGGGCGCGCCAGGTGCGCCAAGCGCGTCAGGCGCGCCAGGTGCGCCATGCGCGCCAACTGCGCCAGGCGCGCCAGGTGCGCCAGGTGCGCCAGGTGCGCCAGGCGCGCCAAGTGCGCCAGGTGCGCCATATGCGCCAGGTGCCCCAGGTGCGCCAGGTGCGCCAGGTGCGTCAGGCGCGCCAAGTGCGCCACGCGCCCCAGGCGCGCCAGGCGTGCCATGCGCGCCAGGCGCGCCAGGTGCGCCAGGCGCGCCAAGCGCGCCAGGTGCGCCAGGCGCGCCAGGTGCGCCAGCCGCGCCATGTGCGCCAGGTGCGCCAGCCGCGCCAGGTGCGCCAGGTGCGCCAGGCGCGCCAGGCGCGCCAGGCGCGCCAAGTGCGCCAGGTGCGCCAAGTGCGCCAGGCGCGCCAGGCGCGCCAGGCGCGCCAGGTGCGCCAGGTGCGCCAGGCGCGCCAGGTGCGCCATGTGCGCCAGGTGCGCCAGGTGCGCCAGGTGCGCCAGGTGCGCCAGGTGCGCCAGGTGCGCCAAGTGCGCCAGGTGCGCCAGGTGCGCCATGCGCGCCAGGTGCGCCAGGCGCGCCAGGTGCGCCAGGTGCGCCAGGTGCGCCAAGTGCGCCAGGTGCGCCAGGTGCGCCAGGTGTGCCAGGTGCGCCAGGTGCGCAAGGTGCGCCAGGTACGCCAGGCGCGCCAGGTGCGCCAGGTGCGCCAGGTGCGCCAAGTGCGCCAGGTGCGCCAGATGCGCCAGGCGCGCCAGGTGCGCCACACACGCCAAGCGCGCCAGCGGCTGGGTTGCTGGTTGCTGGTTGCTGGTTGCTGGTTGCTGTTGGTGTGTTGGTGTGTTGGTGTGTTGGTGTGTTGGTGTATTGGTGTATTGGTGTGTTGGTGTGTTGGTGTGTTGGTGTGTTGGTGTGTTGGTGTGTTGGTGTGTGGGTGTGTGGGTGTGTGGGTGTGTGGGTGTGTGGGTGTGGGTGTGGGTGTGGGTGTGGGTGTGGGTGTGGGTGTGGGTGTGGGTGCGGGCGTGGGCGTGGGCGTGGGAGTGGGCGTGGGCGTGGGCGTGGGCGTGTGCGTGTGCGTGAGCGTGTGCGTGTGCGCGTGTGCGTGTGCGCGTGTGCTCGTGTGCGCGTGTGCGCGTGTGCGCGTGTGCGCGTGTGCGCGTGTGCGCGTGTGCGCGTGTGCGCGTGTGCGCGTGTGCGCGTGTGCGCGCGTGCGCGTGCGCGTGTGCGCGTGTGCGCGTGTGCGCGTGTGCGCGTGTGCGCGTGTGCGCGTGTGCGCGTGTGCGCGCGTGCGCGTGTGCGCGTGTGCGCGTGTGCGCGTGTGCGCGTGTGCGCGTGTGCGCGTGCGTGTGCGCGTGTGCGCGTGTGCGCGTGTGCGCGTGTGCGCGTGTGCGCGTGTGCGCGTGTGCGCGTGTGCGCGTGTGCGCGTGTGCGCGTGTGCGCGTGTGCGCGTGTGCGCGCGCGTGCGCGTGTGCGCGTGTGCGCGTGTGCGCGTGTGCGCGTGTGCGCGTGTGCGCGCGCGTGTGCGCGTGTGCGCGTGTGCGCGTGTGCGCGTGTGCGCGTGTGCGCGTGTGCGCGTGTGCGCGTGTGCGCGTGTGCGCGTGTGCGCGTGTGCGCGTGTGCGCGTGTGCGCGTGTGCGCGTGTGCGCGTGTGCGCGTGTGCGCGTGTGCGCGTGTGCGCGTGTGCGCGTGTGCGCGTGTGCGCGTGTGCGCGTGTGCGCGTGTGCGCGTGTGCGCGTGTGCGCGTGTGCGCGTGTGTGCGCGTGTGCGCGTGTGCGCGTGTGCGCGTGTGCGCGTGTGCGCGTGCGCGCGTGTGCGCGTGTGCGCGCGTGCGCGCGTGCGCGTGTGCGCGCGTGCGCGTGTGCGCGTGTGCGCGTGTGCGCGTGTGCGCGTGTGCGCGTGTGCGCGTGTGCGCGCGTGCGCGCGCGTGCGCGTGTGCGCGTGTGCGCTCGTGCGCGCGTGCGCGTGTGCGCGTGTGCGCGTGTGCGCGTGCGCGCGTGCGCGTGCGCGTGTGTGTGTGTATGTGTGCGTGTGTGCGTGCGTGCGCGTGCGTGCGCGCGCGCGCGTGCGTGCGCGTGTGTTTTTATTTTTTTTTCTGGGGGGGGCCGGCATTTAGGTGCAGTGTCAATCAACGACAACAACAACAGCAACAAAACATATGAGCCGCATGCGCCAGGCTGGCGAAGAGAACCTCCCACACTAAATTGCCTCCCCATCCCGCCTTGCCGACGACGCGCGGCCCCGCTTATCGGGTAGCCTGCCCGGTGTCCTCCCAGTGGATCACCCGATCCAGAAAAAATCGAAAGCTCGTGACCTTCGGGCGCTTGATCTACCCAACTCGCGCCACTCGTCGGCGTCTCTGCAGGGTCGGAAGGATCGGGGCGGCTGCGAATGAGACAAAGAGAGAGCCGAGGACAGAGGCGAAATTCGCGAAAGCAAACACCAAACTAATAATCCCTTATAGACCCTGACGACAACAATCGCGCTCCTCCGCGTGAGCCCCCGCATTAAGCGACCACAGAACATCGCGCGGCCCAGGACATCGGCAACGGCATTACGCTGCGCGCTAATGTTCTCTCGAACGCGAAACACCGCCCCACTGGCAGCCCCGCGACCCTGAATGTGTCGCGCGCCCCAACCCAAAGCCGCGAAATCTGCTCGGGATTCGAAACGCGATCTGGCGACGCAGCCCGCCTGAATGAAACCTTTCGATTCAGAACCCCCTGGGGGGATAATGAAACTCGGGCAAGCACTCCACAGGATGAAGTTTACGCCGGCAGCCACCAAAACCTTCTGAGCGCGGGGAGCGGCACGGAGCGTCCGGGCAGGGAAGGCGCGCGCGAATACACGAAGAAGAGCAGGGTTGTCGACTTTAGGAATGTGTCTCCGCGACAGAGCTGCACTGCCCATGCCGTTTTTAAACCGACGGCCGTCTCGAGCGTCTCGCCGTCCACGGAGGGTCCGAACATGCGCAGGGCTCCCAGCGAACCCTTGCGCGCCTGACGGCACTTGAAACGCAAGCGATCTCCTCGGGCACTTGTCTAAGGAGCGCCGCGAACGGCGACAGCCTGGGCGGGTTGCGTGAGGGAACTTGCTCTGTTCAGCATGCTGGCTCGGAACAGTATTGCTCTGCACCGTTTGAAGAAACTTCCAAATATGCTCACTGGACATAAAGAAACTCGATCTTGCACCGCGATGCGTAGATACATCCGCAGACACACGAGTGAGCTTACCGTTCTCCACCGAGAGGCCTGCTGAGCTAAGGGCGTCTGGCAGATCGGCCCCAAGGGCAGCACTACCGCCGTACGCAAAACCACCAGCACAAATCATCTTGCGCTTCGGGACTGGCGTGCGAATGGGGGGCGGATTGGTGCAGCCCGGGATCACGGATCCGGCCGCAGACATACGAACGCCGTCACCGTCAGCAGAGCCAGTACCTCCACTGGCTCCTTCTATCTCCACGATGTTCAGCCGCCGCTCCAAAAAAAAACAATGTACCGCTCGCGTCTCGAATGCAGACTCAATTTGGAGCCGATTGTCAAAGAGACAAGGTCGATCCTTGCTGTCAACATGGGTGATGTGTGTCATGAACACGGAGCTCGTCTGGGCGGACGTCGTGCACAAACACCACGTATCGCTCTCCGTGGGTGCCTCTGAAGGAAGGGCCCTGAAGCGAGGCCGCTTGCCACCAGCGCTTGCGCCTTCACCTTCGCCAGCCTCGTAGACGTCCAAGAAGAACTCCTCCGCCCCTGACATGGCTGAAACAGAGAAGGAACAAACGCTGGTAAAGAAGAACGGACGGAAGGGCTACAGTGAAGGATATAAACAGAAACGAAAGTTTCTGACAAGTTTTCCGATGTAGACGATGGAAGAGGGTTCTTTCGTGAAGGGATGCCTTGAACCAAAATGGGGGACGCGTGATGGAAAAGGGAGGAGGGCCGAGCAAAAAAGGATTTCAGGACTTGGGGTTGGCCCCGTGCGCGCCCGCGAAAGGGCACGAGGTTCAGGAGTGGAAGGAAAACCAGGCGGCAGCCAGCGAGGACGACGGCGACGACGGCGGCGGCGACAAAAACAGACAACGCCTGAGCAAGGAGGCAGGAAAGAGCACGCCGGGACAGGAGGGAGAACAGACTGGAAGAAGAGGGGCACTGCTGGAGAGAGGGAAGCGAAGGGGGCAGGGCAGCAGGAGCAGCAGCAGCAGCACTACAACTACATGAGGTTCCGCCAAGCACAACTTCAACTAAATGAGGTAAGCGTTGCCAAGTGCAAGCCATTGCCATCGTTGGCGCAGCAGCACGAGTGTCAGAGGTGATGGCATAAACCCCACATGCAGACTCTGTAGGTCTGACAGTCGGCGGCTAAGACTACATGTTCCAATGAGCTCGTGAATGGCAATTCTGCCTCCTATCACTTTTTCGTTATATCGTTTTTCATACGATCGTTAACCAGCACCAGGAAGGACAGGAGGCAGAGGTCGCCGAATGGGAAGAAGAGGAAGAGCAGGGGGGACGACATAAACGAGGAGGAGGAAGCGGATCGGCAGACTGCGTCAAGCGGGCGCGGTGGGCTGGCCCGTTGCTGGGCGGGCCTGGTCAGGCAACTCCACCAGGACGGCCTCGTCGTAGTTCCTGCAGAACATGAACGTGCCATGGATAATGTGGATCGCGGGGGTGGGGAAAGTCATCGTGTCCGGCCGATCCCTCTCGGGACTGAGGTGTCGACGGACCGACCTCGAACCCCCACCGCCCACGGCGAGGTCAGAACGTTGGGAAAGTTGCATGAGCCGATCGGTGGAAATCTGTATCATCTTCCTCCTGTTTCTCCTTTCCCTTCTGCTCCCTCTCTTCTCCTCCACCCCCTCTTCCTCCTCCTCCTCCTCCTCAGCTTCCTCCTCCTCACCAGCGGCAGGCCCAGGAGAGCCAAGGCGTGCTCCCGTGTGTTCAAGCTTCGGGCCCTGACCCTCAAAACGAAAACTCGCAGGCTGCAGAAGTTTAGACAGACTCTAGGACGACACACCAGGAAGCTGTTTATCACTGGACCGCTCCCAGGTTTCTGCGACGGAGCTGAAACCCACGGGATCTCAGACCACGAATGGGCTAAAGCTCGTAGAGCCTACGGTAGATGCATCCGCCCAAAATCTGGGTCCAGGTCCCTCACCTCGGCCCTCATCCTCGATCGGGACCCCACGTTCTATGGGCCAGTGGCCCCCCATCGTGAGATATTCTAAAGAGACTTGGTACACGCTTTCCTGGACCGAAATCCGCGAGGCCTGGGACTCTGTCTTCAGGGGCCCTGGTCCGTGTGGCTGGGAAAAGGTCGCGGGCCCCATCGGGGCCCTGCGCCTCAGTCTCGATAGGATAGGCTGGAGCATGCCCTCTTTAACCGTGGTCGTGGACCACTTCGGCGTGGAGCTGCCGCTCACGCTGATCTCCCCAGCGCTGCTGAAGCGTCTGCTGCGCAAGGCTATTCAAGTTTTTCACGAACGTAGATCTGGTACTCAGCTGCTGAGCCACCTCCCGCAACCAGTTCAAATTTGCCATGATCAGGTTTACGTTATGTTGCAGAAAAAACGGTTCTCTCCCCTCAGGCGTGGGTGCATCACGGCTGTTTGTTGCAATACTGTTTGGACGCGATCCAGGGCAGTGGGGGCAGGGTAC
>CAUYUJ010015338.1:185737-215737 GCA_963575745.1 Prorocentrum cordatum
TGTTGGGTCCTCGATTTACAGGGTCAGCGCCCCGCGTTCCTCGTCCTCCTCTCCTCCTCCCCCCCTCCCTCCTCCGCCTCTGTGCCTCTGCCCTCCGCATGTTTCTGTTCTGGCGCACCCCTCAAACGCTTCGTGGCCCCATAGGGAGCTCTACCGAAGGCCCCAGTGGCAGGGCTCGCATGGCGGCCCCGCCCCATTTCGGCACACCCCTCACACGTTTCGTGGCCCCCATCGGGAGCTCCCTCCGCCGAAGGCCCCAGCGGCAGGGCTCGCATGGCGGCCCCGCCCCATGTCAGCACACCCCTCGCACGTTTCGTGGCCCCCATCGGCAGCTCCACCGAAGGCCCAAGCGGCAGGGCTCGCATGGCGGCCCCGCCCCATGTCAGCACACCCCTCGCACGTTTCGTGGCCCCCATCGGGAGCTCCACCGAAGGCCCCAGCGGCAGGGCTCGCATGGCGGCCCGGCCCCATTTCGGCACACCCCTCACACGCTTCGTAGCAGCATAGGGAGCTCCACCAGAAGGCCCCAGTGGTGGGGATCGCATGGCAGCCCCGCACAATTTCGGCACACCCCTCACACGTTCCGTGGCCCCTATCGAGAGCTCCACCGAAGGCCCCAGTGTCAGGGTTCGCAAGGCGGCCCCGTCCCATATCAGCACGACCCTCACACGTTTCGTGGCCCCATATGGAGCTCTGCCCAAGGCCCCAGTGGCAGGGCTCGCATGGCGGCCCCGCCCCATTTCGGCACACCCCTCACACGTTTCGTGGCCCCCATCGGGAGCTCCACCGAAGGCCCCAGTGGCAGGGCTCGCATGGCGGCCCCGCCCCATGTCAGCACACCCCTCACACGTTTCGTGGCCGCCATCGGGCGCTCCCTCCATCGAAGGCCCCGATGACATGGTTCGCATGGCGGCCCCGCTCCAATTCGGCACACCCCTCACACGTTCCGTGGCCTCATACGGAGCTCCACCGAAAGCCTCAGTGGCAAGGTTCGCATGGCGGCCCCGCCTCCACTGCGGCCCACCCCTCACACGCTCCGTGGCCCCATCGGGAGCTCCACCGAAGGCCCCAGTGGCAGGGTTCGCATGGCGGCCCCGCCCGAGTTCGGCACACCCCTCACACGCTTCGTGGCATCATAGGAAACTCTACCGAAGGCCCCAGTGGCAGGGCTCGCATGGCGGCCCCGCTCCAGTTCGGCACACCTCTCATAGTTTCGTGGCCCCATAGGGAGCTCCACCGAAGGCCCCAGTGGCAGGGCTCGCATGGCGGCCCCGCTCCAATTCGGCACACCCCTCACACGCTTCGTGGCCCCCATCGGGAGCTCCCTCCACCGAAGGCCCCAGCGGCAGGGCTCGCATGGCGGCCCCGCCCCATGTCAGCACACCCCTTACACGTTCCGTGGCCTCATACGGAGCTCCACCGAAGGCCTCAGTGGCAAGGTTCGCATGGCGGCCCCGCCTCCATTGCGGCCCACCCCTCACACGCTTCGTGGCCCCATGGGGGGCTCAACCGAAGGCCCCAGCGGCAGGGTTCGCATGGCGGCCCCGTCCCATTTCGGCACACCCCCCGCACGTTTCGTGGCCCCATCGGGAGCTCCACCGAAGGCTCCAGTGACAGGGTTCGCATGGCGGCCCCGCCCCAGTTCGGCACACCCCTCACACGTTTCGTGGCATCATGGGAAACTCTACCGAAGGCCCCAGTGGCAGGGCTCGCATGGCGGCCCCGCTCCAGTTCGGCACACCTCTCATAGTTTCGTGGCCCCATAGGGAGCTCCACCGAAGGCCCAAGTGGCAAGGCTCGCATGGCGGCCCCATCCCATGCCAGCACGCCCCTCACACGCTTCGTGGCCCCATGGAGGGCTCCACCGAAGGCCCCAGTGGCAGGGCTCGCATGGCGGCCCCGTCCCATTTCGGCACGCCCCTCACACGTTTCGTGGCCCCCATCGGGAGCTCCACCGAAGGCCCCAGTGGCAGGGCTCGCATGGCGGCCCCGTCCCATTTCGGCACACCCCTCACACGCTTCGTGGCCCCCATCGGGAGCTCCCTCCACCGAAGGCCCCAGCGGCAGGGCTCGCATGGCGGCCCCGCCCCATGTCAGCACACCCCTCACACGTTCCGTGGCCTCATACGGAGCTCCACCGAAGGCCTCAGTGGCAAGGTTCGCATGGCGGCTCCGCCTCCATTGCGGCCCACCCCTCACACGCTTCGTGGCCCCATGGGGGGCTCAACCGAAGGCCCCAGCGGCAGGGTTCGCATGGCGGCCCCGTCTCATTTCGGCACCCCCCCCGCACGTTTCGTGGCCCCATCGGGAGCTCCACCGAAGGCCCCAGTGGCAGGGTTCGCCTGGCGGCCCCGCCCCAGTTCGGCACGCCCCTCACACGTTTCGTGGCATCATAGGAAACTCTACCGAAGGCCCCAGTGGCAGGGCTCGCATGGCGGCCCCGTCCCAGTTCGGCACGCCCCTCACACGCTTCGTGGCCCCATCGGGAGCTCCACCGAAGGCCCCAGTGGCAGGGCTCGCATGACGGCCCCGTCCCATGCCAGCACGCCCCTCACATGCTTCGTGGCCCCATAGGGAGCTCCACCGAAGGCCCCAGTGGCAGGGCTCGCATGGCGGCCCCGCCCCATGTCAGCACACCCCTCACACGTTTCGTGGCCCCCATCGGGAGCTCCACCGAAGGCCCCAGTGGCAGGGCTCGCATGGCGGCCCCGTCTCATTTCGGCACGCCCCTCACACGTTTCGTGGCCCCCGTCTGGAGCTCCCTCCACCGAAGGCCCCAGTGGCAGGGCTCGCATGGCGGCCCCGCCCCATGTCAGCACACCCCTCACACGTTCCGTGGCCTCATACGGAGCTCCACCGAAGGCCTCAGTGGCAAGGTTCGCATGGTGGCCCCGCCTTCATTGCGGCCCACCCCTCACACGCTTCGTGGCCCCATGGAGGGCTCCACCGAAGGCCCCAGCGGCAGGGTTCGCATGGCGGCCCCGTCCCATTTCGGCACACACCCCGCACGTTTCGTGGCCCCATCGGGAGCTCCACCGAAGGCCCCAGTGGCAGGGTTCGCATGGTGGCCCCGCCCCAGTTCGGCACACCCCTCACACGTTTCGTGGCATCATAGAAAACTCCACCGAAGGCCCCAGTGGCAGGGCTCGCATGGCGGCCCCGCCCCAGTTCGGCACACCCCTCACACGTTTCGTGGCATCATAGGAAACTCTACCGAAGGCCACAGCGGCAGGGCTCGCATGGCGGCCCCGCTCCAGTCCGGCACACCTCTCGTAGTTTCGTGGCCCCATAGGGAGCTCCACCGAAGGCCCAAGTGGCAAGGCTCGCATGGCGGCCCCGTCCCATGCCAGCACGCCCCTCACACGCTTCGTGGCCCCATAGGGAGCTCCACCCAAGGCCCCAGTGCCAGGGCTCGCATGGCGGCCCCGTCCCATCTCGGCACGCCCCTCACACGTTTTGTGGCCCCCATCGGGAGCTCCACCGAAGGCCCCAGTGGCAGGGCTCGCATGGCGGCACCGCCCCATGTCAGCACACCCCTCACACGCTTCGTGGCCCCCATCGGGAGCTCCCTCCACCGAAGGCCCCAGCGGCAGGGCTCGCATGGCGGCCCCGCCCCATGTCAGCACACCCCTTACACGCTCCGTGGCCTCATACGGAGCTCCACCGAAGGCCTCAGTGGCAAGGTTCGCATGGCGGCTCCGCCTCCATTGCGGCCCACCCCTCACACGCTTCGTGGCCCCATGGGGGGCTCCACCGAAGGCCCCAGCAACAGCGCTCGCATGGCGGCCCCGTCCCATTTCGGCACCCCCCCCGCACGCTTCGTGGCCCCATCGGGAGCTCCACCGAAGGCCCCAGTGGCAGGGTTCGCATGGCGGCCCCGCCCCAGTTCGGCACACCCCTCACACATTTCGTGGCATCATAGGAAACTCTACCGAAGGCCCCAGTGGCAGGGCTCGCATGGCGGCCCCGCTCCAGTTCGGCACACCTCTCATAGCTTCGTGGCCCCATAGGGAGCTCCACCGAAGGCCCAAGTGGCAAGGCTCGCATGGCGGCCCCGTCCCATGCTAGCACGCCCCTCACACGCTTCGTGGCCCCATAGGGAGCTCCACCGAAGGCCCCAGTGGCAGGACTCGCATGGCGGCCCCGTCTCATTTCGGCACGCCCCTCACACGTTTCGTGGCCCCCATCGGGAGCTCCACCGAAGGCCCCAGTGGCAGGGCTCGCATGGCGGCCCCGCCCCATGTCAGCACACCCCTCACACGCTTCGTGACCCCCATCGGGAGCTCGCTCCACCGAAGGCCCCAGCGGCAAGGCTCGCATGGCGGCCCCGCCCCATGTCAGCACACCCCTCACACGTTCCGTGGCCTCACACGGAGCTCCACCGAAGGCCTCAGTGGCAAGGTTCGCATGGTGGCCCCGCCTCCATTGCGGCCCACCCCTCACACGCTTCGTGGCCCCATGGGGGGCTCCGCCGAAGGCCCCAGCGGCGGGGTTCGCATGGCGGCTCCGTCCCATTTCGGCACACACCCCGCACGTTTCGTGGCCCCATCGGGAGCTCCACCGAAGGCCCCAGTGGCAGGGTTCGCATGGCGGCCCCGCCCCAGTTCGGCACACCCCTCACACGTTTCGTGGCATCATTGGAAACTCTACCGAAGGCCCCAGTGGCAGGGCTCGCATGGCGGCCCCGTCCCATTTCGGCACGTCCCTCACACGTTTCGTGGCCCCATAGGGAGGTCCACCGAAGGCCCAAGTGGCAAGGCTCGCATGGCGGCCCCGTCCCATGCCAGCACGCCCCTCACACGCGTCGTGGCCCCATAGGGAGCTCCACCGAAGGCCCCAGTGGCAGGGCTCGCATGGCGGCCCCGTCCCATTTCGGCACGCCCCTCACACGCTTCGTGGCCCCATCTGGAGCTCCACCGAAGGCCCCAGCGGCAGGGCTCGCATGGCGGCCCCGCCCCATGTCAGCACACCCCTCACACACACGCTTCGTGGCCCCCATCGGGAGCTCCACCGAAGGCCCCAGCGGCAAGGCTCGCATGGCGGCCCCGCCCCATGTCAGCACACCCCTCACACGTTCCGTGGCCTCATACGGAGCTCCACCGAAGGCCTCAGTGGCAAGGTTCGCATGGCGGCCCCGCCTCCATTGCGGCCCACCCCTCACACGCTTCGTGGCCCCATGGGGGGCTCCACCGAAGGCCTCAGCGGCAGGGTTCGCATGGTGGCCCCGTCCCATTTCGGCACACCTCCCGCACGTTTCGTGGCCCCATCAGGAACTCCAACGAAGGCCACAGTGGCAGGGTTCGCATGGCGGCCCCGCCCCAGTTCGGCACACCCCTCACACGTTTCGTGGCATCATAGGAAACTCGACCGAAGGCCCCAGTGGCAGGGCTTGCATGGCGGCCCCGCTCCAGTTCGGCACACCCCTCATAGCTTCGTGGCCCCATGGGGGGCTCCACCGAAGGCCCAAGTGGCAGGGCTCGCATGGCGGCCCCGTCCCATTTCGGCACGCCCCTCACACGCTTCGTTGCCCCCATAGGGAGCTCCACCGAAGGCCCCAGTGGCAGGGCTCGCATGGCGGCCCCGTCCCATTTCGGCACACACCCCGCACGTTTCGTGGCCCTGATCGGGAGCTCCACCGAAGGCCCCAGTGGCAGGGCATGGCGGCCCCACCCCAGTTCGGCACACCTCTCTTACGTTTCGTGGCATCATAGGAAACTCTACCGAAAGCCCCAGTGGCAGGGCTCGCATGGCGGCCCCGCCTCCATTGCGGCCCACCCCTCACACACGCTTCGTGGCCACATGGGGGGCTCCACCGAAGGCCCCAGCGGCAGGGTTCGCATGGCGGCCCCGTCCCATTTCGGCACACACACACACACACACACCGCACGCTTCGTGGCCCCATCGGGGGCTCCACCGAAGGCCCCAGTGGCAGGGTTCGCATGGCGGCCCCGCCCCAGTTCGGCACACCCCTCACACGTGTCGTGGCATCATAGGAAACTCTACCGAAGGCCCCAGTTGCAGGGCTCGCATGGCGGCCCCGCTCCAGTCCGGCACACCTCTCATAGTTTCGTGGCCCCATAGGGAGCTCCACCGAAGGCCCAAGTGGCAAGGCTCGCATGGCGGCCCCGTCCCATGCCAGCACGCCCCTCACACGCTTCGTGGCCCCATAGGGAGCTCCACCCAAGGCCCCAGTGCCAGGGCTCGCATGGCGGCCCCGTCCCATTTCGGCACGCCCCTCACACGGTTCGTGGCCCCCATCGGGAGCTCCACCGAAGGCCCCAGTGGCAGGGCTCGCATGGCGGCCCCGCCCCATGTCAGCACACCCCTCACACGCTTCATGGCCCCCATCGGGAGCTCCCTCCACCGAAGGCCCCAGCGGCAGGCATGGCGGCCCCGCCTCCGTCTCGGCACACCCCTCACACGCTTCGTGGCCCCATGGGGGGCTCCACCAAAGACTCCAATGGAAGGGGTTGTATGCCGTCCTGTCTATTTTGACACACGCCTCACATATTTCGTGGCCCATAAGGAGCTCCGCCGAAGGCCCCAGTGGCAATGCCCGCGTGCGTCCCCCAACCCACTTCGGCACGCCCCGCACACTCTTCGGGTTTCCCATCCGCGTTGCCCCGTGCTCCATCCCTCCCGCGGCGCGCTGCCCATGATGAGAAGGTCATATCCTTCGATGTTCGCAGCTGCATATGGTTGGGCCCTTCGCTGGGCTACTTGTTTTTGGGCGTGCGGCCTCTGGACAACCTCAACATTACCCTCCAGCCTGCGGGCCGCAGCCCCTGACCCAGGCCACGGTAGAGACGCAAGCCCCTGCTGGCCATCCCAGCCCTCACCCCCCGCGAGCAGGGAGGGCCGAAATCGACGAGCGGAGGGGGTCCAGAGCTGGTCAAGGTATGTTCGTCAAGCTCGGACAAAATAATCAACCACACACAAACTGCGGCCCTGTCCCGTGTCGGCCTGGAGGCGGAGGGGGAAAGGAAGGGTACAAGCCTTGTGGAGGCCTCCCAAATAAGCGACGAAGAGAAACAGGACTCATGCGAGATGGCGTAGCGACCTTACGCGGTGCCTTACACGGGCCGCAAAAATACCACACCGCGTGGGAACGAGGGCTCTTACTTGCGACTTTAAGCGGGAATTTACGCGCGAATGTCATCGCAGACGACCCCATTTCTGTCAATCTCTCAAATGGTGTCCGAGTGGACGGGGACGGGGGGACGCGCCGCATCGGCGATGCACCAGCGATGCATCGGCGACGTCGGCGATACATCGGCGCCATCGTCATGGAGAACATTGGGCTCCACATCAAGCCGCATCACCGATGCATCACCGATGCGGCGCGATCCGCTGACCCCATACCGAGGGCTGCGCATCCACCCTAAGTAGCCTCGAACCTATCCCCATCCCCAAGATCGACCAGCCTAAGGCGATGACAATCTTGGGGATCTGCCTTCAGAGACTGGGGGAACCTTTTGGATCGGCATCGAGATGAAGTGATGTCAATCACAAAAATTGGGATGTGAGTGCCAAAAAAGAAACGGCACTTCCGCGCGATGACATTTCGAACTCACGCCGCGGCTCACAAGGGCTGCTAGCGCGGCACACCACATCGGAGACGAGGACGCTTACACGCGAACTTACGCGGGCAGATTACGCGCGAATGTCCTTTTAAGACGAATGAAGGACGAATATAGAATGGGGCGAGGATAAATCGAGAATATCTGAGATCCGGCGGCTCTGGAGGATATCTCGGGCGCCGCAGCCTTATCGGAGCGTTATAGAACGCTCTGAGAGCGTTCCGGAATGCTCTGGATCGGATGCATCCTCTAACCCAGCCCCGTCAATTCTTCCGTCGCGCATATATGTTTCAGGCTGGTACAGTCAACCCGTACCACAAGGATCCGCGGCAAGGATGCGAGGGCCTTGGAGGCCCCTGTGAACGTTCTTCGAACGAGGCTGGCCAGCGAAAGTCGCTGAGGATGGGCCGAACGGGCCAGAATGCAAGGGTACCCTTGGGATGGTCGCCCATTCTTACTCAAGGGCTCCCAACTTCGCGCTTCGCGCTGCGCGAAGCGCAAAGTGCGAAGTGCGAATAACTTCGCGCTCTCGCGCCGCCTCCCAGGGAGGATGAGGAGGAATCGGAGCCGAACCGCGAAGCGCGAAGCGAGAATAACTTCGCGCCCTCGAGGGCGCCCTTGCTTACTATGCGGGTTGACTGTAAGCCGCGTCTCCCGCGGCGTGGACTCCTCGCCATCTACGCTCTCGATGCCCGCGGGGCCGCGCCCGGGCCTGGGCCGGGCCCCTCCGTAGGGGGGCGAAGAGCCGACCACGCCGCCTGGGGCTGCCAGCAAACGCCGCAGGCCTAGGGCGGCCGCGCACTCGCGGATCCCGGGAGACACGACGACGACGACCGACGACGACGACCGACGACCGACGACCGACGACCGACGACGACGACCGACGACGACGACCACGACGACGACGACGACGACCACGACGACGAAGACCACGACGACGACTACAGAGGCCCCCCGACCTTCTCGACGACACAGACGCTCTGCCCGCTCTCGGGACTCAGCACGCGGGCCCTCCTGCTGCGGAAGTCGCCCTTGAAGACGAGCAGCAGCTGGCCGCCCTCCCCGCGAAGGGCGTACCGGCTGGAGCGCGCGGAGTCCTCTCGCGGCCGCAGGAATGAGGGAGGGAAGGAGGGAGAGAGTTGTACCCATTGCCGCGGGGTCGTGCCCCAGAAACTCGGGGAGCGGTGAACATGAATAGAGCTGGAGGAGAAGTTGGGCCGACCAGTGCCGGGAATGGTTGATGGAAGAGGTACGAAAGAGGGAAGGGGAGGAGGACCAGTGCAAACCTAAGACTTATATCAGCGATTTTGTCATCCCTCCCTCCAAATTCCGAAAACCAACCGTTTGAAAATCTGAACCGTGCCAGAACACCATTCCTGGGAATTCAACGTCGCGAATCAACGTTACGATTGCGTATTGACGATCGTGATTCATGCCAGAGCACTGTTCATGGGACTTTAACGCCGCGAATCAACATAACTGCTGCGCCCTGACAGTCCTACCTCGTGCCAAAACACAACTTCTGGGACGTCAACCATACACAGTCTTGATACTTATGTAAACTATGAAGACGAATGTGCTCGGCTCTAAAGCGAGAACACACATTTTGAAAAAGTACCGCCCTCCATCAATGAAACTCTTGCAAAAATATGCGCGCGGCGCTAAGGCGAGAACCTCATGTTGAAAACCGCCCACCCTCCATCCGTGAAGCTGCTGCAAGCCCTTAGGACGAATGTGCGCGGCGCGAAAGCGAAAACCGCATATTGAAAAACTGCCCGCCCTTCATCCGTGAACTCTTGCGATGCTCTACAGACGAATGTGCGCGGCGCGAAAGCAAGCGCCACAGTTTGAAAACGACCCGCCCTCCATGCGTGAAACTGTTGCAAATTCTCAGCTTAAGGATCATAAATGGTGGGGGAGTCTCAGACGAAACGCCCGTCCCCCTCTACCGAGACGCCTCGGGGTGCGACAGTGACAGGGAATAGCGATTCATAAGAAAAATCAAAAAGGAGGCGGAGGAGGGGCGAAGAGGAGGCAAAGTCCTCTCGCGACAGCGTGCCGAACACGGATCCGTCTGGCCGGCAAATCTGCGGCATGCCTCCCAGACGCCCGTGGACCGCGTCCGTGCGCACCACGCCCATCGGCCTGCCGTCCGTCTGCTCCACACGCATGCAGCAGTCAACGCCGGGCTGCTGCTCGTCGACAAAGACCCGGCTAATCGGCTCGCCCTGGAGGCTGAGGACGTCGAACGACGTCCTCTGGCGCTGCGCCGTAACGACCTCAGGCATAACAAACACGACTTCCCACCCCTCGGGCACGACCAGCTCCTCGCACAGAACCCTCGGGTCTGGCGGGGGGGCCGCCGCTCCCGCGGCGGCTGCCGCCGCCGGCGCACTGCCGCGCCCACCGCCCGCGCCGGCGGAGCTCCCCGAGCCCGCGCCCGCGACGCTGTCCTGCAGGGAGTGCTGCGAGCTGCCCGCAGCCGAGCTCGGCGAGCCGTCTTCCAGCCCGCGGGCACCCTCAGCCGCCCGCGGCCTGGGGGCGGGCCAGGCGCCGTCGAGCTCCGCGCGCTCGGAGCCCCGCCGCTCGGGCGAGCGGGCCCGCCGCGGCCGCGGCCGCCGCTGGCTCACCGCGGCCGCGGGCGGGCTCCGCGGCGGGCTCGGTGCGGCGCGCTGCTGCGCGGCGCAGGGCGCCGACGGGCTCCCGGGGGCGCGCCGCGCCACGAGCGCAAGCGCGAGGCAGGCGCCCCCCGCGGCGGCCGCCAGCCCCGCGGCGGCCGCGCGCCCCAGGAGGGGCGCGGGCGCGGGTTCGGCGCGGGCGGCGGGCTCGTCCGCCTCCTCCAACACCTCCTGTTGGCGGCGCGCACAAGGGGGTACGTGGGGGGAGGAGGGAAGGCTTCTTAGAAGGAGGCTGCATCTAAGAAGCCCTCCCCCCTCCCCCTGCCCCCCTCTGCGCGTGGCCGAAACACCTCCTCCTCGCCCTCAGATCGGGGAGACGTAGGACTCGGGTTTCGGGGAACTGGGGTTGGCCTGACAGGGCCGTCAGGTAAGTAAAGAGACCCAGGCTGAAATTGAACGCGAGATCCCGCTGCAGACATCGCACGAAAGCTCGATTGTCAAAATTCAGGACGGGCCCGTCAAGAAGCGTCGGCAAACCTGGGTTCCAGCGAACTCGACTCTCATGCTTTCCCGATCAGACGAAGAGAAAGGTGCATGAACAAATAAGCTCTCGAGGGTCCGCGCGGATTCCTTGGATCGGAGCATGATGCCCGTCACACACGCCCCAGCGGCGCCTGCGGCGAACTCCGCGCGGCGCTTCGAGTTGATGGTTTCTGATTGTTTTTGTTATTGCTCGATCCATCTCGCCCTGCCGCAGAGGCTCAGCACAGGGCGCCCCCCCTTGCCTGCATCCGCCCCTGCCTCGGGCCTGAGCCATTTCGGATCGGAAACAGATCGGGTCGCCAGCGAATCGCCCCGAATCGAATCGACGTCGGATCGCCGCGCACAGCTCCGGCCGACGCTGGCCGATGCCGGTGATCAGAGCCGAACCACCGAAACGCATCGGGATCGCGGCCCCAGCTGGCGAATCGAATCGCATGGACTCGGATCGTAGGCGGCTCTGCCTGGCTCTGGACCCCGAGACCCACGCTTCGAAGAAAAAGCGGCATAAGCAGAAACTCTGAGATGTCCGCAAAGATTTCTTGTATCCCGCGCCAGAGGCACCGTCAGTGGGGGGGGGCCTGGCGCCGATCCAGGACATCCGCGCGGAGCTCCAGAGAAGTATGCCAAGGCGGAGCTGTTTTCCTCGAGAGATCCCACCTGGCTCTGCGGGGCGGGCGCTGCGGCGCGCTCCCGCGGGAGCGCCCGCTCCAGCAGCAGCGCCGGAGCAGGCGCACGGCGGGGGCCCGCCGCCGCGCGCTCCTGCGAGGGGGCGCGCGCGGAGCCGCGGCTGGTGGTGGGAGGGCGAGAGTGTTGAGGCCTCACCGCCTCACTGCAGCGTGACAGTGTAACAGTTGCCACCGAGAGCCCATACAAGTACAGACAGAGGTTGACAAGGGTACGTACCATCCTTACTCCTCCCGATCATGCCTCCTCCTCCTCCTCCTCCTCCTCCTCCTCCTCCTCCTCCTCCTCCTCCTCCTATGGTTCCTCCTGCCTCCATCCCTTTTCCTCCTTGGTAACGCCTCCCTGTCGCGCCCCGAGACGTGTCGGTAGGACGGGCTGGGCGTTTAGCCTAGGATTTCTCCCCACTTATGATACTTACGCTTGGAAGCCGCAAAATGTCAAGAAAGGAGGGCGGGCGGTTTTCAAAATGTGGCTCTCGCCTTAGCGCCGAGCGCACTCGCCCTAAACGTTTGCAAGAGTTTCACGAATGGAAGGCAGTACCTTTTCAAGATGTGACTGTCGCCTTAGCGCTGCGCACATTCGTCTTAAGAGTTTACAAGGAGGCTCAACGGTGTTGTGGCACGATGTAAGACAGTCAGAGCGCAACTGTTATGTTTTGTTTAAGGCGTTGAAGTCCCAGTAAATGTGTTCTGGCACGAATCAGGATCGTCAGGACGCAATAGTAACGTTGATTCGCAGCGCTGGAATCCCAGGAACGGTGCTTCGGCAAGGTCAGGATTTTGAGACGTATGTCCTCCAACGGGGCACGCCCCGCAGTGACAATAACATCGTTGTATGGGGCCTATGGAGAGAGGACTTGGAGTGAGGGGTTATCACAACATAGTTGGTGGGTGTTGGGCTTACACTAGTCCTACCTCGTCCTCCTCCTCCTCCTTCTCCTCCTCCTTCTCTTCCTCCTAAATGTTCTGCATCCTCATCCTGCCTCCTCCTGCTCCTCCTCCTGATCCTCCTCCTCCTGATCCTCTTCCTCCTGCCGTCCTCGCTCCTCCTCCTCCTCCTCCTCCTCCTCCTCGCTCCTCGTCCGTCTCTCTGGTGAGGACCCGGCTTGCGCGCGGAAAACCACAGCCACCCTCCCCCTGTAGTCCCAGCTGGCCTGGCCTCAGGGCCTCCGAGTAGCCCCGGGAGGTCTGGCAAGGCCTCGGGTTGCGCAGAGACCCTGAGATCCGGGCGTTGCTAATCACAGATCATCGGGCTCAAAAATGCTGTGCAGAAAGATGGGGTCTAGGGCTCTGGTTGTTTTTGTTGTTCGCGATCTTGTAGCTGTTTCGCAACGTCGGATCTGAGGGGACAGCACCCCCTGATAGTCCAAGCTGGTCTCAGCAGACCCCTTGGGGCGCCAGGCGCCTCGGGGGTGCCGCGGGAGGCGGCGCCAGGGTTAAGACCGCACAGGACTATTCTCGGGGGCGTCTAAAAGTGGGGCGTCCAAGAGGGGGGGGACACGAATCATGGCCGACGGCATGTGCGCGGCCCAAGGGGGGCCAGGGACGTATTCAAATTCGCCGGCCCATCGGGCCAAAGGCGTGCTAAGGTCTCTCACTTGGGAGGCCTCTTGGTGGCCTCTTCGGGGGTCTTGTACGCGTCGTGGGCCGTCTGGAAGCTATCTCGGGCCATCTGGAGACCATCTTGAGCGTCTTGGAGCGATCTTTCGGCGATTCGGGGCCTCTTGGGCCGTGTAGGGGGCGTCCCGGCGCTCTCTTGGCGCGCTCCTGGAGCGCACTGGGGGAGTCAGCTGGACATCGCCTGGGCATCGGCTGGTCATCGCCCGGGCATCGCCCGGGCATATGCCCGGGCATCGGCCGAGGTACTTTTCATCCAGGGGTCCCCAGGGGCCGCCACGCGCGCGCGAATTAGAAAAACTGTTAAGGCCCTAATGGTCAATGTACGATGGTTGTTTGAAAGGTGTTGCTCTTCTCGCCTGTTCTTTCGGCTCTCCAACGCTCCAAGACGGCCCAACAAGCCTCCAAGAGGGTCCCAAGACGGCCCAACAAGCCTCCAAGAGGGTCCCACGACGGCCCAAGATGGCCCCAAGACATCTGAAGGGGCGCCCAAGATGGCCCAAGAGGGCCCCACAACAGCCATAAGAGGCCCAAGACGGGGACCAGAAACCGAACAGTCCAGCCTGCAGCCCAAAGAGGCCCCCAGGAGGCTCCAAAAGGCCCCCAAGGGGCACCCCAAGACCCAAGAAGCCCCAAAGAGGCCCTCAAGAGGCCCCAAAACGGCCCCCAAGAGGCCTCAAAACTGCCTCGCAGAGGCCCCCAAGAGACCCCAACACGGCCCCCAAGCGGCGAGGTAATATCGGCCGGCGGAATGAGCGAAGCGATCCGCCGCCCCACCGGATACGGCGTGTGAGATCCACAGCATGGTTTTCCATAGTGCTTTGCGCAAGTCTTCTCTCCAGCGCGCTTTTCATACCTACCCCTGCCTCTGAGCCCTCGCAACCACTCCTAGGGTCCTCCCCGCGCCTCGCTCATTCATTCCGCCGGCCCCGGGGCCCTGGCTGCTGCTGGGGCGCCTTCTGGCAGCCATTTCCGTCCCATGTTGACCTCCCTTTCACGTGCTAGCCTTCCAGGCGCCGCCAGGCGCTCTCAAAGACCTCTCCATGAGCCCACTGGGCCGGCTTTTCGGGCCTCCTGAGGCTCTCCTGGGTTCATGTTTACCCTCCTTCAAGCCACTTTGAGATGTTCCAGATCCCGTTCCACCTCTTCTCGAGCCACATGCACCAGAACACCCCAACAAGCAAAAAACATAGTAAAACACATGGGATTGTGATGATTATGGCCGGTTCGCACTTCTCCTTGCGCCTCTCTCGGAACTCTCGTGCATCTCCGCTGGCTCTTGTGGCCATCGTAGAACCCGGGCACGCTCTCTCTACGACCGGCCTGACAGCCTCTCGGACCAATCTTGGGCCGTCTGGCCGCCTTCTTGGCACTGTATTCCGCCCATGTGGGGCGCCCCCTCAGAGCCTCAAAGGCTCTTCCAGGAACCGCAAACAAACACGGACTGTTTTTCCCAACCATACTGTGGTGTTGGGTCCTCGTTTTGAAGAGACGGTGCCCCGCGTCTCCTTCCTTCCTCCTTCCTCCTCCTCCGCCTCCTCTCCCCTCCTATCATCCTCATCATCATCATCATCATCACCATCATCATCATCATCATCATCATCATCATCATCATATGTGTCATCATATCATCATCATCATCATCATCACCACCACACACCATCATATCATCATTCATATGTCATCATCATCATCATCGTCAATGTCATCGTCGTCATTGTCATCGTCATCACCCACTTCGGCACACCCTCACACATTTCGTGGCCCCATTAGGGAGCCCACGAAGGCCCCAGTGCTGCCGCGCAGCGTCCGCAACGCCCAATTCGGCACACCTACACGCTTTCGTGGGCCCCATTGGAGGAGCCCCACCGAAGGCCCAGTTTGCTGCGCCGCACGCGCCCGCACACCCAAACTCACATTCGCAAACCCTCACACGCTTCGTGGCCCATCGGGAGCCCCACGAAGGCCCCATGCTGCCCCCCGCTATTTTGCGTCCCGCACACCCAATCCGGCACACCCCTCACACGTTTCGTGGCCCCACTGGGAGCCCCACCGAAGGCCCCAGTGCTGCCGCCCGCATGCGCCCCGCACGCCCAATTCGGCACACCCCTCACACGTTTCGTGGCCCCATAGGGAGCTCCGCCGAAGGCCCCAGTGCTGCCGCCCACATGCGTCACGCACACCCAATTCGGCACACCCCTCACACGTTTCGTGGCCCCATAGGGAGCTCCGCCGAAGGCCCAGTGCTGCCGCCCGCATGCTCCCGCACACCCAATCCGGCACACCCCTCACACGTTTCGTGGCCCCACTGGGAGCCCCACCGAAGGCCCCAGTGCTGCCGCCCGCATGCGCCCCGCACGCCCAATTCGGCACACCCCTCACACGTTTCGTGGCCCCATAGGGAGCTCCGCCGAAGGCCCCAGTGCTGCCGCCCACATGCGTCACGCACACCCAATCGGCACACCCCTCACACGTTTCGTGGCCCCATAGGGAGCTCCACCGAAGGCCCCATGGCTGCCGTCCGCATGCGTCCCGCACACCCATTTCGGCACACCCCTCACACGTTTCGTGGCCCCATAGGGGAGCTCCACCGAAGGCCCCAGTGCTGCCGTCCGCATGCGTCCCGCACACCCATTTCGGCACACCCCTCACACGTTTCGTGGCCCCACAGGGAGCTCCACCGAAGGCCCCAGTGTTGCCGTCCGCATGCGTCCCGCACACCCATTTCGGCACACCCCTCACACGTTTCGTGGCCCCACAGGGAGCTCCACCAAAGGCCCCAGTGCTGCCGTCCGCATGCGTCCCGCACACCCATTTCGGCACACCCCTCACACGTTTCGTGGCCCCATAGGGAGCTCCACCGAAGGCCCCAGTGCTGCCGTCAGCATGCGTCCCGCTCACCCATTTCGGCACACCCCTCACACGTTTCGTGGCCACAGGAGCCCGCGAAGGTCCAGTGGCGCAGCTCCGCTTTCCATGCGTCCCCGCCACTCTTCGGACCACCCCTCACAACGTTTCGTGGCCCCAAGGGAGCGTCACCGAGGCCCCAGCGCCGACCGCCCGCTATGCGTTCCCGCATACCATTTCGGCACACCCCTCACACGTTTCGTGGCCCCACGGGAGCAACCGAAGGCCAAAGTGCTTGCCGCCCGCATGCGTCACTAAGCCCAAGTCGGCACACACCTCACACGCTTCGTGGCCCCATAGGGAGCCCCACCGAAGGCCCCAGTGCCGCCGCCCGCATGCGCCACCCACACCCAGGTCGGAAAAAAAACCGCAAAACGAAAGGAACAAAAACAGCCCTGTCGTTCCCAAGAATCACTGAAAGCCTCCCCTCCTGCTGCTGCCGCTCCACCTCCCCGGACATCCGATGTCATGATTTTGTTTCAATACGCGGCCCCCGGAAGCCCCGCGCACCATGCGAGAAGGCGACGGGGCGGGGGAACGGCGCTCCGGGGACAGCGAGACCTCCGGGGCGCGAGCAGTCCGCAGCCAGACCTCGGTCCTGTGGACTCTCGCCGCCCTGGGCCGTCGGCTGCCGGGCGCACCGCTCCCTCGGCCGACGTCGCCCAGGCGTGATCCTGGACTGCGGCCGCCACGAGGTCGGGAACGGCAAGAAGGAGGACGACGACTGGTGGCTGGAGCTCTACGCGCTGCTCTCGCGCGCCACGCGACACGAGGACCTCCTGCTCATGCGGGCGCCGCGCATCGAGTTCTTCCTGGCCGGGCCGCCGGCGGGCTTGCGGAAGCAGCTTGGGCAGTTTGCGGCGCGCACGAAGCGGTGCAGGAGGGAGGCCACGGCCCTCGCCAAGGACCTCGGCTTCACTGAGTTTATCCGCGAGGCCTGACCTGAGGAGCGGCCCGCCCCAGCCGCTTCTTCTCTTGGCTGTCCGGCTGTTCGGCCTGGCGCCGCCGACGCTCCGCGCGCGTCGCTGGGGCCCTCTCGGGGCGATCAGCGCGCGTCGCCCGAACTCCGCGCTGCGCTCTGTGCAGCGCCTCGCTCGCCCGTCGTCGCTCCGCCCGGCGGCCAGAGCCATGCGCGCTATGAGATAGCCAGCAAGCAATCTCTGTTCCGCTCAGCGGACGAACCGCGCGCGTCACTGCGACCCCCTCGGGGCGACCTGTGCGAGTCGCGAGGGCTCCGCATGGCGCTGCGCCCGCAGCCTTGGACGTTGGAGTGCGCGGGCAAAGGACATGGAAAAAGGAGGAGAGGAAGCGGGCGCGATCCTCGCGCGGGGCGTGCCGACATGGGCGTCGCGGCGCGCGGGCGCTGCCGTCGAGGTTCCCAGGGAAGCCCCCCTGCAAAGGCTACGCCGCACAATTCGGCACACCTTCATACGGTTCGTTTCCCCATAGGGAGCGCCACCGAAGAAGATATTCACAATTGCGGTACTCACAACTGCATATGGTTGGGTCCTTCGCCAGGATAATTCCCAACCATCCTGCCGTGTTGGGTCCTCGTTTTGAAGAGACGGTCCCCACGTTCTCCTTCTCTCCTCCTCTTCCCCCTCCTCCTCCACCGTCCGCATGCGTCCCGCACACCCAGTACAGCGTTTCGTGGCCCTCCTCCCCCTCATCCCTGCGCTTCACCCACCCAGTACAGCGCTTCGTGGCCCCATAGTGAGCCCCACCGAAGGTCCCAGTGTTACCGTCCGCGTGCGTCCCGCACACCCAGTACAGCGTTTCGTGGCCCCATAGGGAGCCCCACCGAAGGTCCCAGTGCTACCGTCCGCATGCGTGCCACACACCCAGTACAGCGTTTCGTGGCCCCATAGTGAGCCCCACCGAAGGTCCCAGCGCTACCGTCCGCATGCGTCCCGCACACCCAGTACAGCGCTTCGTGGCCCCATAACGAGCCCCACCGAAGGTCCCAGTGCTACCGTCCGCATGCGTCCCGCACACCCAGGACAGCGTTTCGTGGCCCCATAGGGAGCTCCACCGAAAGGTCCCAGTGCTACCGACCGCATGCGTCCCGCACACCCAGTACAGCGTTTCGTAGCCCTCCTCCCCCTCCTCCCTGCGTTTCACCTACCCGAAGGTCCCAGTGCTACCGTCCGCATGCGTGCCGCACACCCAGTACAGCGTTTCGTGACCCCATGGGGAGCCCAACCGAAGGTCCCAGCGCTACCGTCCGCATGCGTCCCGCTCACCCAGTACAGCGCTTCGTGGCCCCACAGTGAGCCCCACCGAAGGTCCCAGTGCTACCGTCCGCATGCGTCCTGCACACCCAGTGCAGCGTTTCGTGGCCCCATAGGGAGCCCCACCGAAGGTCCCAGTGCTACCGTCCGCATGCGTGCCGCACACCCAGTACAGCGTTTCGTGGCCCCATAGGGAGCCCCACCGAAGGTCCCAGCGCTACCGTCCGCATGCGTCCCGGTAACCCCATTTGGCATTTTCACTCACTCAATAGAGCGCTTCGTGGCCCCATAGGGAGCTCCACCGAAGCCCTCAGTGGGACCGTCCGCATGCGTCCCGGAAACCCAATTCGGCACACCACCCACACACTACAGCGTTCCCCCCCGACCAGTGCAGCGCTCCGTGGCCCCATAGGGAGCTTCACCGAAGCTGGTACCCACAACTGCGTATGGTTGGGACCTCCGCCAGGATAATTGTTCCCTTTCTGTTTTCATTGTTCACCCCAAGCCGCACTTGACCCATTCCGGCTCCTTTTTGGACCCCTCCAGAGGTCCGTCCCTCTGGGACGAACCCGACGGTTTTTCGGTTAACTTCTCCAGCCTCTCTGAAGCCGTCCTAGCCTCAGGGTCATGTGAACAAAACACTCCTCGGCGCGCTCTCTCGGACGAATCCGGCGTTGTTTTCAGTTCCTCCAGCCTCTCTGCGGCCGCCCTGGTCTCAGGGTCATACGACACAGAGCTCGCTGCTTTCGGTTCTTCCAGACTCTCTGCGGCCGTCCTGGGCTCAGGGTCATGCGACAGACAGCTCGCTGAGGAGCCCAATGTCGTCTCCATAGGGCCCCACGAGGCCTCCAAGCGGAAGCGCCAGCACCATAACATCTCCTAATCGCTCGCGCGCGGGGCGGCCGCGGCTCCCACAGAGTCTCCAGGATCCAAAAATGGTGGTGCGGCGGTGTCTGCCTACTAGGGCGTTCAATTAAAGAAGAACAGGCGCTACGAAACCTGACCAGACAAGAACGGGAAGCGCATGTATGTGTGAAACGCAAGTCATGTTGGACGGGTTTGGGCTATCTTGAGGCCACTGGAGGCCGTTTTCCGAAATCCGCCAGCGCAGTTTCGAAGTGCAGCGCGTACCCGATTATCAATTTTTACCACCAACAAACGGTCCACGCCAGGGGCGCTTCCCGTCATCCGCCGACCCCTTTGGGGTCATCAGGCGTGTGAGATATCTCCCCCCCCCACATTGCACCCCTGGGGCGGTCCTGGACCACCTCGTGGTCCCCGTTTCCATAGGGGCCTATGGAAATGGCGCCTTGCGCCCCCGGGGCGGCCCTTGGACCCCCCCGTGGTCCCCGTTCCCATAGAGAACCTATGGAAACGGCGCATGGCGCCTGGACCCCCCCGTGGTCCCCGTTTCCGCAGCGGCCCCATGGAAACGGCACATGGCGCCCCTGGGGCGGCCCCTGGACCCCCCGTGGTCCCCGTTTCCATAGCGGCCCTAGGCGCAGTGCGCCCCCCGGGCGGCGCCTGGGGGGGCCCAGATGCCGCCCCTCACACTGCACTCCCGTTTCCACACCAGCCCCAATGGAAATGGCGCATTGCGCCCCGGGGGCGGCGCCAGAACCCCCGCGTGGTTCCCGTTTCCATAGGACCCTATGGAAACGGCGCATGGCCCCCCCGGGCGGTCCTTGGATCCCCCCGGTGTCACCGTTTCCATAGGGGCCCTATGGAAATTGCGCATTGCGCCCCCGGGGCGGCGCCTGGACCCCCGCGTCGTTTCCGTTTACATAGGGGCCCGATGGAAACGGCGCATGGCGCCCTTGGGGGCCCTAGGATCCCCCCATGGTCCCCGTCTCCATAGCGGCCGCATGGAAATGGCACACTGCGCCCCCTGGGCGGCGCCTCGGAGGCCCGAGCACAGTGAGCCCTAGTGGCAACCACCCAAGACGAGCTCCTCATCGCCCCTTACATTTCCTCAGGGTCCGTCGACATCCACAACGGTTCCGTTGGATTCCCCCGGAAACCGCGAATTATTGTTTGGATTTCTCGACAATGCCCCACGAATCGCCGGGATCATAGAAGATTACTCGTGACATGCTTAGGATGCATCAGAACCCCTCAGGGTGCCTTGACATTCTCGAGAAATCCGTCGCGTTGACTGTTTCACGACGTCTCAGGCTGCCCACAGGGCCCGTCAGATTCCGCCCCGAATCATGAAGATTCTTCGAGAATCCTCCAAGCATCTTACGCATCCCACGGGATTCCTGGGGATTTATTCGCAATCGTGAACACCCATCAGAATCCCAAAATATTTCTCATTGATTTGCTCGAATTCCATTGAGTGCCTCATGAGTTCTTTGGGTTCCTCTGGGTTCCTCGGGGTTCCTTTTCAAAGTGATATCCCTCAGGGTTCATCAGCACCCCCTGGAAAGTCGGCGCCATCAGGATGCTTGAGGACCCCCCGGGGGTTCTCGGACTCCACCAGGACTTCTCAGGAAGCCAACGAATCGTTGACGAGGTCCAGGGCTCCTCAAAAATTACTTTCCCTGCGTCCTTGTGTTTTCTCTCAAAACCCTCAAGACCCCTTCGGATTCCGCGGGATTCTTTGGGAATCCCCAGAATGCCGTTGGATTTCTCGCGAAGCCTTCGGAACACACCTGGGTCCCTGAGCATTCGCTAAAACTCCCCAGAAATCATCCAAACCAGATTCCATAAGAGCTCCAAGGAAATCCAAACGATTCTGGACGACCCTGCCCTGTCTATCAAAACTCCTGCGGGTTCCTCGGGCCATCTCAGGATTCCTCAAGAATGCGCCGAAACCTTTGGGATTCCTCGTTGATCCAGTGGGCTTCTCGTTGAATTCCATCCAATCTCCAATATGCATCCTTCAGCTTGTTCATCAGTTTGGGATTCCCCCTGCTTGGGCGATGTTATGTTCGGCATGTGTCTTCGGCACGTCTGCGTTTTGTTTGGCGCAGGGGGGATTCCCGCCCGTCGACCTGCCGCGCGGCCTTGCGATGGTCCTACACGGGCCCAAGACGGCCTGAAATGCCCTCAAGATCGCAAAACATACCCGAGACTGCCTCGACAGTCTCAGGAACTCTCCCAGACGGCTCACGAGATCCCCCAGAAGACCCCCCAGGAGACACCAAACGCACATATCATCGATGTCCTCTCATGTTTGTACCACTTGACGACTCTCAACTTCATGCTGTTCTGGAACCCAGCGCAGCTCCGAGACAGCCTGATACACCCCGAAAGCGGCCCCAACACGGCCCAAGAGAACCCGAAGATGGCCCAAAAGACCTCCAAGATGCCTGCAGAGGCCTTTAGACGGCGCAGGAGGCCTGCGAGAACCCCCACAATAAAAGGCAACCAGAGGTGCCCTAGAGGCTTCCAACAGCTCCCAAAACCACCCTCCGAAGCCTCCAAGAGGCCCCCAGGGGTCCCGCGTTTGGCCCCAGGCCCTCCAATAGCATATTCCTTTTCCTGCCATCACGCCAGCGAAATGCCGCAATGCCTAGACAATGCACTTTCAGGACACGCACCCCTGCAAGCGAAAGGATTCGACGGCGGATTGCGACGCAGGAGAAGACCATGGGGCCGGCGTTCGGGCGTCGCCTTCTGCGCAAAAGATTACAACAACACATGCACAATGCATTCGCTACATAAGCGCGTAATGCAAATATGATGTCGTTGACCCCCTGATCCCCCTGAGCAATCGCACCATCTTCGAAGACGGCCCAATGCAACCCCAAAGCTGCCCAAGACGGCGGTCCCGAAACAGCCCGACAGGACTCCAGCGAGGGCGAGCAAAAAACCCAAGATGGCCCCCGAACGGCCCCGACGGTCGTTGACATGGTCAAAGGAAGACCCAAGAAAACCCCAAGGGCCCCCCAACGGGTAAACGACATAGATTATCCGCCGTTTTCTTTGTCGCGCGGCGTTGGTTGGCGCGCATTTTCGGTCTTTTGATCGCTCGCGACGGCCTGGCGAAGCCACCTTTAAACGCGTCAGGGCAGCGCCAGAAGAGCCCACTGCGGCCCCAACACATGTCCATAGAGGCCCCCTGAGAAGCTCCCAACGGCCCAAGAGGGCTACAAAACGGCCCAATATGACCCCCATATCAATCCAAGATAATCCCAAGAAACTCCCGAAACGACCCAGCAGGGGCCGAAGACGGCCCAGAAGGGCCGTGCGACGGCCAAGCTGATCGCCCAGACGGCTTCAAATCAAGCCTAAGAGCCCCCACAGACGGCGCGAGAGTTGACGGAACGGTTGTCCGGCCGCGCCCCCGCGAAGCGATGTGCATTCATCGGAGGGAGACCCCGAGGAAAAGAGCACGCATACATATACGCACACATTTGCACACAAGTTTCTCCTATGGGGCTGGACATGTTCCTTTACGATGTGCGCCTGGACGTCGCGTCGGGCCGTCCTCTCTTCTGCGATGTGACACTGGTGCCATCATTGTCACGGACTAGGGGCCCGCGCCCGGGGGCAACCGACGTGGCAAGTTCGTGGCGGACGCTGCAAACAAAACGGCGATACCCATCGTGAGCGTTTTGAAACAGGATGGGGAATGTTATCATGACATGGTGCTGAAGTATACGGGCGGTAAGGGCACCAATGCCTCAGGCTGGTGCCAACGGTGGCGCGCAAAACAACTCATGGACTACTTGGGCGTGTTCAAAACGAAATAGGAAGCATTTGCACCGTGTTGCATAAAGCTGTCGATGGTGGGCCATACGGAGCACAGCGTTGCAGAAAGCTGTCGATGGTGCTTAATTACACCCAGCAGGGGACCTCCCTACCACGCTCCTGGGGCGAACATGCCAGAGGACTGGCGCGGAGCGTGTTTCAACACTCCGATCTCCCCCTCCTCTTCCATCCCCTCCTTTTCCTCCTCCCGCTTCTCTGTGCCCCCCTCATCCTCCTTCTCCTCTTCGTCGTCCTCCTCCTCCTCCCCGTTTTCCTCCTCCTCCTCCTCCTACTCATCCTCCATGTTTGTAGTGTCTGCCCTTCTTCCTCGAGGCGGCCAGATATGGCCTGCAGACAGGCCAAGATGCCACCAACAAGGCAACAAAGAGCACCAAGAGGTACGATAACAGCAACGAAGCAACAGGAACGACGTCGAGCGCCATGTCATGATTCGGACAAGCCTCGTGAAATGCAGTCCTGGAGGCGCAAGAGTTTATATAGGGGTCGGCGGATGTGGCGTAAGCTTATAGAACCTGGGGATATATCATGGCCCCCACCATGATATCCCCCCCCTCTCTGCCGCCCCCGATATTCGGAGGGCCTGTTGAGGCCAGCCGGAACAGCCTGGGGGGGCTGTCTGTGCGCAACCCGAGGTCTTGACAGGCGACAGCCCAAACCTCCATCCTCCAAAAAGCCTTGGAAAAATTCAACGCCGATTTGTTTTTTGCGATGTCGACCTCTGAATGCCCTCGCTAGGCCCCGGGAACGTCAAAACACGGTTCGGTTAGAAAGCCGGTCCCAGGGAAAAGGGACAGGACATGTGCATATGGGGACCCCGCACGGAAAATTACCCGAGACGTACCCAGACCCTTCTCCACGCAGGGCGACTAATCAAAGGAGTGCTCTTCACGAACGAACGCATTGAGAGATATGCAGCACTCTTGCGCACGAAGGCACCGACAGTTGCGCAACTGGCAGCCTTGCTGGGAGCCGCGAGGTCTCCTTTGAGTACGCGTGCCGCCAGACTTCGCTGGACCTCCCAGGAGCCCACGGGAGTGGTGAGACTTGCGCAGTTCGCAGCCTCCCATGGAGCAGCGCAGGAGGAGGCAGGAAATGAAAGGGAGGCGGGAGGAGAAGAGGTGGGGGCCACAGTGCTCTATTCAAAACGAAGGTTGGGAAAAAGAAGACATCGGATGTGCACATCCGCCGATACCAGCCGCATTCATCCTGGGCCCAGGATCACTGCAAGCGCCCTCCTGGCTCGGTCACGGAGGCGTGCTCAATCTTGGTTTTCTGGTCGCTGGCGCCTCCCACCGCATCGAGGCGAGCGTACCTCGGTTCTGTACTTGGCGGCGAGCCCAGGTGGGGAAGGCAGTGGGGACTGGACGGGCCGCGCTTCTCCCCGCCCCCCCTCCTGGAGCGAGAGCTGCCCCAGCTCGACCAGCTCCCAGCGTACGGCCTCCTCGGCCTCCCCCAGGGCGGCCAGCGCCGCGTCCTCGTCGGCTGCCTCGCGATTCCACCAGGGACCCTCAGCAAATCTGCCGTCCATCGCCCGGGAGTAGCCGTCCCCCGCAGAATGCGCCACGGCCCCGAACACGGCTCCACTGCCTGAGCTGGCCTCCTGCCACGCTGGCAAGGGAGTGGCCAGTGCTGTACGCGTCAGCACCGCCCTCTGCTGCATCAGCAGATGCTCCTCATTCCCCTGGCCTGGCGTCTTGGCCCGCAGCCAGAGCTGCATGCGGATCGCAAATACCACCAGCATGACAACACACGCAGGGGTGCCCAGCCTTCCTCTGAGGCGGACCATCTGAAATGCCAAAACATATGTTGAGCTTGATAGCAAGCGGAGGGGAGCAGGAGGAAGATATGGGGAATAAAGAACCGAGGATCGCTGAGCAGAATGAGACTAGTGCATAGCAACTGTCGACGCGAAACCAGCGTGCAAGATAATACTCGCACGCGTAGACTGGACCAAATGCTGGCATCTGCGAGATCGTCGTCAATGAATCGCCGGGCATTAAATGATGGCGGGAAGCGTTGCCTAAGCGGCCGCAGTTGTGCCCCAAGAGTCCCAAAGATGACCCGAATGGTATACAAAAATGGCTCCAAGACAGCCTGGTAGCTGTCTTAGACGGGCCAAGATGACCAGATAAGCTTGTTGGAGGTCCTGAGAAAGGCATTGGCTTGAAATGCAGAGCATTTGATCTTGATCGGTGTCCGATGTATGTTAACCAGCCCTACGGGCCAGAGGCGTGCTAAGATCTCCGGTAACAGGTTCAGACCCCTCTAATTCGCGCGCGCGCCGCCGTCCCTGAGGGTCCCCGGACGATGGTTCGGGGACCCTCAGGGACGGCGGGGATCTTCTGACCCGGGTCAATCCAGACCCGGGTGAGCAGGAAACCGAAAACTGCAATGCAGGAACAACAAAAACTGCAACGCAGGTCTTCGCAAACCCGGGTCAGCCAATAGGCGCGGCCGCCTCGCGGCCACGAGCGGCTCGCTAACCCGGGTCAGCCAGAGGGGGTCTTCGCAGGATCCTGCAGGATCCGGCGCCCTGGCTGACCCCCGTCTGTACTGACCCCCGTCTCGAGGCTCCCGAAAGGTCCCTTGCCGGAACTTCCCGGGGAGGTCTTCCGAACCCCAAGGCCCCCAAGATGGTCCAAGAGGGCCCCGAATCGCTGATCGATCGGTCCAAGACGCCCAAGAGGCCTCAAAGAGCCTTCCCAAGAGGGCCCCCAGAGGCCAAAATCATTGACTTCCCCTTGTCGTTTCAATGTGTTTGGGGTTCTCCCCTTTTTGAACGTCCGACGCTCCAAGACGTCCCAAGCGGCCCCCAAGACCGCCCCAAGATGGCCCCAAAGGCCCCCCCCCCCAGAGGGGCCCCAAGACGGCACAAGAAGCTCCCAAGACGGCCCAAGAGGACCCCAAGACGGGGGACACGAACCAGCAATCCGAGCGTTCCGCCCACCCACAAGGCCCCAAGACGCTCCGAAGAAGCCCCAAGAGGCCCACAAGAAGCCTCCGCGAGGCCCCCAAGAGGCCCCCAAGGTGCCCCAAGGGGCTCCAAAAGGTCCAAAAACAGCCCCCACAAGGCCTAAACGTTGCCTCCAGGAGTCCCCCGACAGGCCTCGACGAGATCCCGACGAACACCCAAGAGGCCTCAGACCCACCACCCAAGCACGGTGGCGTGATGGACCCAATTCCATTAGACCTGGGCCGGCACAGAAACGGAAAGGGCGCTTCAGAAACAGAAGCCGAAATTACTCACACCACCGTTCGTACCGGGAGCCTTGGCATTGAGAGCTTGTTACGTCACCCCTCGCTCTTGGGAGCCTTGGTGTTCAGAGATCGTTGCCTTGCCGCACGTTCCTGAGCCTTGGCTGGGCCTTGGAGTCAGGAACTTGTTACATCACCGCTCTCTGCTGGGAGCCTTGGTCTTATCAGCTTGTTTACGTCACGATTCGCTCTCGGGAGCTTTGGTGTGAAGAGCTTTTTGCGTTACCGATCTCTCTTTATTTAGCGTCTCTGGGCCTTCTTGGGAGTCCTATTGGGGCCCTTTTAGAGCCCTTCCGGAGGCCTCTTGGCAACCTCTTGGGGGCCTCTTGGGGCTTCTTGGAGGGCTCTGGGGGCCTCCTGGGAGCTTCTTGGGGCGAAAGGCTAGACTTTTCGGTTCGTGGTCCCCCTCTTGGGGCCGTTTTGGGGCCCTCTTGGGCCGTCTTGGGCGCCTCTTGGGCCGTCTAGGCGCCCTCTTGGGCCGCTGTGGGGGCCTCTTGGGAGCCTCTTGGGCCGTCTTAGGGCGGTCTTCGGGGCCTCTTGGACCGTCTGCAACGCCGTGAAAGCCGAAAAGCCTTGTATCCTTTTCCCATGGGGAATCAATAATTTTGGCCTCCTGGTGGCCTCTTGGGACGCCTCTTGCGAGCCTCTTGGGGCTTCTTGGAGGGCTCTTGGGGCCTCCTGGGAGCGTCTTGGGGCGAAAGGCTAGACTTTTCGGTTCGTGGTCCCCCTCTTGGGGCCGTCTTAGGGCCCTCTGGGGCCGTCTTGAGCGCCTCTTGCACCGTCTTGGGGCCCTCTTGGGCCGTCTTGGGGGTCTCTTGGGAGCCTCTTGGGGCGGTCTTTGGGGCCTCTTGGGCCGTCGTCAACACCGTGAAAGCCGAAAAGCCGCATGTGCTCTAAATATGCAAGCAGTCCTTAGGAAAATCAATGATTTTGGCCTCTTGGGGCCCTCTTGGGGCGCCCCTTGGGCGCCTCTTGGGGGCCTCTTGGGGGCCTCTTGGGCCGTCTTGGGCGGTCTTGGGCTATCTTGGAGCGCTCTTGGGCCATCTTGGGGGGGAACCCGAAAAAACATGCAACAACACAGGGAAAACCCGAAAACGGCCATTAAACCAATCCACTCCCCCTACGTACGCTCCCCCCCCTGGACCCCCCCCCCTTAAGGGCTTCGCCCACACCAGAACGTCATCACTCGTACCTCGCTATGTCCGTTGCCTGCTTAGCACAGCGACCGAAAGCGGATGCACTTTCAGAGCGCAAGAGATCGCTTGCTTGCCCCAGATTCCTCCTCTTATTTCCTCTGTTCCCCTCCTCCTCATCCTCCTCCTCCTCGCTCTTCCTCCTCCTCCTCCTTCTCCTCGCATGTCCTCCTCCTCCTCCTTTTCCTCCTCCTCCTCCTCTTCCTCCTCCTCCTCTTCCTCCTCCTCCTCCTCCCCGTTCATCCTCGCTGCTCCTCAATTATCCTCGCCCGTCCTCCTCCTCCTCCTCCTCCTCCTCCTCCTCCTCCTCCTCCTCCTCCTCCTCCTCCTCCTCCTCCCCCCCTCCTCCTCCTCCTCCTCTTTCTCCTCTTCCTCCTTCTCCTCCTCCTCCTCCTCTTCCTCCTCCTCCTCCTCCTCGTCCTCCTCCTTCTCAGAGTCCCGACGCCATAGGATCCCCCTTCTGAAGGCCGAACGATCCTTGGTGCGTCAGCTCACAGGCACCGCAACGGCAGGCACCTGCGCAGCAACGCCTGGGAGGTAACTGTGGCTTTTCCTTCGGATGGCTGTCTTACCACGCACACCAGGTTTCAGGCAAGGAGCGAGGAATCCGTTGAGCTGCCTCGAGCAGTGCGCACCAGACATCACACATGCCACAACTGGGACACTCATCTCCAACAACAAATCCTGGACCTGGAACGTCACCAAGCGGAGAGCCTGCAAACCTTGAGCTATACGCCGTTCGTTGGCATCACGCGCGCACGACAAGATCGAGTCAGGGCAAACCCGAATAGCGGGGGGCACAACACGGCAGACAGCACGCCAGGGTTTCGAGGAGGGTACTCGAAAACCACGCAAGAGCTGCACAGGAGCAACATCAAAGGCACGAGAGGACATACGCACGCGCATGCGACGAGCAACGTGCACCGTGCCGCGCGCGTCCGCATGCGTTCCCATTTTACCAAGGCGGTGCCAAACCTGCTCAACCAACTGCTCGCCTTTGCACATGCGCAGCGCCGCAATTGCCAGAGCGGTTTCGTCGCGAGATCCGCCCCTGGGCTACATCATTCATCGTGCAGTGACGTATGGCTTTGCGAACGGTCAAACCAGCCTCGCACAGGCCCCCCAACTCCTGAACGGCCCTCCAGAAGGTCCGTCACCTACAAGCCCACGCGGGCGCGTGGCCCGCGGTGGCCTCGGGCCCCTCTCAATCACCCCACGAAACACACAATTCGAATCCGCGGCAGCAACGATGTGCGGCACAACATTGCGAAGCAAGAAGATCAGCGCCTGAAGTTCTGCCCCGTCAAGACCAAAAGCTCCACGCATGCACGTACAATACACTATGTCCAGGACGCCAGGAGGGCCATCTTCCTGAAGCGTCACAACAGCCCACGCCGTACAACACAGATGCCCCCACAGGCTACCAAGAGCCGACAGAGTGCGTGTGCCAGACAACGGCGTCTTGAGCGGGAGTCCTCCAATGAGAAACAGGCAGAGGCCACAAGGCCCTCTCCGAACAAAAAAACTAACCTGCCTCTGATTCTGGGCCTGAACTAAATAAGCAAACGCAAAAGGGTACACAAGTTCCTGCGCAAGCGTGCCCTCTAAATGTCCATGCGCAAGCGTGCCTGTCTGCTGGCAAACAGTGCATGCTTCAGTCATGGCAAGCCGAGCATGAAACTTCCTGGCCATGGGCCACTGACCATTGACATTACTGGAAAGCAAATGCCCTCGACCTTCGGCTCTAAGGATGGAGAGGTTCTCATTTGAAACGAAGTGGTACGCCCATTAGAAGCTAACTGCGTCAGTGGGGCCCAGGCAGCACCATGCTTCAGATGAGCTAACTCCTCATCCTTAGCAACCTGGCGCCACTGCCACGCAACGACAGCCTCCACAAGATGATGATGTCTCACGGCACGCGGGCAGACAGACGAGATATCCAGAGCAAAGCCATCATGCGCCACCAAGCAAGAGACATACTGAACATGCCAGCCAATCCGAATGAGAGGAGCCAGCACGCACTGAAAGGAGCAGACGCCTGCGTCCACAGCGCGGTCCTCACAGCTCCTTCCATCCCATCCCGAACCACGTGCCGCGGAACCCACCCTTCCCATATGGCACAGGGCAAGCACAGGTAGCAGCGTGGCCATAAACATCGGATCGGCCTCCTTCTCACATAGCAGGTTTTTCCTCCTCCTCCTCCTCGCTCCTCCTCCTCGTTTCTCCTCCTCGTTGCTGCTGCTGCTGTTATCGTCGTCGTCGTTGTTGTTGGTGTTGCTACTGCTGCTGCTGTTGTTGTGGTTGTTTTTGTTGGTGTTGTTGTTGCTGTTGTTGTTCGTGGCGGCCCAACTGCGGGCCCTGGGCCGGGGCCGGCAGAGGGGTTGGCACACCGGGGTGTGCACAGTCTCAGCTGGCCCAATCTGAAAGCGTTCGCACGCCAATTGTGCCGCCGCCTCTGCTGGCCTGGGGGGGTCCTTCCAGTCTGGCGGCCGCGCGCCTAGGTGCAGCAACGCCAAAGCCGGCCCTGGGAGACGCCTCTCCCGAGCGAAACAAGTCCGCCAGAGAGCCTTCCACGACGGCGCTCACGTACACTGGTGTGCCGACGCCCCTGTCTGCCCCGGGGAGGTCCCGAGGGAATCCTGACAAATCCCAAG
>CAUYUJ010015338.1:218142-240892 GCA_963575745.1 Prorocentrum cordatum
CTCAGCTCGGCCGCTATCCACGACACTGGCGCAAAACCTGACAGACGTGGCACTTTCTCGACACCACAGGGGGCGGGCAGGGGTTGGTCTCTCAGCTCGGCTGCTATCCGCGACACTGGCGCAAAGGCTAGCAGGCGCGGCACTTTCTCGACACCACAGGGGGTGCGCAGGGGTTGGTCTCTCAGCTCGGCCGCTGTCCACGACACTGGCGCAAAGCCTAGCAGGCGTGAAACTCTCTCGGCACCAAAGGGGGTGGGCAGGGGGTGGTCTCTCAGCTCGGCCGCTATCCACGACACTGGCGCAAAGCCGAGCAGGCGTGGCACTTTTTCGACACCAAAGGGGGTGGGCAGGGGGTGGTCTCTCACCGCGGTCCCTATCCACGACACTGGCGCAAAACCTAGCAGGCGTGGCACTCTCTCGACACCAAGGGGGGTGGGCAGGGGGTGGTCTCTCAGCTCGGCCGCTATCCACGACACCGGCGCAAAGCCTAGCAGACGTGGCACTTTCTCGGCACCACAGGGGGTGCGCAGGGGGTGGTCTCTCACCGCGGTCCCTATCCACGACACTGGCGCAAAGGCTAGCAGGCGTGGCACTTTCTCGACACCACAGGGGGTGCGCAGGGGGTGGTCTCTCAGCTCGGCCGCTATCCACGACACTGGCGCAAAGCCTAGCAGGCGTGGCACTTTCTCGACACCAAAGGGGGTGGGCAGGGGGTGGTCTCTCAGCTCGGCCGCTATCCACGACACTGGCGCAAAGCCTAGCAGGCGTGGCATTGTCTCGACACCACAGGGGGTGCGCAGGGGGTGGTCTCTCAGCTCAGCCGCTATCCACGACACTGGCGCAAAAGGCTAGCAGGCGTGGCACTTTCTCGACACCACAGGGGGTGCGCAGGGGGTGGTCTCTCACCGCGGTCCCTATCCACGACACTGGCGCAAAGCCTAGCAGGCGTGGCACTTTCTCGACACCACAGGGGGTGCGCAGGGGGTGGTCTCTCAGCTCGGTCGCTATCCACGACACTGTCGCAAAGCCTAGTAGGCGTGGCACTTTCTCGACACCACAGGGGGTGCGCAGGGGGTGGTCTCTCAGTTCGGCCGCTATCCACGACACTGGCGCAAAACCTAGCAGGCGTGGCACTTTCTCGACACCAAAGGGGGTGGGCAGGGGGTGGTCTCTCAGCTCGGCCGCTATCCACGACAATGGCGCAAAGGCTAGCAGGCGTGGCACACTCTCGACACCACAGGGGGTGCGCAGGGGGTGGTCTCTCACCGCGGCCGCTATGCACGACGGTCGTCCAGGCACAGCAGGCGTGGCACTTTCGCGACACCGCAGGGGGTGCGCAGGGGGTGGTCCTCTCACCTGCGGCCGCGATGCCGACGGTCGTCCAGGCACAGCAAAGGCTGGCACGTTCCTGGACACCAAACAGGGGTGCGCAGGGGGTGGTCTCTCACGCGGCCGCTAAATGGCACGACGGTCGTCTCAGGCACAGCAGGCGTGGCACTTTCTCGACACCACAGGGGGTGCGCAGGGGGTGGTCTTCACCGCGGCCGCTATGCACGACGGTCGTCCAGGCACAGCAGGCGTGGCTGGCTGGTCTGATTACTTTGGCTGGTTATGGCTGGAACGACTGATCCGACT
Source organism: Prorocentrum cordatum (assembly GCA_963575745.1). Classification (NCBI taxonomy): domain Eukaryota; class Dinophyceae; order Prorocentrales; family Prorocentraceae; genus Prorocentrum; species Prorocentrum cordatum. Next base: position 219,778 of record CAUYUJ010015338.1, read on the forward strand.
GGTCTGGTCAGTCCGGGTGGTCTGGCTGATCTGGCTGGTCTGGTCAGTCTGGCTCGTCAGGATGGCGAAGCGGGATGTGATATGGTTTGTGAACACACGTGACATAAAGTAAGTATGCGGGGTTCCTCGGTAGCGAAATTTCGATCGTGTCGTGGATAGCGGCCGCGGTGAGGGACCAGGGTCTGCGCACCCCCTTCTGGTGTCGAGAAATTGCCGCGCCTGCTAGCTTTTCGACATTGTCGTGGGTAGCGGGCGCGGTGAGAGACCACCCCCTGCGCACCCCTTTTGGCGTCGAGAAATTGCAGCGCTTGCGAGGTTTTCCGACAGTGTCGTGGATAGCGGCCGCGGTGAGACACCACCCCTTGCGCACCCCCTCTGGCGTCGAGAAATTGCCGCGCTTGGTCGGCTTTTCGGCAGTGTCGTGGATAGCGGCCGCGGTGAGAGACCACCCTTCTGCGCACCCCCTCTGTTGTCGAGAAACTGCAGCGCCTGCTAGGCGTTGCGACAGTGTCGTGGATAGCGGCCGCGCTGGGGGACCACCCCCCGCGCACCCCCTTATGGTGTCCAGAAAGTGCCACGGCTGCTAGCTTGTCGACAGTGTCGTGGATAGCGGCCGCGGTGAGACCCCACCCCCTGCGCACCCCCCGTGGTGTCCAGATAATGCCAGGCCTGCTGGGTTGTTCGGCAGTGTCGTGGATAGCGGCCGCGGTGAGAGACCACCCCCTGCGCACACCCCCATGGCGTCGAGAAATTGCCGCGCCTGCTAGGCTTTTCGGCCGTGTCGTGGATAGCGGCCGCGGTGAGAGACCACCCCCTCCGCACCCCCTCTGGTGTCGAGAAATTGCCGCGCCTGCTAGGCTTTTCGACTGTGTCGTGGATAGCTGCCGCGGTGAGAGACCACCCCCTGCGCACCCCCTTCTGGTGTCGTGAAATTGCCCCGCCTGTGAAGCTTTTCGGCAGTGTCGTGGATAGCGGCCGCGGTGGGACACCACCCCCTCCGCACCCCCTCTGGTGTCGAGAGATTGCCACGCCTGCTTGCTTGTCGACATTGTCGTGGATAGCGGCCGCGGTGAGAGACCAACCCCTGCGCACCCCCTCTGGTGGATTGAGCTGTTCTGTGCTGTGTTGCGCTGCTTGTGTGTGTGCCCTGTGTGTTGTGATGTGTGCGTGTGTGCCTTGTGTATATGTCACGCCTGCCACGCCCTGCGAGCCTGTTCGTGTGTGTGTGATGCGTGTGTTGTGAAGTGTGTGTTTTCGTGTGTGCGTTGGTATGTGCTGTGGCGTGCTGTGCTGAGCTGTGCTGTGCTGCGCTGTGCTGCGCTGTGCTGTGCTGTGCTGAGCTGTGCTGCGCTGTGCTGTGCTGCGCTGTGCTGCGCTGTGACGTGCTGTGTGAAAGGGGAAGGAGGAGGAAGGTGGGGTGTGAGGGCCGCGGGTGCGACGAGGCAAGGAAGAAAGCCATAACCCCACTAAACATGTGGGGAACTACGACTACCACTACTACCCCTACGACTATTACTACGACTGATACGGCTACGATGTATGAGAATAACCTGGGGAAGTACCCAACCCTTTTAGGCACGCGTCGAAAAATACATCGAACCGCTCAATGCAAGAACAATCGTTGAATGATCCGCAATGCCCTTGAACGTTTTGCCAAAGAACGTCGGGCCAGAGCCAGATGTTCCACATCTGCGGGAGTCGGGTCGTTGGCAGGAAAACGAACACGATGGGGCGTGGAAACATGTGGAGGGAGAACGGTTGGAGACATAATTCGTGGGAGTAGCAGCGCCTTGCGCTGTGTTCGCATTGCAGGGTACCGCTCTGCGCGCTATGACAGTACAGCGCCTTGCGCTAAACGTAGTTTGTGCCCGCACGCATTCAAACCAATACGCAGCTGAAGAAGGGATGCGGCATGGGCAACGGACAGCGCCATGCGCTATTCGCTGCGCGGCGCTCGCACACGCCGCGATGTGCGACCTAACAGCGCCATGAACTATGCGTCGGGGACAGGTCGACTACCAGCAAGGCTGGGATAACACCTGCCTGTGCCTGATGTGTTTGGCCATGTGCCTGACTGCCGCCGGTATATATACTTGGCCGCCCATGCCTCATGTGACTGGTGGCGACAGTTTCGCAGATCGCACAGCCCCCCAGGGACGGCGAGGTCTCGTGGTGGTCTACGTGGGACGCCCCTCCGCTGAACCTCCCAGGAGCCCACGAAAGTGGCGATGGTTTCGCAGATCGCAGCCCCCCAGGGACGGCAAAGTCTCATGGTGATCTGCGTGGGACACTCCTCCGCTGGACCTCCCAGAAGCCCACGAAAGTGGCGACGGTTTCGCAGATCGCAGCCCCCAGGGACGGCGAGGTCTCATGGTGATCTGCGTGGGAGACTCCTCTGCTGGACCGCCCAAGAGCCCGCGAAAGTGGCGACAGTTTCGCAGATCGCACAGCCCCTCAGGGACGGCGAGGTCTCGTGGTGGTCTGCGTGGGACGCCCCTCCGCTGGACCTCCCAAGAGCCCACAGAAGCGGCGACGGTTTCGCAGATCGCAGCCCCCCGGGGACGGCGAGGTCTCGTGGTAATGTGCATGGGACACCCCTCCGCTGAGTTGCGACAATTTCGCAGATCGCAGTCTCCCAGGGACTGCGAGGTCTCGTGGTGATCTGCATTGGACACACCTCCGCTGGACCTTCCAGGAGCCCACGAAAGTGGCTAAGGTTTCGCAGATCGCAGCCCCCCCAGGGACGGCGAAGTCTCGTGGTGGTCCCCGTGGGACACCCCTCCGCTGTACCCCCCAGGAGCCCACGAAAGTGGCGATGGTTTCGCAGATCGCAGCCCCCCAGGGACGGCAAAGTCTCATGGTGATCTGCGTGGGACACTCCTCCGCTGGACCTCCCAGAAGCCCACGAAAGTGGCGACGGTTTCGCAGATCGCAGCCCCCAGGGACGGCGAGGTCTCATGGTGATCTGCGTGGGAGACTCCTCTGCTGGACCGCCCAAGAGCCCGCGAAAGTGGCGACAGTTTCGCAGATCGCACAGCCCCTCAGGGACGGCGAGGTCTCGTGGTGGTCTGCGTGGGACGCCCCTCCGCTGGACCTCCCAAGAGCCCACAGAAGCGGCGACGGTTTCGCAGATCGCAGCCCCCCGGGGACGGCGAGGTCTCGTGGTAATGTGCATGGGACACCCCTCCGCTGAGTTGCGACAGTTTCGCAGATCGCAGTCTCCCAGGGACTGCGAGGTCTCGTGGTGATCTGCATTGGACACGCCTCCGCTGGACCTTCCAGGAGCCCACGAAAGTGGCTAAGGTTTCGCAGATCGCAGCCCCTCCCAGGGACGGCGAAGTCTCGTGGTGGTCCCCGTGGGACACCCCTCCGCTGGACCCTCCAGGAGCCCACGAAAGTGGCGATAGTTTCGCAGATCGCAGCCCCCCCAGGGACGACGAGGTCTCGTGGTGATCTGCGTGGGACACCCCTCCGCTGGACCTCCCAAGAGCCCAAGAAAGTGGCTACGGTTTCGCAGATCGCAGCCCCCCAGGGACGGCGAAGTCTCGTGGTGATCTGCTTGGGACACCCCTCCGCTGGACCCCCCAGGAGCCCACGAAATTGGCGACGGTTTCGCAGATCGCAGTCCCCCAGGGACGACGAGGTCTCGTGGTGATCTGCGTGGGACACCCCTCCGCTGAACCTCCCAGGAGCCCACGAAAGTGGCGACGGTTTCGCAGATCGCAGCCCCCCAGGGACGGCGAGGTCTCGTGGTGGTCCCCGTGGGACAAACCTCCGCTGGACCCCCCCAAGAGCCCACAGAGGTGGCGACGGTTTCGCAGATCGCAGCCCCCCAGGGACGGCGACGTCTCGTGGTGATCTGCGTGGGACACACCTCCGCTGGACCCCCCAGGAGCCCACGAAAGTGGCGATAGTTTCGCAGATCGCAGCCCCCCAGGGACGACAAGGTCTCATGGTGATCTGCGTGGGAGGCTCCTCTGCTGGACCGCCCAGGAGCCCACAGAAGTGGCTACAGTTTCGCAGACTGCGGACACGAGGCAGGAGGCAGAAGGCAGGCAGGATGAGAGAGGAAAAGGAGGGAGAAGGGGGGAGGCGGGAGGAGGGGAAGGGGAAGAAGGACGTGGGGACCACAGTGCTCTATTCAGAACGAGAACCCAACCAAGGGAGGGTAACGAATAATACTGCTACCAATATTGCGACCACTACTGCTACGCCGCCGCCGCCGCCGACGACGACGACGACGACGCCGACGCCGACGCCGACGCCGACGACGACGCCGATGACGACGACGACGATGACTAGTACTACTACTACTACTACCACCACCACCACCACCGCCGCCACCACCACCACCACCACCACCACTACTACCACTACTACCACTACTACCACTACCACCACTACCACTACCACTGCCACTACTACTACTACTACTACTACTACTACTACTACTACTACTACTACTACTACTACTACCACTACTACTACTACTACTACTACTACTACTACTACTCCTACTCCTACTCCTACTCCTCTACTCCACGCCGCCCCCTCCCTACTCTACTCCTACTACTACTACTACTACTACTACTACGTACTACTACTACTACTACTACTACTACTACTACTACTACTACTACTACTACTAACTACTACTACTACTACTACTAAACTACTTACTAACTTACGACTATACTACGACTACGACGACGACTAGACTACGACTACGACTACGACTACGACTACGATACTACTACTACGACTCACTACTACTAACTACGACTACTACTACTACTACCTACTACTACTACTACTACTACTACTACTACTAATAATAATAATAATAATAATAATAATAATACAAATAATGATAATAATAATAATAATAACAATAATACAAATAATAATGATATTAATAATAAGAAAAAGTAATAATAATAATAATAAAAAAAAAAGATAATAACAATAATAATACTCGCCCGAAACTCCTTCGCTGGGACACGGCAAAAGACTGGCCCGCCAACCGTTTTCCCGCCTTGGCACGACGGGTCTCTGGGCCTCCCGCTAGGCGCCCTGCTTGGGGAGCTGGGGCCGAAAGTGGGGCCTTCGAGCTTTCTCCCCGGCGGGCGAGGGCGCGGGCGGGAGTCGCCCCTTCGGATGCGCGACCCGATGGGGGATGCCCCCGCCTTGTCTTCTGGGAAGCAAGGGGCTGGGCCGCCCGCGGCCTGCGAGGGGACGCCGAGAGCCCGCGATCGCCGTCGTCGTGGGAAGAGGAGCTGCCAGCCGCTGCCAGCCGCAGGACCCATGCAGTAATGGCCACTGCCTTCCCTGGCGAGGTCGCGCCCGCGACCCGCTCTCGGGGGGCCTGCCCCCGCCGTTCTCGGGGTCGGCGTCGATGGGCGGATCGGGCACGTCGCGCGCGAGCGCGCTCCGAAGCCTGGGAGGGCGCCCTCGTCCTCGCGAAACCCCGAAGCGAGCGGAGGTGCGGCCGCTGACGCTGAGACGGCTGACGCAGCGCTGCTGCTGCAGCTTATGGGGCCGCTGCTGCTGCTGCTGCTGCTGCTGCTGCTGCTGAGCCCGCTGGCGCCAGGACAGCTGCTGCCGCCGCGAGTGCCACCTCCGCCATGGCCGCTGGCAACGCGCCCGCGCCTTTCTGCGGGATAACTCCACCCTGCGCCATGCCCTGCACAAGGACCGCGAGCTGATTGATGCCTGCTGCCAGGGCTGGAGCGACGCCTGGAGATTCTACTCCACCCCGGCGTCGATATCGACTGGCCCTCCATAGAAGGTAACTCGGTTTGAAGTCGAGGCCAGCTCTGGTGGACGGAGGCGGCTGCGGAGCTCGACTCTTTTTGGCATCTTCCTCGACGCGGATCACCTGGGGATTGCCGGCCTGGCTGCTTCCGCAAGGGTCCGCTTTGGCGTCCACCATGAAGCATGATTCCTCTGTCACTTCCTTTATCTCCTGCATCTTCGAGAGCACCGACTTTGCACGCTTCGTGCCGTCGAGCTCGTCGCAGTGATCGCCGAGCTGGGTCGTGAAACGTTTCGCCATGTCCTGGGCCGTCCTGAGCTCATCTTTCATAGAATCAGTATTCTTGCTGAGGCGTTCAAATGTTTCGCCCAGGTACTTGACGTGGTATGACGCATCTCTGTGGGCAATCAGCATGCGCCTACAAACTGCTATCGCCTATCACGTCCCCTTTGTGCTTTGTTTTGCCGCCCACTACATGCGGTGCTGAGGCCAAAGGAGATGCAACCTGAGCTTGGTAGTTTTCGTTTGGCTGGCGACAGCCTGGGCAATGGCGTTCGGCTTGATGGGATCGTACGCTGGGTTGCTGATGGCATTGTTGGGGGTCGCCAGACATACTAAAGGCGGTGATGATTTTCTTTCGCTGGTAAACCGCCAAGGTGGCTGCCTTCTGGGAAAGGCTTGCCTACATCCCGCTAGTGCCCAAAACAGGATCGGCAATGGACATGGCCTCTTGCGATTGGGCGCCGGACTGGCAGAACCATTCGGGCGTTGATGTCCTCTGAGGTCGCTGAGCACTGTGGTGAGCATCGGGGGGCCCGCTGCGACCCCAAGCCGCACCAGTACTGGGGCTCGCGCCCGAGCCCATCGTGCCTTGCAATGTCAAGAAACCTCGAACAAATCGGCCTTTGGCGGGAAAGGAACCGTGGTGGCGCACGCAAACAGTGCAAGAAGGATGAAAGAGAAACGTGTGGCTGGGGTAACAGAACCCAGCACACCTTGAGCCGAAATGGTTGCGGACTCTCCTCTTCCTTCTCCTCCTCCTCCTCTTCCTCCTCTTCCTCCTCCTCATCTCCTCCTCCTCCTCCTCCTCTCCTGCAGGCCGCGCGACAGGCGGACGCGGAAGCCGCTGAGGCAGAGGCCGAACCCTTTGCAGCCCGGATATTCCTGGCATCGCTGGAAGCACCCAGCCTCGCCTCGGCGCCCGCGAGAAGTACTGAGCAAAGTTCTAAGACTCCTCCGTAAGTATGCGGGACTGGATGTGGACGGAAGGGGGTCTGGGGTCCTGAAGGTTCTAGTGGGGCTCTATGGAAAAGGGCGCATACAGAGGAAATAGAGGAATGCATATGAGAAATCGCAGAAAAGATGACAAGAAGAGAAATGAAAATCGTGCTCGCTGGCGGGGGTGACGGAGGAAGGAGGGGAAAAGGACGGCCAGAGGTGGAGGAAGTCCCAGCCAGCTAGCCCCCATGCCGACAGGCAGGGCCTGGAGGCAGTGGGAGGAGGAGACGAATACGAAGAGGAAGATGGCCGAAGGATTCCTCACTGTCGAGGGCGCGCGGCGTCTGAATAAATTGCGAGGAATCCCACGCGACAGCGCGATTCATGCATAGATTTTGCAGACCCCCCCCCGCGAGAGCGCGACTTCGGAATACATTATGAAGCAGTATCAGGCGGGAGCCGTCGTTGCTGTAGCCGGGGAGCCAGGGGCAGAGTTTGAGCATGAAGACTCTCCCTGATTAAAGACAGGGTACGAGCCCCGAGGGGAGCACCTCAGTTGAAAAATGCAACGTGCACCGGTTGGGAGGGTTAGCCATAATTATTCGTCACCACTGATAATTCAAGAGCAGCACCAAGTCATGTTATAGTTATCGCTTTTATATGATCCTGTATCTAACATGTACATCCCGAACTATCGATACCCGCCCTCTTCGTCTTCGATGAAACCCCTTTTAGGGGGGCATATCATATTTACTTGCTACGCGTAGTTGGCGTAGCCGCTATAACCGGAGAAGGGAGGACGGCAAGGGGTAGAGCAAGGGGGGGAAAAGGGGGGAGCACGATTGAGATTAGCAGGAAATTTCAAGCGATAGCGCGATGCCCAAGTAAATTGCGAGAGTGACCAAAGCGAGAGCGTGATGCCTGAGTGTCGAGGGCGTGGCGTCTGAATAAATTGCGAACAAGTCCCACGCGACAGGGCGATTCTTGGATGATTGATGGGGATCTCCCACGCGAGAGCGAAATAAAGTGTCAGAAAAACCCAGCGGGCGCCGTTGTTGATGTAAGTCGGGGACCACGGGCGTAATTATCGAATTATAGCCTCAATCTTTTCCCTATAGCCAACAGAGTGCGAGCCCTGGGAGCAGCAGTTCAATTGAAGAAGGACAGTGTGCACCGAGGTTGGGGGTCAACCAACATTACTCTAGAAATGAGAACTCAACAATAACAACAACAACAATCACTTTAACATACTACGTCATTCTTCTATATGCAGCATTCATCCATCATGGTACTTCCCCTCTCATGGGGGATGTGTTCTTGCACACGGGGGTCCGACATTCCCTTTCCCTGATCTCCCGCCCGAAGAGATCTTGACAGCACCTCTCCCGAGACACTTCAATATCTCCAGTCCAGATTGCACATCGAAGTTGCAGTCGCCGTACCCATGCCTCCCTTCTAAGTGTCACGACGCCTGAGTGGCCTAAGAACTCAAGGTGAGGCCTCGCCAACTCTGGGAGAGCCCCGCGGAAAGCCCCCAGAGCCCCAGAGGGAAAATTCAGAGCTTAGGCCCCCAGGTTTTAGACCCCTTCCCGGGGACCGCTTTTGCATCGGCCGATGGAGCCCGTCCTCCTCCTCCTCGTCGTCGCCGTCGTCCTCCTCTTCCTCCTTCTCCTCCTCCCCCTCCCCCTCCTCCTCCTCCTCCTCCTCCTCCTCCTCCTCCTCCTCCTCATCCTCATCCCTCCTCCGAAACATGTCCAGGCCCTAGGCGTATCCAGGAGTTCCAGGAGGCCCCCGACGGCCTCCAGAGCGCGACGACGACGACATAACAACTGCTTAGCGACGACAACGACGACGACGACGACGACGACGCCACACCCCACGTCACGAGCGAGAGCAAGGTCGATCGGAGCAGGCGCGAGAGCGCGAAAGCGCATTTAGGGTGTCCAACACTGATACTTGTGCAAGTAAGGTTCAACAAGGACTGGGGAAGCCTCAGGACCTTGTGGGAATCTTGAACACAAGCGGAGGAACTATCGAGCGGGAGCGTCGTTGTTTGTTAGGTTCGTGAGGCGGGAGCGTCGGTCATGAGGTTAAAAGGCAGGGAAGTACCCAGCGGGAGCGCCGAAGTTGTTGGAAAGGAGGCTTGAGGGGGCGAGCAAGAGCTCCGGTCCCGAGTGAGAAAGGAGGAATCATCGAGCCAGATATTGTGCTGTTGTTGTTGAAATTGTTGCTGCTGCTGCTGTTGTTGTTGAGGCGGTTGGGCGGAACCACCAAGGAAATGCAGCCGGCACCCAAGCGAGAACGCGAAAGCGCATTCAGGGTGCCCAACTGAAAAAACTGGTTGATGTGTAAGGTTCAATTGTACCAGCAACAACAACAATATCAACAACAGCAACAACAACAAGCATTTTAAGACTGTTCGCCCTTATCTGCTCGAGTGTCCGTTAACGCGTATTTCCCAAACCCTCGATACCCGCCCTTTTCGTCTTCGATCGTATCCCTTTTGGAGGGTATACTTTTCTTCCCTGAAGGCCGGGCCCTGGCAAGCGGCGGGGCGGCCGCGGACAGTCGGCCTGGCCAGCGGCAGCGCTGATCGACGGCAACCCGACCCCAAGAGGGACGGACAGGGGACCGACCACGACGACGACGACGACGTCGACGACGACGACGGCGACGAAGACGTCGACGACGACGACGAGCGAAAGCGAGAGCGAGAGAAGCACGACAGCAGGGCCAAGAAGGAGACGAAGTAGATCACGAAGGGCGACAGCGGGGACACCAAGGGAATGCGTATGAACGAGCGGGAGCTACGAAGGACAGATAATGCGGGGTCACAGAAGGCAACGACGGGGCCATGGACTGTAGCAACTGGGCCACGTAGGACAGCGAGGGGCCACAAAGGGCGACAGCGGGGCCACGAAGGGCTTTCACATGGTGCCACGACGGGCGCGAACGAGCGGGGACCACGAAGGGCATACATAGATTAGGCCGCGGAGGGCAAGGACGGGGCCACTGAGGGCAGCAACGGGGCCACGAAGGGCAGCGAGGCGGCCACTAAGGGCGACAGCTGGGCCACGAAGGGCATGCATATGGGGCCACGACGGGCGCGAACGAGCGGGGGCCACGAAGGGCATACATACATGGGGCCACGAAGGGCAACGAGGGGGTCACGAAGGACTGCAACGGGGCCACGAATGGCAGCGAGGGGGGCCACGAAAGGCTGCAACGGGGCTACGATGGGCAGCGGAAGGGCCACGAGGGGCTGCAACGAGGCCACGAATGGAAGCGAGGGGGCCACGAAAGGCTGCAACGGGGCCACGAAGGACAACAGGGGGCCACGAAGGGCTGCAACGGGGCTACGATGGGCAGCGGAAGGGCCACGATGGGCTGCAACCGTGCCACGAATGGAAGCGAGGGGGCCACGAAAGGCTGCAACGGGGCCACAAAGGACAACAGGGGGCCACGAAGGGCTGCAACGGGGCCACGAAGGGCAGCGAGGGGGGCCACGAAGGGCTGCACCGGGGCCAGGAAACAAGGTGAGGGGGCCACGAAGGGCTGCAACGGGGCCACGAAAGGCAGCGAGGGGACCACGAAGGGCTGCAACGGGGCTACGAAGGGCAGTGAGGGGGCCACGAAGGCTGCAACGTGGCCACGAAGGGCAACGATGGGGCCACGAAGGGCTGCAACGGGGCCACTCAGGGCAGCGAGATCTCGATTCTTGAATAATCTGTGAGGGGGTCCGAATTAAGCGTGAGCGCGACTCCTGGGTGCCTGAGTGTCGAGAGGAAATTCGAACGCAAGGTCTCTATTGTTGAATACAGTGTAAGCAAGTCTCCAGTGAGAGCGCGAAGCCAGAGCGCCGAGAAAGCGATTCCTGCATAAACTGCGAGGAGGTCCCCAGCGAGACATCGATTCCTGAATAGAATGCGAGGAAGTCTCGGGCGGGAGCGGGGGTCCTGGCTAAATTGTGAAGAAGCATTAGGCGGGAACAGCTGTTGTTGTAACCTGGGGGCCAATAACACAGTTTGAGCTTCAAGACTTTCCCTGATAACAGACAGGGTGCGAGCGCCGGGAAGGGCATTTCAATTGAAAAAGACAATGTACACCGGAGGGGGGGATCAACAATACTTTTCGTCAATTGTGAGAGTTCAACCACAATCATTTTAAGACTGCTCGCTCTTATCTGCTCGAATGACCGTCAACGTGTATTTCGCAGACCCTCGTTACCCGCCCTCTTCGTCTTCGATCGTACCCCTTTTGGGGGGGTATACCGTTTTTTGGGGAAGCCAGTTTTGGCGGAACCACTAAGGAAATGCAGCCGGCACCCAAGCGAGAGCGCGAAAGCGCACTCAGGGTGCCCAACAGTAAAAACTGGTTGATGTGTAAGGTTCAACTGTGCCAACAACAACAATATCAACAACAACAACAACAACAACAACAACAACAACAACAGAGCAAGGGCGGCCAACGCCGACCCGTCGGGACCCCCCCCCCGGCAACAACCACAACAACTACCCCCCCCACACAACACCACACCAACGCCGTTTGATTTCGATGTCTGTGAACAACTGCGGACCTCCTCTCTGGCACCAACGAATTCCTGCCGGCAAAAAGCCTGCGTGCACCGGCGAACCGAGGAATTCCTAGGAATCCTTCGGAATTCCTAGGAATCCTTCGAATTCCTAGGAATCCTTCGAATTCCTAGGAATCCTTTCGAATTCCTAGGAATCCTTTCGAATTCCTAGGAATGCTTACGAACTCCTAAGATCCGTAGGAACTCCCACGAACCCTTAGGAATTCCTAGGAACCCTTAGGCATTCCTAGGAATCCTTACGAATTCCTGGGAATCCTTAGGCATTCCTAGGAATCCTTACGAATTCCTAGGAATCCTTAGGCATTCCTCGGAATCCTTATGAATTCCTAAGAATCCTCACGAACTCCTAAGAATCCTTAGGCACTCCTAGGAATCTTTAGGAATTCCTAGGAGTCCTTAGGAAGTCCAGGAATCCTTAGGAATTCTTAGAAATCCTTAGGAATTCGTAGGAATCCTTAAGCATTCCTAGGAATCCTTGCGAACTCCTAAGAATCCTCAAGAACTCTTAAGAATCCTTAGGACCTCCTAGGAATCCTTAGGGATTCCTTGGAATCCTTACGCATTCCTAGGAATCCTGGAGCATTTCTCGGGAATCCTTACGAATTCCTAGGAATCCTTTTACGAATTCCTAGGAATCCTTAGGAACTCCTAAGAATCCGGAGGCATTCCTATGAATCCTTCGGCATTCCTAGGAATCCTTAGGCATTCCTAGGAATCCTTAGGATTTCTCCGGAATCCTTCGGAATTATCAGGAATCCGTCGGACTTCCTAGGGATCCTTACGAATTCCTCAATAAACCCTTATGCATTCCTGGGAATCCTCACGAACTCTTAAGAATCCTGAGGAACTCCTAGGAATCTTTAGGAGCTCATAGGAATCCTTAAGAATTCCTAGAAATCCTTACGAATGCTTCAAAATTCCTAAGAATCCTTAGGAATCCTTGGGGATTCTGAGAAATCTTTGAAATCCTCAGAAATGCTTAAGAATTTTAGGAACCCTTAGGAATCCCTACGCATCCTTAGGAATTCCTAGGAATCCTTCGGAACTCCTACCTAGGAAGCCTTAGGAATTCAAAGGAATCCGTAGAAAATCCGAGGAATCCTTAGGAATTCTTAGTAATCCTTGGGAATTCTGAGGAATTCACTGGAATTCCTACGAGGCTTTAGGAATTCCTAGGAATCCTTTTCGGGATTCCATCTGTTAACACTTAGGAATTCCTGGAATCCTTAAGAATTCCTTGGAATTCCTAGGAATCCTTAGGAATTCTTGAGAATGCTTCGAATTCCTGGGAATCCTTAGGAACTCAAGGAATCCTTAGGAATTCCTCAGAATCCTTGGGAATTTCCTAGGAATCCTTAGGAATTCGATTCCTAGGAATCCTTAGGAATTCCGATGAATCCTCAGGAATTCCTTTGAATCCTTAGGAAGTCCTAGGAATCCTTAGGAATTCTTAGGAATCCTTAGGAATTCCTAGGAATCCTTAGGCATTCCTAGGAATCCTTCGGAATTCCTAAGGATAACCCTTAGGAATTCATATGAATCCTTAGGAATCCTTAGGAATGCTTCGCAATTCGTAGGAATCCTTTGGAATTCCTATGAATTCTTTTGGAATTCCTAGAAATCCCTAGGCATTCCTAAAAATTCCTAGGAATCCTTGGGACCCTTGGGAATTCCTAGGAATCCTTAGGAACTCCTAGGAATCCTTAGGAATTCCTGGGAATCCTTCGGAATTCCTAGGAAAACCTGAGGAACTCCTAGGAATCCTCAGGCATTCCTAGGAATCCTCTGGAACTCCTAGGAATCTTTAAAAATTGCTGAGAATCCTTCGGAATTCCAGCGAATCCTTAGGAAGTCCTAAGAATCCTTAGGAATCCTTGCGAATTCTGAAGAATCCGGAGGAATTCCTTGGAATCCTTAGGAATTCCTGAGAATCCTTAGGAATTCTTAGGAATCCTTACGAATTCTGGGGAATCCTGAGGAATTCCTTGGAATCCTTGGAAATTCCTAGGAATCCTAAGGAATTCCGGTTGTTGTGAGTGTTGTGGGGGGCGGTGCTGTGGGACACGGGTCGGGGCGCCCCGCCCTTACGAACAACAACAGCAACAACAACAACAACAACAACAACAATTACTAGCACGTGGGGACACTCCGTTCTCACCAGTGCCAGGGTTTTCATAGGAGGCGGGCAATTCCCCCACTTTGTGGGGGGGCCGGTTCAAGCTCTACCAAATTTCCAAACGACTCTTCGCCACCACCCACACCCAGCTTCCCGCCCTATGACGTTCGGACACTTCACTTCGTGGCATGCGGACGACCGTGGCTACTATTCAGGGCCCCGCGGCCGACGACGACGGCGTGCGCGCGCGAAGAAAAAACGAATGTGTCCCGCATGGTATTATTTGACAGGGATGATGGCCCTGGCAGGTGCGCAACCGTTGTCGCAGAAGTTCGAAAAAGTTGCTCGCAAAAGCCCGTTTGACAGAAATGTTTAAAAAGTGTTGGGTTTCCTACGAATCCGCAAGAGCGCGCGGGATGAGATTTTGACATTTTTTTGTTGAAAAACCATTGGTTTTTTGATGTTTTTATGTTAAAATCGCTCCGAACACTAAGCTTTTGGAAGGATTTCGTCTTGCGCGCGCGAATGTCCACTTTACCTTATTTTTTGCAAGGGATTCTTGAAATTTGATTATATTAGAACAAGAAATGTCATTTTATAGTGTTTTTTGCAAGGGAAAGCGGATTACAACAAAACAACCGGATCTTGATCACATCGAATTACCTGAGGCTTCCTCACGAAAATGATGAAAATGTAGCTGCGGCCTAGGCGGCGCAGGGGGGGCGTGCACCAGGGGCCCAACAATAATTATTCTTTAGAATTAATAATGTTCAACAACAACAACAACAACAACAATTACTAGCACGTGGGGACACTCCGTTCTCACCAGTGCCAGGGTTTTCATAGGAGGCGGGCAATACCCCCACTTTGTGGGGGGGCCGGTTCAAGCTCTACCAAATTTCCAAACGACTCTTCGCCACCACCCACACCCAGCTTCCCGCCCTATGACGTTCGGACACTTCACTTCGTGGCATGCGGACGACCGTGGCTACTATTCAGGGCCCCGCGGCCGACGACGACGGCGTGCGCGCGCGAAGAAAAAACGAATGTGTCCCGCATGGTATTATTTGACAGGGATGATGGCCCTGGCAGGTGCGCAACCGTTGTTGCAGAAGTTCGAAAAAGTTGCTCGCAAAAGCCCGTTTGACAGAAATGTTTAAGAAGTGTTGGGTTTCCTACGAATCCGCAAGAGCGCGCGGGATGAAATTTTGGCATTTTTTTGTTTATATATATAGTTTATATATATATATATATATATATATAAAAAAAAACATTTGCTTTTTGATGTTTTTTTATGTTAAAATCGCTACGAAAACTAAAGTTTTGGAAGGATTTCGTCTTGCGCGCGCGAATGTCCACTTTACCTAATTTTTTGCAAGGGATTCTTGAAGTTTGGTTATGTTAGAACAAGAAATGTCCACTTTAGCTTATTTTTTGCAAGGGAAAACCGATCGT
Organism: Prorocentrum cordatum; assembly: GCA_963575745.1. Classification (NCBI taxonomy): domain Eukaryota; class Dinophyceae; order Prorocentrales; family Prorocentraceae; genus Prorocentrum; species Prorocentrum cordatum. The sequence goes on from CAUYUJ010015338.1 coordinate 234,916, forward strand.
AACAACACAACCGGATCCGGACCCCCCGTTTTGCCTGAGACTTCCTCACGAAAATGATGAAAATGAGGCTGCGGCCTAGGCGCGGCGGGGGGGTCGTGCACCAGGGGCCCCAACAATAATTATTCTAGTTAACTAATGTTCAACAACGAACAACAACAACAACAACAACCAACAACAATTACTAGCACGTGGGGACACACCGTTCTCACCAGTGCCAGGGTTTTCATAGGAGGCGGGCAATACCCCCACTTTGTGGGGGGGCCGGTTCAAGCTCTACCAAATTTCCAAACGACTCTTCGCCACCACCCACACCCAGCTTCCCGCCCTATGACGTTCGGACACTTCACTTCGTGGCATGCGGACGACCGTGGCTACTATTCAGGGCCCCGCGGCCGACGACGACGGCGTGCGCGCGCGAAGAAAAAACGAATGTGTCCCGCATGGTATTATTTGACAGGGATGATGGCCCTGGCAGGTGCGCAACCGTTGTTGCAGAAGTTCGAAAAAGTTGCTCGCAAAAGCCCGTTTGACAGAAATGATTAAACAGTGTTGGGTTTCCTACAAATCCGCAAGAGCGCGCGGGATGAAATTTTGACATTTTTTTTTGAAAAACCATTGGTTTTTTTGATGTTTTTATGTTAAAATCGCTACGAAAACTAAGGTTTTGGAAGGATTTCGTCTTGCGCGCGCGAATGTCCACTTTACCTTATTTTTTGCAAGGGATTCTTGAAGTTTGGTTATGTTAGAACAAGAAATGTCCACTTTAGCTTATTTTTTGCAAGGGAAACCGATCGTAACAACACAACCGGATCCGGACCAACCCGTTTTGCCTGAGACTTCCTCACGAAAATGATGAAAATGAGGCTGCGGCCTAGGCGCGGCGGGGGGGTCGTGCACCAGGGGTCCCAACAATAATTATTCTTTAAAAGTAATAATGTTCAACAACAACAACAATCATTTTAAGACTGTTCGCCCTTATCTGCTCGAGTGTCCGTTAACGCGTATTTCCCAAACCCTCGATACCCGCCGTTTTCGTCATCGATCGAACCCCTTTTGGGGGGTATACCTTTCTTCCCTGCAAGCCGGGCCCCAGCAAGCGGCGGGGCGGCCGCGGACCGTCGGCCTGGCCAGCGGCAGCGCTGATCGGCGGGGCGGCCGCGGACCGTCGACCCGACCCCAAGAGGGACGGACAGGGGACCGACCACGACGACGACGACGACGACGACGACGACGACGACGACGGCAACGACGGCGACGGCGACGACGAGCGAAAGGGAGAGCGAGAGAAAACGACAGCAAGGCCACGAAGGACACGAAGTAGGCCACGAAGGACGACAGCGGGGACACGAAGGAAATGCGTATGAGGCCACGAAGAGCGCGAACGAGCGGGGGCCACGAAGGGCAGATAATGCGGGGCCACGAAAGCAACGATGGGGCCAATGAGGGTAGCACCTGGGCCACGTAGGACAACGAGGGGGCCACAAACGGCGACAGCAGGGCCACGAAAGTTTTTCACATGGGGCTACAACGGGCGCGAACGAGCGGGGGCCACGAAGGGCATACGTAGGTTGGGCCGCGGAGGGTAAGGACGGGGCCGCTGAGGGCAGCAACGGGGACACGAAGGGCAGCGAGTGGGCCACGAAGGGCGACAGCGGGGCCACGAAGGGCATGCATATGGGGCCACCACGGGCGCGAACGAGCGGGGGCCACGAAGGGCAGACATACATGGGGCCACGAAACAAAGCGAAGGGGCCACGAAGGGCTGCAACGGGGCCACGAAACAAAGCGAGGGGGCCACGAAGGACTGCAACGGGGCCACGAGGGGCTGCAACGGGGCCACGAAACAAAGCGAGGGGGCCACGAAGGGCTGCAACGGGGCCACGAAACAAAGCGAGAGGGCCACGAAGGGCTGCAACGGGGCCACGAACGGCAGCGAGGAGGCCACGAGGGGCTGCATCGGGGCCACGAAACAAAGCGAGGGGGCCACGAAGGGCTGCAACGGGGCCACGAAACAAAGCGAAAGGGCCACGAAAGGCTGCAACGGGGCCGCGAAGGGCAGCGAGATCCCGATTCCTAGGTAATCTATGAAGGAGTCCTAAGCGTGAGCGCGACTCTTGGGTGCCTGGGTGTCGGGAGCGCGGCGCTGGAGTAAATTGGAAGAAATTCCAACGCAAGGGCGCTATTCTTCAGTAGCTTGCAAGCACGTCTCCAGCGAGAGCGCGTCTCCAGAGCGCAGGAGGAACGACTCCTGAATAAATCGCAAGGAAGTCCCAAGCGAGAGCGCGATTCTTGAAAAAAAGGCGAGGAAGTTTCGGGCGGGAGCGGGGGTCCTGGCTAAATTGTGAGGAAGTCTCAGGCGGGAGCCGTTGTTGTTGTAACCCGGGGGCCAGGGGGCCAGTTTGAGCAGGAAGACTTTCTTTCACAAGAAACAAGGTGCGAGCCCCGGGGGGGCACTTCAATTGAAAAAATCAACGCGCACCGGTGATTATATTCTTCAAGAATGAGAGTTCAACAACAACAACAACAACAACAACAACATCAACAACAACAACAACAACAACAACAACAACAATCATTTTGAGACCGTTCGCCCTTATATGCTGGGGTGTCCAATAACGCGTATTTCCCAAACCCTCCATACCCGCCCTCTTCGTCTTCGATCGAACCTCTTTTGGGGGGTATACCTTTCCTACCTGCAGGCCGGGCCCCGGCAAGCGGCGGGGCGGCCGCGGACCATCGGCCTGGCCAGCGGCAGCGCTGATCGGCGGGGCGGCCGCCGACCGTCGACCCGACCCCAAGAGAGACGGACAGGGGACCGACCACGACGACGACGACGACGACGACGTCGAAGAAAACGGCGACGACGACGACGACGGCGACGACGAGCGAAAGCGAGAGCGAGAGAGAACGACAGCAGGGCCACGAAGGGCACGAAGTAGGCCACGAAGGGCGACAGCGGGGACACGAAGGGAATGCGTGGGGCCACGAAGAGCGCGAACGAGCGGGGGCCACGAAGTGCAAATAATGCGGGGCCACAGAAGGCAACATGGGGCCACTGAGGGTAGCAACTGGGCGACGTAGGACAGTGAGGGGGACACAAATGGCGACAGCGGGGCCACGAAGGGCACGCACATGGGGCCACAACGGGCGCGACTCCTGGGTGCCTGGGTGTCGGGAACGCGGCGCTTGGGCAAATTGCAGGAAATTCCAACGCAGGGCCATTCTTCAGTAAGTTGCAAGCATGTTCCCAGCGAAAGCGCGACTCCAGAGCGCTGGGAGAACGATTCCTGCATAAACTGTGAGGAAATCCCAAACGAGAACGCGACTCCTAATTAAAATGCAACGAAGTTTCGGGCGGGAGCGGGGGTCCTGGCTAAATTGTAAAGGGGACTCAAGCGGGAGCCGTTGTTGTTGTAATCCGGGGGCCAGGGGGGCAGCTTGAGCAGGAAGACTCTCGCTGTCAAAAAAGAAGGCGCGAGCGTCGAGGATACACTTTGATTGAGAAAAAGCCATATGCGCCGGTGGGGGGATCAATTATAATCATTATTCCGAAGTGAGAATTCAACCACAACAACAACAATTACAACGACAACAACAACAACAACAACAACAACAACAACAACAACAACAACAACAACAACAACAACAACAACAACAACAACAACACCAACAACAACAACAACAACAACAACAACAACAACAACAACAGCAGCAGCAAAAACAACAACAACAACAACAATCAATTTAAGACCGTTCGCCCTTATATGCTGGGGTGTCCAATAACGCGTATTTCCCAAACCCTCGATACCCGCCCTTTACGTCTTCGATCGAACCTCTTTTGGGGGGTATACCTTTTTTCCTTGCAAGCCGGGCCCCGGCAAGCGGCGGGGCGGCCGCGGACCGTCGGCCTGGCCAGCGGCAGCGCTGATCGGCGGGGCGGCCGCGGACCGTCCACCCGACCCCAAGAGGGACGGACAGGGGACCGACCACGACGACGACGACGACGACGCCGAAGACGACGGCGACGGCGACGACGTCGGCGACGAGCGAAAGCGAGAGCGAGAGAGAACGACAGCAGGGCCACGAAGGGCACGAAGTAGGCCACGAAGGGCGACAGCGGGGACACGAAGGGAATGCGCATGGGGCCACGAAGAGCGCGAACGAGCGGGGGCCACGAAGTGCAAATAATGCGGGGCCACAGAAGGCAACCATGGGGCCACTGAGGGTAGCAACTGGGCGACGTAGGTAGTGAGGGGGACACAAATGGCGCAGCGGGGCCACGAAGGGCACGCACATGGGGCCACAACGGGCGCGACTCCTGGGTGCCTGGGTGTCGGGAGCGCGGCGCTTGGGCAAACTGCAGGAAATTCCAACGCAAGGCCATTCTTCAGTAAGTTGCAAGCATGTCCCCAGCCAGAGCGCGACTCCAGAGCGCTGGGAGAGCGATTCCTGCATAAACTGCAAGGATGTCCCAAGCGAAAGCGCGACTCCTAATTAAAATGCGAGGAAGTCTCGGGCGGGAGCGGGGGTCCTGGCTAAATTGTAAAGGGGTCCCAAGCGGGAGCCGTTGTTGTTGTAATCCGGGGGCCAGGGGGGCAGCTTGAGCAGGAAGACTTTCGCTGTCAAAAAAGAAGGCGCGAGCGTCGAGGGGCGCACTTTTGATTGAGAAACAAATTGTATGCATCGGTGGGGGGGATCAACAATAATTATTATCGTCATACCTACCAGTGTGATCTCGCACTGCTTTATTTCGGACCGTGCGCTCGCCCTGCCTGCCCCCCCCCTGCGCCCGCCTCTCCTTGCCCCTGAGCCCCCCCCACCCTCCCTGCGCTCCCACGCCCCGTCCCCAGTGCTCCCCCCGCTCTCCCCGGGCCCCCCTCCCCTTATTCCGACCGTGCGCCTCCCCGCCGCTCCCCCCCTGCGCCCCTCTCTCCTTGCCCCAGCGTTCCCTCCACGCTCCCTGGCCCCCCCCGCGCCTTCTCCCCGTGCACCCCCCCGCCGTTCCCGAGCACCCCTCCGCTCCTCATTCCAACTGCGCGCCCCCCCCCCTCACCCCGCCCGGCACTCCCCCCTGCGCCTCCCTCCTATTGTCCCCGTCCTCCTCGCGCCCCCCCCCTCCTCGCGCCCCCGCGCCCCTCTCCCCCGTGCTTTCCCCGCTCGCCCCGAGCCCCCCTTCCTTTATTCCGGCCGTGCGCCCACCCGCCGCTCCTCCCCTGCGCCCCCCTCTCCTTGCCCCGGCGCCCCCTCCGCGCCTTTCGGCCCCGCGCCTTCTCCTCCGTCGCGCCCGCCCCGCCGCCCCCGAGCCCCTCCCCCCCCGCGCGCACTCCTCATTCCGACCGTGCGCCCCCCCCCCCTCCTCCCCCCGCTCTCCCCTGCGCCTCCCTCCGCAATTTCTCAGTATGAAAACAAGGGGCACGCGTGCCAAGGATCATGCAATGGCGATGTGGGCCCATGGGAGATGGAGAAAACCAGGGATCGCGAGGGAGGCAGTCCTTGGGGGGCGCAGGGGGGGAGGGGGGAGGGGGGGGGCCACGGTGGTCGGAAAGAGGAGGGGGCGCAGGGGGGAGCGGGGGGGGGGTGCACGGTCGGTTGGAATTACGGTTGGAATAAGGTGAGGGGGCCTCCGGGCTGTAGCGGGGGGTGGGACATGCACGGCCGGAATAAAGGAAGGGGGGCGCAGGGGAGGGGCGTGGGGGGAGGGCCCACGGTCGGTGGGAAATAAGGGGAGGGGACGGGGGCGCAAAGGGGGAGCGGGGGGGGGCCCACGGTCGGTCGGAATAAGCGGAGGGGGGCGCAAGGGGGGAGCGGAGGGGGTGGCCCACGGTCGGTCGGAATAAGGGGAGGGGGGCGCAGGGAGGGAGCGGGGGGGGTGGCCCACGGTCGGTCGGAATAAGGGGAGGGGGGCGCAAGGGAGAAGCGGGGGGGGGGGCCCACGGTCGGTCGGAATAAGGAAAGGGGGGCGCAGGGGGGGAGGGGG
>CAUYUJ010015338.1:240992-293492 GCA_963575745.1 Prorocentrum cordatum
GCGGACCTCCGAGTTTTCATGTTTATGTTACTTTTTGTTCCCCTAAGATCGTCGCCCCAGGGCCGCGGAGCCCAAAGACGTCCCTGGAGGCCGGCCACGGCGAGAAGCCTTCGCCCCCCCCCCCCTCGGGACCCGACGTCGCGAACGAGAGCCCAGCACCGAGCAAGATCACGAGCGGGGCCCTCGACCCCTATCTCCCCCCTCCTTCTACCCTCCTCCTCCTCCCCTCCTATTCCTATTTTCCTCCTCACTCCTCCTCCTCCTCCTCCTCCTCCTCCTCCTCCTCCTCCTCCTCCTCCTCCTCCTCCTCCTCCTCCCCCCCCTTGATGCCCCCCCCCGAGGTCTGGGGACAACGCCCACGGCGAACACCAGGCGACGCCTGGATCTCAGGGTCGGAGGTCTTGGCACAGAGGCCTGCCAAAAATGGCGTCCGAGTAGACGGGGTGGGAGGATCGCGCCGCATTGCCGTTGCACCTCCGATGCATCGGCGACGCATCGGCGACGTCGGCGATGCATCGGTGCCATCGGCGTGAAAGCAAAACGGGCTGCACATCGAGCCGCATCGCCGATGCACCGGCAATGCGGCGCGATCCTCCGACCACATCTACTTCGACCTCTTTAGTAGAAGAAGATCAAACTGCGTAAATATATTATGTTAGAGCTCCGCGCGGATTTCTTGGATCGGCACTGGACCCCCCCCTCCCTGGCGCGCGGTGTCCGCCAGGGACGGCGCCAGAGGCGCCGCCAGGGAGGCGCAGCACCAATCCAACAAATCCGCGTGGAGCTCCAAAAGTTTGTGTCTATGCATCTGTTTGTTCTTCGAGATAGGGAGGCCTGGATGGAAGCAGCGATAAGGGGCAACGAAAGGGGGGGATAGGGATAGGGGGGGAAACATCGACATGGAATCAGCGATACATCGCCGAAAGATGGGCGATAGGCCTCCGAAAGTAAATCCGCACGTTCCTGGGCAGGTCGGGGCCATCGGGCCCCGATCGGCGATCCATGGGCGACTGGGTGTCGATGCACCCGCCCCTGTGCCTATCACCCCCCCTCCCTTTGTCATTGCCCCCGAGGCGGTGAGCGAGCGGTGAGGGCGCCCGAGGGAGGATTTGCTTTTGCCGCCGCGCCGAGGCTACGAGCTGCGCAGCTCCACGGACCCGAGCGGCACGTCGCAGATGGTCGGGCCGGGCGAAAGGGGGGGATAGCAAAGGGGGGGGGGGAGAATCAGCTCACGCAGCTGATTTTCCCTGCGTCTCCCGGCGCCGGAGGCGGCCATGCATCGAGGAATGGGCCCCTCGGTGGGGCCGAAACCAGCTGCATGCAGCAAATTTCGTACCCCCCCCTTTCCCAATCCCCCCCTTTCGTTCGGCCCGAGATAGACGTGCGCAGCGCGTGCGCCCGGCGCTGCTCACCGGTGCTGCCGGGGTCCCTGCCCGCAGCCCGCGCGCGAGGGCCGCTGCTGCTGCTGCTGCTCCTGCGGCTGCTGCGGCCCGCCCCGCGGCGAGACCCCAGCGTTGGCTTTTGCTCGGGCGTGCGCCCTCGAGGAGGAGGAGGAGGAGGAGGAGGAGGAGGAGGAGGAGGAGAGGAGGGGGAAGGAGGGGGACGGAGGCGGGAGGAGGGGAGGAGGGGGAGGAGGAGGAGGAGGAGGAGGCAGGAGGAGGAGGAGGGGAGGAGGAGGAGGAGGAGGAGGAGGAGGAGGAGGAGGAGGAGGAGGAGGAGGAGGAGGAGGAGGAGGGGGGGGAAGGTGGGGGGGAAGTGAGAGTCTGGACGCCCGAAACGGATATGGAAAAAATTGGCAGAATGCCCAACAACAAAGGTAGTCCAACACCGACAGCGGCCGCTGTCGGGCAGGCGGCTTTGCGTCTTCAGGGGGCAGCGTCCGCGGCGGCGCGGGCTGCGAGTCTTGCTCAAAATGAGCAGACACTGCGGTTGGGCATCGTATCCATTCGTTCCGTACCCGTTTCGACCGTCCCGAGAGAAAGGGGCGTTGCCTTCCCAGAAGGCTCGGAGGTCCCCCGGCCTTCTGAGAAGTGATCCAAGCCTCGGCGCGAGGGCTTCTGAGAAGTCCCACCGCCTTCTGAGAGGGCCTTCTCCTTCTCACTTCTAAAACAGGGCTGGGATCGGGATAAATCGCTCCAGAGCGCTCCGGAGCGCTCTCAGAGCGTGCCGGAACGCTCCGGAGCGGCCGCGGCGCCCAATACGTCCTCCAAACTCGCCGATTCTCAGAGATTTCGAGTGATCCCGATCCGATTTTGCCCCGATCTTCGCGTCGTTTTACCCCCGCTCGCCGCCGAAACGTGGCCATCTGGAGCCAACTTGGGCCACCTGGCGCCATCTTCGAAGCCGAATCGCCCCACGCCCCCACCCCCCCGCCGGCGGGGCGGGCCTCCGGGCCCCTGCCGGCGAGGAGTGGGCGACGGGGGGCCGACGCTGCCCCGCCCCCCCCCCGTCGTTTTACCCCCTCCCGTGGGGCGGAGCAGCAGCGTGCACCGGCCGTGCACCCTGTGTGGGCCCGCGGTGGCAGTGCAAGGGCCGTTTTACAGCCAGCCCGTATCAAAGAAGGGTGCGCGGTGAGGATGCAGTGGCTGTGGACGCCAATGTCTCCTCCGCCTCCTCATACTACTTAATGATACATTCATGTACTCCTAGACTACTCCACTCCTCCTCCCTCCCCCTCCTCCTCCCCTCTCCTCATATCCTCCTCCTCCTCATCCCTCCTCCTACCTCCTCCATCTACCCTCCTCCTCTCCGCATCCTCCTCATCCCCCTACTCCTACTCCTCCTCCTATCCTCCGCCTCCTTCATCCTCCTCCTCCTCCTCCTCCTCCCTCCTCCTCCCCCTCCTATCTCCTCCTCCTCATCCTCCTCCTCGCCTCATCCTCCTCCTCCTCCTCCTCCTCGACCCATCCACCCCCTCCTCACTCCCCCCCTCCTACTCCTCTCCTCTCTCCCCTCCTCCTTCTCCTCCTCCTCCTCCTCCTCCTCCTCCTCCTACTCCTCCTCTCCCTCTCCTTGTGCAATGGCTTTGGACGCCCCTGTCGAAGCTTCTCGAAAGGGCGCGGCCAACGAAAGTGGCCAGGGATGGACCGAAAAGGCAAGGATGCGAGGTTACCCTTGGGAAGGTTGCCCATCCTTGCTATGCGGGTTGACTGTAGGGTCCCTGCAGGGTCGCGTTCCTGCAATCCTCCATCCCCCCAGGTTGATTCCCGCCCCCGCCCGAGGTGCCGGGCACCGCGTGGGTCGTTCGGCCTTGGACGATGGGCGGCTTTCTCGATCGCCATATCGTTCTGTCACTGGCTGGTTCTGGGCCGCTGGCGGCGTTCGTCCTCGGACACCCGCGACGGAATCGCGGCCGCGTCGACGCGGCACGAGTTTGCCGCATGTGATGTGACCCGGGCGCGCTGGCGGAGGGCCTCGGAGGGCTGAGGTCGAGGAGGAGGAGGAGGAGGAGGAGGAGGAGGAGGAGCAGGAGGAGGAGGAGGAGCAGGAGGAGGAGGAGGAGTCAGCCTCGCGATGCGTGCTCCGCGGTGCGCGACCACCTTCGCGCCCTCGCGCAGCCACCTCCGCGCCCTTGCTTGGGCGCGAATTGATGGGTGGGGCGACCGATGGGGAGGGGAGAACGGTGCCCCTCTCGGGCCCTCAAGGCCCCCCGCTGGCTCGCTGCCCCCCTCCACTTTTATCGCCCCTCCCGCTGCTCGAGGACCACACCGCGGTGCGGGACCATCGTCGCGCCCTCGCGCGGTCACCCTCGCGCCCTCGCGACGCGCGATCCTCGTCCCGCCCAGCGGTTCACGATCGTCTTCGCGCCCCCGCGCCGCCCCGTGATGCGCGATCCTCTTCGCGCCCGCGCGGCGCGATCGCCCTCGCGCCCGTGCGCCGCGCCCCCCTTGGGGAGAAGGGCAACCGCCGCGGCACCGGCCGCGCCGGCTGCACATCGGTGGCCCATGTGCGATACACCATACCGGTTTAACCTTTCGAGACAAATGGAGGTCAAGCTGTGACGTCCATATTGTTTACCTGATCAATACCAAAAACTGCTTCCTGTGATTATGTTATTTCCTCCATCCCGGCCTATGAACTCTACAGGGTAACTTCGTCTGCGGACGAATCCAGGGGATCTTCTGACCCGGGTCAATCCAGACCCGGGTCAGCAGGAAACCGAAAAACTGCAGTGCAAGACAGCAAAACTGCAACGCAGGTCTTCGCAAACCCGGGTCAGCCAATATGCGCGGCCGCCTCGCGGCCACGAGCGGCTCGCTAATCCGGGTCAGCCAAAGAGGGTCTCCGCAGGATCCTGCAGGATCCGGTGCCCTGGCTGACCCCCGTTTGCATTGACCCCCGTCTCTTGAGCCCCGACTGTGATTCTGTTATTTCCTCCATCCCAGCCTGTGAACTCTACAGGGTAATTTCGTCTGCGGACGCGCGATCGCGCGCTCAAGCTTCTGTGCATGTTGTATAAGTTGGAGGGCTTTGGGGCGCTTGCCAGTGCGTTCCTCCTGTTGTAGCTCCGGGGCTGACGGTGTGCGCAAGAACGTGAAATCATTGGTGTGTCTGTTCTGGGCGTTGCTGGTGTATCGATTGTCCTGGCCCGTCACGCTGGTGTATCCATGGCTGGCCCGCCCGTGTGGTGTATATAGCACCCTGCCCCTTCCATCATGGTGTATATTCATACCGTCAAACCTGTCCCGTCATTTCGTTTATCAGTTCAACTCGTCGTGCTGTTTTTCCAGGCGGGGTATACACCAGTGCATGGGGTATGCAACAGTGCGCTTTGCGTCAATGGGCACGTCGTCCCAATGCCAGCTGCTGAAAACGCCCCTGGGGACATTTTGTGAATTGTGATCAAGTCCAAAGGGGGGACAGAGCGGGGTGGGGGAATCGCGATTGCCCTGAGGTTGTGATGTACTATTCGCCTGGGGATCTACGATGTCGAAGTTCGTTTGCTAGCGCGAAGTCCGTTTGTCGAGGGCCGTCAATTTGGAAACGCCCACGCTGTATTTGCCCCGTGTATCTGGCCGAAGCCGATGGCGTGAGCCTGCGCTGAAAGACTTCTCCACAGCCCTGAGCCATCCCTGGATGCCCCCGAGTGCCCTGGCGGTGTGGCGCCGCCTTCAGACCAAGACGGGTCGAGGGGCTGGAGCTCGCCTCTGGGCCCCTCAGGAGGATCCTGGGGGAAATCGCATGGAAAAAGACGCTGCCAGAACTGGCCTTGCCAGGGAGGCCCTTGAGAGCCATCCTAACCACATCGTGGGCCTCTGGGGCTATCTAGCGGCGTCTTGACACTCGCAACAGGGGGCAGCAGACACTGGGGCGCGGCGAAATAGTCCGACGCACTCCCATTGCACGTGGTACCCTCGGGTTGGGCGATCTGTGCCCGCAAACGGCCTGGCCAGTCGATGGCAGTGGGCTCACCCGCGGAGATGTGCCAGACCCCGCTGGCGATGACTGGCCACTCGCGAGGGACGCGACCACTTCGGCGAGAACCCCTAACAGCTCCACGCTCACTGGTCCAACGCCCTCGTTCGTGATCTGGCAGGTCGATAAAAGACATAAGAAACGCTCCGGGTGTCCATTTCGAAGGTGGCCAGCTGCGCCACAAAGCGGTGCCCGCATGTCGCGGGGAACAGATCTGCGAGCACCTTGGTGCCAAAGGTCGTCTGGGTCAGCCGCCCACAAGGTGGGAGCTGCTACCGCCGCGGTGCGCCAACGGGCCCCCTGTGCGAGGTCGGCGTTCGCATGCTCCTGCCTGTCGTGCCCAATCCATTCCACGAGCGCCCTCACTGGTGATCGGGTAAGCCGAAGTGTAGTGACAACGATCGGGATGTCCATGTGTACGTTGACCAGCTGCGCCACAAAGCGGTGCCTGCGTGTCGCGGGGAATCTATCTCCGAGCACCTTGGTCCCGTAGGTCGTCTGGATCAGCACAACCACCCCGCCCGACTGCTCCAGCGCGCCATCTCCAGTCTGGCGGGCCGCTGCCGCGTGCACGCCGTGCCCTGCCTCCGCTGCCCAGGAGGTGGGAGCTGCTGCCGCCGCAGTGCGCCAACGGGCCCCCTGCGCGAGGTAGACGTCTGCATGCTCCTGCCTGTCGTGCCCCATCCATTCCACGAATGCCTGGCCAGAATCGTCCAGGCATGGCAGTTGCAGGTGGCGGCCTGCAGCAGCGCGTCGTCGACCGTTGCCCTCGCCTTCGCGCCAGTTGTCTTGGCCCTGGCGCCAGGCCTTCCCGACGATGAACACCGCCGTCCTGTCCCTGCAGCTATCTCTGCACTACCCTGCTCCCCAGCTGGGGCTTGGGACCTGCAAGACCTGCTGCCAGACCCACCCGACCACGCGCGCCGCCGAGCCGACCCAACGCCGGGCTGCTGACCCTGACATATACTTTTCGAAACCGCATCGGGCGCCTGTGGGGAGGAGGCCAAGCCCGACGTCGTCGAACTCCTGCTTCCCCAACTGGGGTTCGGGATCTGCAAGACCCGCTGTCAGACCCGCCAGACCATACACGCGGCCGACGTCGACCCAACACTGGCCTTCTGATCCCGACCACCATTTTTCAGTGGGGAGGAGGCCGGGCCCGAAGTCGTCGAACTCCTGGTTCTTGCATGGCACGCCACTTGCGGACCATCCGCGGTCGGCGGCGCGGTGGCCTCTGGACGAGCCTGTGCCCTACGAGTTTGGGCGATCGGTGCCTCCTGGCAGCCTCCCGTCGTGGCAATCCGTCCACGTCCCAAGGGCTGAAGGGCTCTGGGGAAGGCGGTGGGCGCGGCAGCCGTGTGGCTCGCATCTCGCGGCCCGTCCTCGGTCGGCGGTGCGGTGCTCTGGACGCACCTGTACCCGATGGCCGTGGGCCGCCGATACCTCCTCGCCGTCTCCCGTCGTCGCCCCCCCGACTACGCCCAGAGGGCGGAAAAAGGAGGTCTGGGAGCGGCGGTGATCGCGGCAGCCGAGCCGCTGGTCGAAGACGAACTCCCGTCCGCCCGTGGCTTCGCCTGAACCTGGAAGAAAGGCGCCTCGAGAGGAGGGGGGGGCGGGGGAGGAGGGGGAGGAGGAGGAGGAGGAGGAGGAGGTGGAGGAGGTGGAGGAGGTGGAGGAGGTGGAGGAGAAAACGTCCTGCTCGGCCTCGTCTTCCTTCTCTCCTACTCCCCCGCCGCGCCTCCTGAACCCGACCCCCCCCTCTCCCTCTCTCTATCCCTCCCTCCCTCTCCCTATCCCTCCCTTCCAGACCCCCCCGCTTCTCTCGTCCAGAACTTCACCCGTCGGCCCTGGGTTTCCCGTCGGCGCCTGCGGACCTTGCAGCGCGGAAGTGGTGGGTGAGCGGAGTGCGCCGTACGATTTCACAGCAACGCGTGAAGGCGGCAATGCGCGGGGACGTGTCTGGAACGACACAGCGCCAATGCGGCATGACATGGAGGGAACAGCACTCGGAGAAATATCTGTGTACCGGCAGCGTGACCATCTCTATAGTGCAAGGTACCACGGCAGTAGATACCGCACGAGAACGTACTCCAGACTTCGTATTAAAAGGCAGGGGGTCTGGACCCCCTAAGACAAGCCATTTCAGACCTCCCCCGTGGGAGAACCCTCCAAAACATCGTCCCCAGACCCCCCCAGGCCCTCCAAGATAGCCTGGAAGAGACCCCCCCCCGAAATGGGACCCCCCCTCCCTTTATTACGAGATCTGGATTGCCGAAGGCGGCAAACTCCCTCCCTTCCTGTTGATGTCGAAGGCGGTGAAGATCCGCTCCCTGGTCTTCGCCGGGAAGCGGGCCTCCACGAGCTCCCGGGCCTTGGCCTGCGCCGCTGCCCGCAAGCTTCCCGGAGGACCCGGACCCCTGACGGTTCGATTCTTGTTCGAGCTATTGGACCACGGAGCTCTTGTTCGAGCTCTTGGAGGAGGAGGAGGAGGAGGAGGAGGAGGAGGAGGAGAGGAGAAGGAGAGGAGGAGGAGGAGGGGGGAGGAAGGATGAGGAGGAGGAGGAGGAGGAGGAGGAGGAGAAGGAGGAGGAGGAGAGCGAGGAGGAGGAGGAGGGAGGGGGCCACACGCGAACCCTACCCCTGCCCCCCCACGATTTCGGAGGGGGAGGGTGGGGATCACTTCGCTCGGGAGCTCCTGAGCGAAGGTGAACCCCACCCTCCCCCTCAGAAGTCGTGGGGGGCAGGGGTAGGGTTCGCATGTGGCCCCCCTACTCTCGACCTCCATCTGCGCGACGATCAAAAACAGGTCTTACGCCAGACGACACAACGACCTTGCGCCGAAGCTTAGGCGGGCCACCAGAGCGGCACGCCGCATTGGAGACGAGGGCGCTCACACGCGCAGTTACGCGGGCAGCTTACGCGCCAATGTCAGCACAAACGACGCCGTTTTCTTGCGTCGCTGATCTGTGGTTGCCGGCTCCGCACCACGGGTCAACCCTTTACGGACCAGCAGCGCGGCCCCCGCACGTCGCAAGCTGAGAGGAAAAGCTCAGGTGCGATCTCTTCCAGTCGCCATTGGGTCTAAGGAGGCGGAGAAGGCAGGAGGCAGGAGGCAGGAGGAGGAGGAGGAGGAGGAGGAGGAGGAGGCAGGAGGCAGGAGGAAGAAGGCAGGAGGCAAGAGGCAGGAGGCAGGAGGAGGACGAGGAGGAGGAGGAGGAGGAGGAGGAGGAGGAGGAGGAGGAGGAGGAGGAGTAAGGAGCATCGTGAGACGGCGGGAGCGGGCAGTCTTTTTAGAGCGCCCAGGGCGATGCGTCAGGCGTGCTCCTGACTCGCGATAGCAGTGCGAAGGCAGGCGCCGCCCAGCGACCTGCTCGAGAGCTCCTCCGAGATCCCCAGAGGCCTCCATTAGGGGAACAAAAAGTGGCATAAACATAAAAACTCGGAGGTCCGCGCGGATTTCTCGGATCGGCGCTGGACCCCCCTCCCTGGCGCGCGGAGCGCGCCAGGGGCGGCGCCGGAGGCGCCGCCGGGGAGCCCCAGCGCTGATCCGAGAAATCCGGGCGGTCCTCCGAGTTTTGATGTTCATGTCACTGTTTGTTCCCCTGTCCATGGGGCCCCTGGAAGTTCCAAGCAGGTGCAGCCCTCGTGCTGCCGAGAGGGAGGTGCCAACGCAGGGGGCGAGGGCTGCTCCCCCTGGCCACCTGCGAGCCTCGGCCACGAGGAGGCTCCCCTCGACCACCTGCGACCCGCAGAGCGCGCCCCGCGCCGCGGAGCCCCACCTCGGAGCCCGGCGCGGCCCTCACGCTCGGCGCCTTGGCCGCCATCCTCGGGAATTCTTTCAAGCATAACATCGAGTCGGATAGAATTATCCAGTGGCACGTCCTTCTGCTCCAGGACACCCACGTTGCTTCGACAGATGATATTCGGAGTGCAGTGGAGTTCAGCATGGCACCCGAAGCCCCGAGCCCTCCACCACGAGGAGGGACAGGTCCGAAGACAGGAGAAACAGCAGCAGCAACAACGGAATCCACATCGACTTCTTGGGGCGCTCCGCGCGGATTTCTCGGATCTGCGCTGGGCCCCGCTCCCTGGCGCGTGGAGCGCGCCAGGGGCGGCGCCAGAGGCGCCGCCGGGGGGGCCCAGCGCGGATCCGAGAAGCCCGCGCGGAGCGCCAAGTGTTTGTGTGTTTGGGCGTTGCTCCTTCTTCGAGCGGGGAGGGGATGGCCCCGACCTCGGAGAGCCGCCGGGGAAGCAGGCGAGGCTCGGAGCTGCAGACGCCCCGGGCCTCGCGCAGGGGCACCCCGCGGAGGTGGAGCCGCCCGATCGGGGGAGCGGCGCGGCCCCGCGGGCTCACCGGTCGGGGCTGGAGCGCAGGAGCCTGCTCAGCGGCGCGTCGTCGTCTTCGCGCTCGCGGCGCTCCCTTCGCAGCTCCTCCTGGCGCTCACGCTCGCTCGCCCACCTCGGGGGAGCCGGGGCAGCTGGAGGAGCAACAAACAGAGACCCCCGACGTCATGATTTTTTCATCGCCGAGAGCTCTGCAGAGTTCTCGACCCATTCCCCATGACCGGCTGTGCATCCCGAGTCGTTTTTGCACGCTCCTGAGGCCTGGTGATGACTACCTACTGCCTACCAGACCTCCCCACCCCAACCCAACCCGAAGACCCGAATTTCGGGCTGAGGGGGGGGATATGGGCTCCATACGTGTTTCTTCGATGTTCCCGGGCCCCCCCCACACTGAAAATGGACGGCAAATCGAGGCCTTCGGGTTGGGTTGGGGTGGTGTGGTGGGTGGTGAGGTGAGGGCGCCCGGAGGCCGGAGATAGCGAAAAACCTCCCGTCATGATTTCTTCATTGCCCGAGGGGAGAGCATGCTACGGCATGGAATGAAGTCAATGGAAAGAAATTGCAGTGGATCCGTGAGTGGATCCGGGAACGGCACGTGCCGAATTCCTCGCACAACCCCGCGCGGACCTCGAGGAGCGGCGCCAGACCCGCCCCCTCCTGGGCGCGCGGGGCGCGCCTGGGCCGCCGCAGGAGGCGCCACCAGAGGGGGGCCCGCGAGGAGCCACGAGGCCCGCGCAGAGCGCAGAGAAATTCGGTTTGCGCAGCTGTTTCGAGAGGTAAGAAAATCTGACGCCAAGGATTGAGGGATGAGAGAAAACGGCCCTACCCTGGATTGCAAGTGCGTGGTCTGTAAACCTCCTGGGAACCCCCAAAGCCTAGAGAGCCGCCAGGACGCCGCACATCACGCAGGGTTTACCCTGACAGCCTATAGGAGTTTCAGCGCACAGCGCCTCGTAAACCTCGAGAGTTGAGAAAGTTTTACGCTAAGAAAGCGGCCTTCACTCCGAGCAGTTTCTGAAGCAGCAGTCCAGGTCCAAGGATGCGGCAGTTCTGCGACAAACAAAGCTCCGAGAAAATGCCCAGTGCTCAGCCCAGACATGTTCACTGCATTCCACGAAATCTGGAGTCCACGAACGTCTACGCAATTTCTTAAGATGCCTGACGGATTTACTTCGAGCAGCACGTATGCGCACGGGCGAAATTCTCAACACTCGGCGCTGCTCGCAAAAGGCCAGAGCAGGGAGAGCACGCGGCTCTGTGGCCAGGGCTGGGGCCTCTTTGTGGGGTCCCCCAGACTTGGTCCGCATGGCCGACATCGACGCGTTCCCCCAGAAACGCCGACGAGGGCGGAGGCGGAGGCGGAGGCGGAGGAGGAGGAGGAGGAGGAGGAGGAGGAGGAGGAGGAGGAGGAGGAGGGGGAGGAGGAGGAGGGAGGAGGAGGAGAGGAGGAGGAGGAGGAGGAGGAGGAGGAGGGGAGGAGGAGGAGGAGGATGAGGGGGAGGAGGAGGAGGAGGAGGAGGAGGGGGAGGAGGAGGGGGGAGGAGGAGGAGGAGGAGGAGGAGGAGGAGGAGGGAGGAGGAGGAGGAGGAAGGAGGAGGAGTTGCGGAGAGGGGGAGGAGGAGGAGGAGGAGGAGGAGGAGGGGAGGCGGGTTTTTTTGAGGGAGGAGGATGGGGGAGGAGGAGGAGGAGGAAGAGGAGGAGGAGGAGGAGGAGGAGGAGGAGGAGGAGGAGGAGGGGGAGGGAGGAGGAGGCGGAGGAGGAGGAGGAGTGAGGAGGATGAGGAGGAGGAGGGAGGAGAGGCGTGGAGGAGGATGAGGGGGAGGAGGAGGAGGAGGAGGAGGAGGGGGAAGGAGGGGGGGAGGAGGAGGCCGGAGGAGGAGGAGGAGGAGGAGGAGTGAGGAGGAGGAGGAGGAGGAGGAGTAGGAGGAGGAGACGACCGCACCCAAGAGAGGAGGAGGAAGGAGGAGGAGGAGGAGAGGAGGAGGAGGAGGAGGAGGAGACGACGCACCCCAAGGAGAGGAGGCTTGGAGAGGAGGAGGAGGATGAGGAGAAAAGAGAGGAAGGAGGAGGAGGAGGAGGAGGAGGAGGAGGAGGAATAGGAGCAGGAGGCACGACGAGCAGCAGGAGTAGGGAGGAGTAGGAGGAGGAGGAGGGGGCGGAGGAGGAAAAATGAGGAGGAGGAGGAGGAGGCTAGGAGGAGGAGGAGGCAGGAGCGGAGGAGGAGGAGGATGCGGGAGGAGGAGGAGGAGGAGGAGGAGGAGGAGGAGGAGGAGGAGGAGGAGGAGGAGGAGGAGGAGAGAGGAGCGGGGAGGAGGAAGGAGGAGGAGGAGGAGGAGGAGGAGGAGGAGGAGGAAGAAGGAATAGGAGGAGGAATAGGAGGAGTGGAAGAGGAGGAGGAGGAGGAGGAGGCAGGAGGGAGGAGGCGGAGGAGACGACGTACCCAAGAGAGGAGGCGGAGGAGGAGGAGGAGGAGGAGGAGGAGGAGGAGGCAGAGGAGGAGGAGGAGGAGGAGGAGGAGGAGGAGGAGGAGGAGGAGGAGGAGGAGTCAAGGCGCAGGAGATGCACGACAAGGAAACAAAGGCCTTGGAAGGCCGTGTCGACACCCTTCGAGCGGGACGCCGCCAGCGAGAATGGCCCAGGATGGGTCGAAGGGGCAAGGGTGCCAGGAGAACTTTGGAAAGTCGCTCGTCCTCACGGTGAGGGCATTAGATACAGAACCATTGGATAAGGAATCCAGGGTCTGGAAGCCAGTGGAACTCCACTTGACGCTTGGTCATGGGTACCACCGCCGCCCTCAACAAATAAGGAACACCCCAGGGTCTGAGGCCTCCCGGGCACATTCCTTAACCAACGCTCCCACCGCACTGTGCGCATAGCCACGACGCCGCGCCACGCGTCCTGGCGCTCTCTCGCGCGCGGGGGGCGCAGGCCGCCGCGGCCAGGCCTCCGAGCTCGCGGCCCCCCGCCCTCGCCGGGCTCCTGCAGCGGGGCACGGACGAACAATGGTCTTGGACGGTCCCCAGGGCGCGCAGACGGCCCCCCCTCCACAAACCGAGAGAGGCAGGAGGCCTTCCCGAGCCCGGAGCCTCTCGAGGAGCCTCTCGTGGCCATGGAAGTTCGGCATCTTTCGGACAACGGACGTGCACGCGGGCCCAAACTCTCGAAGCTGGAGCCGCCCGCAGGGGCGAGAGCGGGGAGAGGCCCCGAGGCCACCTGCGGCCCCCCTCCGGGGCACCAGCTTTCCGAGGACTCCCTGGGGACGTCCGCGAGGCCTCGTCGGGCAGTCCTGGGGCCCCGCGGTGCGAGAGGAGGGGACCGCCCGGCCGAGATCGACGCCCTCCCCCAAAAACGCCGGCCACGGCATCCCGGACATGATTCAAGGGGCCCTGGGACACACAAATAAATGCACACAAATAAAAGGATTCTCCATATTTCCCCAATTTTTTTATTATTGTCTTCCCCCCCACTTCCCATATTTTCCCATATTTTCATGGGGATCGACGATTCATTGTGTCTGTGTGTTTTTTTCCCTCCTGAATGATCTCAACCGATCGGCAGTTCGGCCAGCGCCCACACGTGCATCCAGCCGGTGCCCGGCTCGGCCGGAGCCCCCCCACACACAGACCCCTGGCACCTGCGAAGGGGGCCCCGGGGCACACAAGTAGATAGACACAGATCCCAGGATGCCCCCTCATTTTCCGTATACTCTGGGTGCTCGTCCTCCCCCTTCACTTCCTATACTTCATGTATAATCCTGGGAGTCGACTATTCGTTACGTGCGCGTGTCTGTGTGCGTGTGTGTGTGTGGCGCGCCAAAAGTTTATGCTGATTGCGCTTATTATTACGATTAGTACTATTATTATTATTATTCTTCTTCTTCTTCAATGCTCGTGTTTTTCTTCCCTCCTGCGCCTGCCTTTTTGCTCTCGGCACCGGCGTGCTGCCTCGACGTCGGCCTCGGGGGCACGCCTCGGAGCCCGGGGGCCGTGCGACGCCACTGAAGGGGCCCTGGGGCACACGAATCCATATACACAAATAAAAGGATTTCCCATATCGTCCTATGTGTTCTACGTTTTCGTCTTCCCCCCCACTTCGCATATTTTCAGAGTTTTCTGGGGAATCGACGATGGATTGTGTCTGTGTTTTTCTTCCCTCCGGAGTCACCCAGGGGCGAGCCCGGCCTCTTTTCGCGAGCAGGTGGCACCAACGGCGGGCCCCTCGGGAGCGGATGATGACGTGTTCTCCTTCCGCCTCCCGCCGGAGACCATGATGACGACGCCGACGATGGCGGGAAGGTTGTCCGGCGATGATGCTCGGTAATGACTGCTGGAGATGGTGATGGTGATGGTGATGGTGATGGTGATGATGACGGGACGACGACGACGACGACGACGACGACGACGACGACGACGACGATGATGATGATGATGATGCTGGTAATGATGATGATGATGATGATGATGATGATGATGATGATGATGATGATGATGATGATGATGATGATGATGGTGATGATGATGATGATGATGATGATGATACGGTTTACGACGACGACGACGACGACGCTGAAGATGATGATGCTGGTGCTGCTGCGAGTGCTGCTGATGATGATGGGCTCAACCGATAAATGATGATGATTACGACGATGTTGATGGTGATGCTGATGATGGGGATCACAATGACGATGATAATCGTGGCAACAATGATGATGATTATGATTATGATGCTGATGATGATGTTAGTACGGAGTATGATGCTGATGATGGTGGTGATGATGAGGATGCTGATGACGAGGATGATGGTGACGAGGATGATGGTGAGGATGATGATGAGGATGATGCTGAGGATGATGAACATGATGTGTATATGCGTGCTGCCATCATGGAAGCTCCGCGAGCGAGTCGTGCAAGGCATGAGGGAAGCGTGTCCCTCCACTCCGCTGGGCCTCCCTGGGGCGCAGCAGAGTGGCGACGGTGGCACGCCTGGCACCGCCCAGGGATGGTGAGATCCAGGGCTGAACGTGAACGGTGTTTTTCGCTTTCGTTTTGTTTTCGTTTCCCCTCGTTTTGTCTTCAATCCGCCTCTAACGCAAAAAACGGAATCGAAATGAAACCAGCCCACGACATCGCCCAAACACCGCCTAGGTCCACCCCTGTGGTGAGGGAGGCAGGCTGACCTGGATGCTCCCACGCTCCGCTGGATCCCCTACGGGCGCAGCAACGTGGAGGCAGTTGCACGCCTGTGGGCACCCAGGGACATCGAAGACCCAGGGCGAGGGACATAGTCACTCTGATGTGGGTGTCCCCTCGCTTCGCGAAATCGCCCCCACGGGCGCAGCGAAGTGGCGATGGCTGCGCCCCCGGCAGCACTCAGGGATGGCGAGAGAGCATGAGAAGCAGAGATCGAAGAGAGAGATGGAGTCATAGGGAATGGCGGAGGCGATAGAGGGAAGAACACCCAAGGGTTAAGAGGAGGAGGAGGAGGAGGAGGAGGAGGAGGAGACGAGGGGCTGAGAGCTCCAGGGGGCGCGCTGAACAGATCACGACGTCGAAGGTCTTGCTACACCGATCGTGGCCAGGCTCATCCTCAGCCTCGGGGCGGTGCGTGCGCCCTCCTGCCCTGGCCAAGGAGGCGTGCACTGCCCAGGGTCTGGGGGGGGGCCTGGCCAGGCCTGGTGTGAGGGTGTGTGCATACAGTTCCCGGCGCCCAACCACCGGCCCTTCCACCAATCCAGCACGTGCCGCTTCGCGCCCGCACAGCGCGCCGAGAAGACGCCCTTGCGCGCGCTCCACTGGGGGCTACCCACGGCGGCGCCGCACGTCTTGCACGGGTCCCGCGGCGGCGGCGGCGGCCCCTTCGAGGCCGTCACCGCGCCAGCGGGCGCCGTCTGCTGCAGCGCGGTGGGGGGCGCTAGCGGCGCCGCGGCCGCGGCCGCAGACGGGGCAACATCGGAGTGGGCACGAGGCGGCCGCAGCGACTGCGGCGGCGCCGCAGCGACTGCGCAGCCGCTGGCGCCACCGGCGTCGCTCTGCCGGCGCCGCGGTGTGGCCCCCGATCTGGAGCGACGGCGCCGCGCTGTGGCTGCAGCGGCTGCGGCTTTGCTCCAGAAGGGCGCGGGCACCAGCATAGGTACGCCGCGGTGCTCCATAGGGAGGAACATGTAGCCGCCTCCATGCCTGCGTAACCTACGCACCCTCAACCACCCTCCCTCAATCGCTACGCCACGCACGGTGCATCTCCACATGAGGCCTCTCCGCCCGAGCGTGTCACCCAACTCGCGGGAACGTCGGTACCTGATGCCGGGATGGTCTCCCAAGACGGCTGCCGAAAGGCGGCTGCTGTCAGCGCGGTACCAGCGGGTGCCGGCGCGGCCGCTGGAGTCCAGGGGCCCACCGGAGGCAGCCGCCGCGGCCCGCGCCGACGCTGGCGCTGCCGCCGGCGCGGCCGCTGGCGCTGCCGCCGGAGCGGCTGCCAGCAGCTGGCTGCTGTCCTCTCCGAGCCCCAGCCGCCGCTTGACGTCCACGTCCACGGCGGGCACAGCTGCCCGCGGCGCCTCCGCGGACGGCGGCAGCGGGACGGCGGCAGCGCGAGGCGCCAGCGGCGCTGGGGCGGCTCGGGGCCCACGGGAGGCCATCGCTGGCGCGGACGGCGTCAGCGGGACGGCGGCAGCGCAGGGTGGCCGCGGCGCTGGGGCGGTTCGGGGCCCACTGGAGGCGGCCGCCGGCGCGGAGGCTGGCGCGGCCGCTGGGGCAGTTGCTGGCTGCGGCCTGCTCGCCTCCCGTCTGGGCTGCAGCCCAACGGTCCGAGGCTGCGGCCAGCCATGGCAGTCGCGCGGAGGCACATACGAATTCCACCTCTGCTCTGGCGCGCCGCCCTGGCCGCCCCTGCCGCAGGCGTCGCCGCCAGGGCCAGCGCGTGTGTTAGTTAGGCGAGCCCCAGCTACCTCAGGTGTTCGCGGGCCCCATGGTGGTCGCGGGCCCCATGGGGTAGGCTCGCTTGCAGGCTTTGGCCCTGCGTGTGCTCTCGGGCGTGCTGCGGACCGCGCTGTCTGAGACATCCCGGCGCCGCGCTTCCCCTTTGTGCCAGGGCCGTGCTTGCCCTTCTTCGTCCTGGCGCCCTTCTTGCCCTTCTTCGCCCTGGCGCCATTCTTCATCTGGGCACTTTTCCATCCGGCCATCTTCTTCTTCGTCTCGGGAGGGGTCACTACTCCGAGCCATGTCCGCGGCCGCTCCTGGGCCGCCGCCTGGGCCGTTCTCGGCCGGTCAGTCGCCAGCGCCGGCGCCCAGCCGTTCAGGCGCTTGGCCTGCCCCGCGAGGAAAGCGTCACAGTCGCGCGGAGGCACGTACGAATTGCGCCCCTGCTCCGGCGCGCTGCTCCGGCCGCCTCTGCCGCAAGCGGCGCCCCCTTGGCCGCCCCAGCCGCCGCCGCTCCAGCCACCGCCACCCCGGTGGCCACGCATGCCCTGCCACCTCTGCTGCTGCTGCTTGCGGGGCGCACCGCGGAGCCCAAGAGCCCTAGACGCATGTTGTATCGGGGCGGGGATGGGGAACGAGCTGCCTGCTCGAGCCAGACCGGCCACGGAGCTTCCTCCTCAGCATGTGCGTGCATGGGCAAAGCCACGCCACGTGGGCGACACCCAGCACACTGGGTGGGCCCGCGTTGATCTCTTGGCGGGTTAACGTCTACTTGCGCCAATTCCGCCAAATTCCGCCGAGTTACAGCTACCTGCCCCGCCTGTGTATGACTTCCGACAGCTTCCGCCGAGGGCGAGATGGCAGCGTTTCGATCATTCGAGGACGAGACCAGGTTGCATAGCAGGCAATGCCACACATACAGACAACATTCGTCCATGCGTCAACGTACAGAGAGCTGCACATGCACTTGCCTCCTACATCCTCGTCCTCAACCTCGTCCTCCTCCTCCTCCTCCTCCTCCTCCTCCTCCTCCTCCTCCTCCTCTACACTTACGCGTGATGCAGGGTGTGCTTCCCCGATGCTAATTCTCCGACAGCGCACATCGTCCGCACACGCACTTTCGCACACTTTCGCATGTCACCCCAGGTGAACGCTGAATCATGGGGGCAACTGCTATGTGCAGGCGTTGCGCCAAGAAGCCCGCACGCGAAAGGCGCAGATTCGCAGCCACCCTGCGCCTGGTACTGCCCGCTGCTGCCCCTCCCACTTCTTGCGCGGCGGCCAGCTTCCCGCCACCGAGGCACAGCTCGCAGCAGAATAGGATACGGTCGGGACCTGTTGCTCCTTGTGTCACGGCCGCGGCCCTGGCGACGCGCTATGCTGAAGGGGCCCTGAGACACACAAATAAATACACACAAATGAAAGGATACCCCTATATTTTCGTATATTTTCTGGGTTTTTGTCTTCCCCCCCACTTCCCATATTTTCCATTTTTGGGGGGGGGAATCGACGATCCATTGTGTCTGTGTGTTTTTTTCTTTTCTGATATGCCCTGCAAGCGGGCTACGTGTCGCTCTGCCTAGCGGGACGGGTGGCCAGGCAAGGCTCGCGCGACGCCTGGGGACCGGGACGCGCTCCGCGGCGCCGCGCCGCCCCGCGGTGTGCCCAAAGCCAGTGGCGCCACATGCCGGGCAGGAGTCGGCGACACGCGAGAGTGTCCCTTCGGGTGCCACACGCGAGCCCTACCCCTACAGTCGGGGCGTTGACCTAAGGAACGGTAAGGAACGAGGCCCCTTTTGTCCATAAGTTAAACATAGATCTTCCATCGAAAACCCAAGGACAACCTAAGGCAAACTGCGACACAATTAAGGAACACGGAGCCCCTCCTCAACGAAAAGGGTTCCTTGTTCAGCGCCCCGACAGTACCCCCCACGATTTCTGAGGGGAAGGGCGGGGTTCACTTCGCTCGGGAGCTCTCGAACGAAGTGCACCCCACCCCACCCCTCAGAGATCGTGGGGGGTAGGGGTAGGGTTCGCGTGTGGCCCCCGATCCCGGGGCAGGATTGACCTCTGGGGCGCGACCGAACGGAGGACGCAAAGGGTGGCCAAGCCCGGGCGCGCAAAGCCGCTATGCCGCCGCTCCGCGCTCCGCGGCCGGGGGGCCCCATCGGGCCAGCACCAAAGGGGCCACTCCGGCGAAAGGCCACTCCCCTGAGATCCGACGCCGCAAACAAGTTGCAGCATCGCAAACAATCACCGTCGGAGCCCCGGACCCCATCTTTCCGCGTCATTTTTCGAGCCGGATCGATCTGTGAGGGTCCGGGGGCCCTTGTGAAAATGCCAGTCTTAACAAAACTTGCAACCCCAGACCCCCGACGTCATGACTTTTTCATGACGTCGACCCCCAGATCTCGACCCATTCCCCGGGACGGGACGGGATCTCAGGGCCTTATAAGTCTGGTCGATCAAGTTCCTGGCCGTAGTTCGGCGGTGATGCGCTGCCGGGCGCGAGGCCGGCCAGCCTGCGGAGGTATTGCCGTCGCTCGGACGTCCTCCTGTGCATTTTTCGGTTCCGCGCGTGTTTTTTTTGTTGGTCCAGGATGGTCCTCGATGGTCCTCGCCGAGAAAACACGCACACGTCCGAGCGATGCCAAGAGGTGGAGGGCCGCCCACCTGGCCACCCCTGCTGGGGGCCGCCAAGCTGGGGTCGAAGGGGTGGTGTCGGCGGATCGCGCCGCATCGCCGATGCACCGTCCCAGAGATCCGATGTCGTGATTTTTTCCATACGGGGTCCCCGGAAGGCTCGACCCATTCCCCAGGACTGATTTTTCATCCTGAATCGCTGTTTGACGGTCCCGAGGCTCAGCGAGGGCCCCTCGGGGCCGAAATTTGCGAAAAACCTCCGTCTTGTTTTTTTCAATACGTTGGATCTTTGGGGTCGAATGCGTCGGCGACGCACCGGCGACGCATCGGCGACGTCGGCGCGGTGAGACACCCGCGCTCCACATCGAGCCGCACCGTCGACGCATCGGCGACGCGGGGCGGGTCCGCCGACCCCGTCGTGCCTCGGCCCCATCTGGGCGGCCTGGGCCTGCGCAAGATCCTCGACCCGCCGATCCTCTCCCGAGACCCAGGGCTGAACCTAAACGGTGTTTTTCGTTTTCGTTTTGTGTTCGCTTTCCCTCGCTTTGTTTTCAATCCACCTCTACCGCAAAACGAAGTCGAAGCGAAAACGGCCCACGAAATCGCCAAGACACCGTTCAGGTCCAGCCCTGCTGAGATCCGACGTGGCGACACATGCCCGACATCGCGAAACGTCGCGGCCGGAGCCCTGGACCCCGGCCATCTTCTTGAGGCAGGCTGCGAGCCGGGTCGGCCTGCGGCGGCAGTGAGGCCCGAGGCCGGGGGAACGCGCTCCCTGCGTGCAGACACTGCAGGGCGCCATGCCGCGGTACCCGTACCCGATGTCTGTCCCTCGTTCTGGCTCCGTTCTAACAGGCGCACTGGAACAATAGCTCGTGTGGGCGCGGCGGCGCACCCGGAGAGGCAGGAGAGTCCAGAATCGAATCGATAAGTCAGATCGGCGCTCGAAATCAATCGGATCGGCGGAAATCGGCAGCCGAATCGGGAAACGTCGACTCGGCGGAAATGGGCAACTGAGTAGGCCTCGATTGGACAATCGGAAAGCCCACATCGGAATCCGAAGCCGCACCCCAGACCCCCGACGTAACGATTTGTTCGTTACGTCGACCCCCAGAGATCCCGACCCTTTCCCCATGAGCGGCTTTGCATCCTGAGTCGTTGTTTAACGCTCCCGAGGCCCAGTGAGGGCCCCTCGAGGCCGAAAATTCAGAAAAACCTTCCGTCATGATTGTTTCCTTCCTCGAGGGGGTCTGGGATCGAAGAGCGGAATCGCAAGCCATCGAAATCGCATCGAACCGAACCGGAGGAACCGAAGCGAGCGCCGCGCGGGCCGGAGGGCGCCCAGAGGCAGGCCGCCGCGCGACGGGCGCGCCGCGCGAGAAAGCCGCGGGCAGCGCGCCGCGGGGGCCCGCCGAGGGTTAGGTCCGGCCTGTCCCCCTACACAGGGGGACTTCGAGCGACCAATGAAACATGCTCCAGGAAGTACCCCACAAATCTTTGAAAATACGCGAAAAACAAATCCCCCGACCTTTCTTTGCTACTTCCTTGTTTCCCCCTGTATAGAGGGACAGGCCCGACTTCAGTGTTAAAGGGCGAAGAACGGTGTAAAATAACTTTTTCGCTGTCGGAGGCGCCTGTCCCAGGGCGGCTGGAAAGTTTATACCCTTACGGTGGCACCGTAGGGGTACAAACTTCCCAGCCGCCCTGGGACAGGCGCCTCCGACAGCGAAAAAGTGTATCTTATACCGTTCTTCGCTCGCTGATTCAGCCGAGGGCCTCGTCCACGAAGGAGATCTTCTGCCGGGTGCGCTCGCTCAGCAGCGGCTTGCACGCGCGCCACACGGCCTCTCCCCGCCCGGCGGCCGCGGCGGGCGGCAGGCCCCCCCGGCGCCCGGACTGCCCCTCGGCACGTGGGCCCCCAGATCCAGACAGGGGGCCACGTGCGACTTCGCTCGGGAGCTCCCGAACGGAGTGAACCCCACCCTCCCCCTCCGAAATCGTGGGGGGTAGGGGTAGGGTTCGCATGTGGCCCCCCACCAGACCCCCTCGGGCAGGGAAGCCGTCGTGGCGGGAGGCTTTCTCGACTTCTCGCGGTCTGCCGGGGCCCTCACCGGGCCTCGGGACCCTCGCGAGACAAGATTCGGGATGAGAAGCCGGTCCTGAGACCTCTGAGGGCCGACGCTGTGCAAAAAAAACCTGGCGTCGGGGGTCTCGAGGGCCCCCAGAGGTCTCGACCCCTTCCCCCCTGGACCAGGTCTTCATCCCGAGCCGTTTTTTTCGTGGACGTTCCCGAGGGCTGGTTAACATTAGGCTCCAGAGGCCGAGCACTCGGAACAGCCTCCCGTCAGGATTCATGCATTGCCCGCGGGGGGTCTGGGGGGAGCAGGCTGGCAGCCGCAGGCAGCGCCCCCGCGGGGCGCCGGGGAGGGTACGGCAAGTTCGTGTCGTGCCGACTTCGGCGTTGGTTTCTGACACCGCGAAGATCGGAAGATCGTTCAGCCTTGAACGATCGGCCGTTTCAGAAACGGCAGAGCGTTCAAATCGACCGGCTCTTGGTCGCCAGCGGCGTTCAACACTGAACTCCGGCGGCGGGGTCGGCGTCGGTCGACACGACGCGAACCTACCGTACTCTGGGGGGGGGCGTGCTCGGAAGAGCAGGAGGGAAGAGGAAGAGGAGGAGGAAGAGGAGGAAGAGGCTCGGGAGGAGGAGGAAGAGGAAGAGGAAGAGGAGGAGCAGAAGGAGCGGGAGGGCAAGGAACAGTAAGAGGGAATGGAGGAGGCGGGCGGGGCTCCCGAGAGGAGGCGGGGAGGCGGGGGCCTCCCGAGGAGCGCCTGGCGGTGCTCCTCCGGAGGACCATCCCAGAGGCCAGGAGAAGGGCCTCCGAGGAGGTCCTTGGAGAAGGGCCTCTGAGAAGCCGCGAGGGCTCCTCAGAACCCTCAGGTGCTCAGAAGCTTCTGCCAAGCGCTCCGGCGTTCAGAAGAAATTTGCAGAACGCTCAGGCGCTCAGATGCTTCTGCTGAATATTCAGGCGCTCGGAAGCTTCAGACGCTTCTGCAGAGCGCGCACGCGCTCCTGAAGGCTTGTTGTGAAGTGGCCGTTCTGGTTACAAAGAGCCCCGCCTGAGAACTAGGTCGGGCATGTCCTCCTCCAGGCGGATTTCAGAAGAAAGAGAAAAGCAAAGTCAACACATCGTCAAAATAGCCAAAAGAGCACGAATAATCATTCCCAGACTATTTTCTACTATTCTTGAATATTCCTCCTGTAGAGGGACATGCCCGGCTTCATCCTAGAAGCCCCCCTCTTCAATTCTCAAAAGGCGCCCCCCTCGTGCCGCCACCGCATGCGCGCCGCCCCAAGACGTTCCAGATCGGTCCCCAAAGCCCTCCTGGAGCCATCTTGGGCGATCTTGGGAGCTCTAACGCCTCGCGCACCCCCCTCCCAGGCACAAGAGGGGATAAGGGGAGTGGTCAAGACACCCTTCTAGATGGCAAGCCGTCTAGCTCACTCCCACCTGCCCTCCCAACACAAAGTAATGCCCGAGCCTCAGCATGTTCAGCGGTCGTCTTTAGATGGACGGCTACTGGAAACCAAAGCCGAGCCCTTGTGCGCGACGCTGGGGTGAGGTGCGCCACGCGTGCCAGGCGCGCCACGCGCGCCAGGCACCTCTGGGGCCCGAGCGTGGCAGGCACGCCTGGTGCGCCAGATGCGCCAGGTGCCTTCGCGTGCGCCAGGTGTGCCGCATACTCCGCCATGTGCGCCACGTTTGAGGCACGCGCAAGGTGTGTCAGGTGCGCCTGCGCACGTGACACCATACATCGGGAAGCACGTCGGCCCCCACCACTCTTGTCGAAAACCACTGCCCATCATTGTGTCTGGCGGGCTTGCGCACAGCAGGCCACACGCCACCACCTCCGCCGTTCCTGTTAAACACCATTCGACAGTGATCGCTGGGTGGCCGCGCATTATCCAGATTTAGCCGCGAGGTGTAGTTTGTATAGTTTTCGTCAGGGATGGTCGCCCTGCGCACAGCAGGCAATATGCTGACACCCCCACCGTCCCTGCCAACAAAACAGTGCAAAGTGCTCGCGGGCCTCACGAACCTGACTCCAGACTTTGCCCCAAAGTGTACATTGGACTGTTTGTTGACAGGGATGTCTCGGGGGGGGCGCATCGGGTTGGCTGCGCATGCTGCGAATTTGGAGGCAAAGTGCGTGTTCGTATTGTTTGTTGACAAAGATGGGTGTGATCATGGGGTCCTCTTTGTTCTTGGTTGGCTGCCGGTCGCCTGGGTGAGGGGAAGTATAATATTAGGGACAAAAAACCCTCCCCCGAGCAGGGGAAGGAGGGATATTGGCAGAGAGAAAACAAAACTCGTTAAACAAGCTACGCTGTTCCGGCCAGCTCTGCGTCCCGTATCAATTCCTGACTGTCTGGGGCCCGAAACTGGACACTGGAGGCCGAGATCGATCGGACAGGCTGGGCGACTTGTGTCGTCCTCCACCTTCGAACCTCGATGCCGCGGGTTCGCGTCGTGTCGACCCAGCGCTGGTTCCTGACACTGTGGGGATCGTTCAACGTCGACCTATTCTGGGTCGCCGGCGGCTTTCAACGTTGAACGCCGTCGGCGGGGTCGCCTCAAGTCAACACGACTCGAACCGAGGAGGAGGAGGAGGAGGAGGAGCAGGGGGAGGAGGAGCAGGGGGAGGAGGAGGAGGAGGAGGAGGAGGAGGAGGAGGAGGAGGAGGAGGAGACCGTGGTCGAACCTCAATCCTCGACCCTCGAGCGTGGGGTATTGCATTCGGTATATGGGGCGGCGAGCTCTCGGAGAAGCGGCAGACCTTTCAGGGGGGCGTAAGACCCGGGTGCAGGGGACTCGTAAATCCCCGCCGAGGTCGTCAAACAAATGACGAGGCCGAGCCTGCATTTTGGCGAGGCCTCCCGCTGCAGACATCCCACGAAACTCCTCCTCGTCAAAATCCGAGGCGCGGTCGTCAAAAAAACGATGGCGAACCCGAGTCCTGGCAAACCCGGGTCTTACGCTCCCCCGAACCTTCTCAGCAGGCAAAGGGGCGTCTCAGACCCCCGTCCCGGGCCTTCTGAAACGTGTCCTGCGCTTTCGGGGAAGGCTCTTTTTGGAATTGCCCTTCCCCCCCAAAAAAAACTGGTTTTTGCATTCAGAACCTGGTTTCTGGAGCGTTTCTTGTGCTTTGTGGGGAAGGCTCATGTTTGAATTTCCCTTCCCAAAAAATTAGCTTTTTCAATTCAAAAACCTGGTTTCCGAATTCAGAACTTTTTCTTTCGAATTCAACAACTCACTTTTGGAATTCAAAACTCTTCGAATCGAATTCAGAATTTCTCAGAAGGCCCGAGGCCTCCCGAGCCTTCTGAGAAGGTCCGCCCCTTCCCTCGCCATCGCTCGGACGTCCATTTCTCGTGCATGTTTCGGCCTCGTGCGTGTACTTTCTCGCAAGATGACTGACTCTACACTCTCTTCGATGGTTCTCGCCGAGAAGAAATGCACACGTCCAAGCGATGCCAAATTCCCACTTCCCCCCTGGGCCCGTCGCCGATTTTGGGGGAGACCGAAAGGCACCGATACCGCTACTCCGTGCGCCCTGACCAGGATGTCGAGGCGAATCCAGCTGTGGCGGCGAAGGCCGACGAAGCCCGGACAAGGACAAGGGAAGACGGGCGAAGGGTAGAGGCACGGGTACTCTCCGAACTTCTGATTCATCAACTGGGGGGTGACAAACGTGAAAACGCGGCGCGACCAACACCCCCCGGCACCACCCCCGCGCCCCAGCGGGGAAGGGAACGAACCCCAGACCCCCCCCTGGCACCCCCGCGGACGCGCCGCGGCCAGCCCCCCTGGGCACTCCAAGGGGGGGGGGCGGTTATGAAGGGATCCAGAGTACTTGCTCCTCCTCGAACACATTTACAACTACACACAGCAAAACTGCACCTTGTTGCGGGGGCCAGGGGTGGCAATCATAATTCGATTTGGCGCGTCGGTCGCTCTGGGTGGACGGACATCGCCTCATGACCCACGATGGAAGGCGATGGTCGTGCCGACGACGTTGCGTGCCAATCGTGGGAGCGATCACCACGTTGCACGGCGAGGCTTGACGGCTGCCGCAAGAAAAAGCATAACACGAAAAAGCGCTCACGCTCGGACGGGGAATCTGGCACGAAGAAGAATTTGAAAGCGCGGGGGATCGGATCGCGAATCTGCTGCTGGGGCACAGGCGGGGGAGGGAAGCGGGCTGCGCGACGTCGAGGCCCCCAGGCATACGGCTGGCTTCGCTGAGCCAGGGGATGCGGGATGTCGGTGGGGAGCGGCCCAGGGGGCGGGGCCTCGGCGATGGGCAGCGCGGGCAGCCGATGCTTCGCGAAAAGGGGACACGTACAGAACGGCACTTAGCGGCCGGGGCGCGGTACGTGTCGGGGGCGCGAGTGGCGGCACCCGACATGCACCCCGCCCCGCTGGCTAGGTGTAGTTCTATAAGTGCTCCGTTTTGTGGGGATGTCTCCGGCGAAACCAGCACGTACAGAACTACACCTAGTGCCCGGCTAAGTGTAGTTCTGAACGCGCTGGATGTCTCGCGCGGGGCGAGCACGCACAGACCGGCACCTAGCGAAAGGGGCGGGGTACAAGTCGGGTACGTCGTCGCGCCCCGCCCGCAGAGTCAGAAAGGCAATGGCCGCTGAACCCCCTGCCGGCCTCCGGGCGGAGGTGTCTGAACGTCCCCGGGCTATCATAAGGAATTCCAACTGCGGCCTCCGCCCACATCGCTCCCCCAATCAGAGTATCTCGCCTGGTCACTATGTTCACCATTCCGGCCCGCTGCTTTGCCCTCCCCCTCCCCCGTTTTTCCTCTACCTGCCGCCCTCCATTTCCCTGAGCGTTTCCTAGTTGCCCCTGGCCCCTGCGTGGCGGCAAACGCCCGCGCCCCCCCGCAGCTGAAAGACTCACCTTGCGCTCATCCTCCAATCCACTCGTGAGGCGCAAGCCTTGGCTCCAGACTGACAATGGCAAGACACGCCGCGGCCCCAGCAAATCCAACAGGCGCGATCGGCCCCCTCGAATGGCGTGCGAACCAATACGTAAGACGATGTCGCAAAAGTAAGTTTGGAATTTCGGGATCCGCGCAAGAAGCTAATCCACTCGCCCAAAGTGTAGTTCTATGTCTTGGATCTCCCCCCCTCCTCCCTAACGATCCGACGTCGTGATTTCTTCAAGACGGGGTCCCCGGAAGGCTCGACCCATTTCCCAGGACTGGTTTTTCATCCTGTACTGTTTTTTGAGGGCCCCGAGGCCCCGCGAGGGCCCCTCGGGGCCGAGATCTGCGAAAAACCTGCGTCTTGATTTTTTTGTTCAACCTCCGTCTTGATGTTTCCAGTACGTTGGACCTCTGGGTCTGCGGCCTCCCGCTCGAGGCGCCCCCCGTCTCTCCGAGGGGAGGGGGAGGGCGCGAGGGGAGAAGGAGGAGGAGGAGAAGGAGAAGGAGGAGGAGGAGGAGGAGGAGGGGGAGGAGGGGGAAGGGGAGGAGGAGGAGGAGAAGAAGAAGAAGCAAGCCGCGCAACGCGGTTCGGGCGCCCGCCCAGCCCCCGCAACGGCGGGGCATATGAACTCGCCGAAGTTGAGGACGACGGCGAGCGGCCCCGCCAGCCTGCACACCAACCGCGCTTCCGTGAGAGGCGCACACGTGGTGCCAGCTGACGGGGAAGGGCCCACCTGGGACCACCCGCTGCGCACCTGGGGCATGCCTTGCAGAGGCCCAACCAAGAGGTGACAGTGGGGCCCAGGCAGGCCAGCCCCTCTCAGTGCGGCAGCTGCGACACGAGGTGGCGCAGCGCGACGATCTCGAGGGACTGCATGGTGGGCAGCAGGCTCTGGCCGAACATGCCAGACGCCACGAGCTTTGCGAGCAGGGCCGCCCGCTCGCCGCTGCGCTCGCCAGGGGTGGCGACGGCGGCGGCTCCGCCAGCTGCTGCAGGCTCCGCCTCCGCCTCGTTCACTCCCTGTGCTGCAGGAGCGCCAGCGGGGAGGTCCAGGGTGTTCTTGTCCTTGCTCTTGCCCTTGCCCTTGCCTCCCGCGGCCGGCGGGCGGGAGCGCGCGTCGCCCCCACCCGTGGCGCCCGGCGGGCGGCGAACTGGCCGACGCACGATCGGCAGGTCGTCGGCCCAGTCGTCAGGCGCCAGCTCCGGAGGCCCCTCCTCCGCAGACCCTCCAGTGACGTGGTCGTCCGTCATCACGATGTCCTCCTGCCCAGCCTTGCTACCGCCCTTCGAGCCGCCGCCGCCGCGAGGCCGCTGCCGCCGCCGAGGGGCAGCAGGCGGCGCGGCTCCAGCCGCCGCGTCCAGCGCGGGAGGTTGCGGCTTGGCCAGGAGGGCCACCGCAGCCCTGACCATGCCCTCGGCCGCGCGGAGGAGGCGGCGAGCCTCGACCATCTCCGCGCTGCCCGTGGTGAGCCCAGCAGCCGAGTGCAGGGCCAGAAGTGCGCCGCGCGCGACCTCCAGCGCCGCGGGGCGGGCTCCATCGCCAGACGTCGGAGGCATCGGAGACGCGCGGGAGGACGGGCGACCCTGCAGGCGAAACGTGAGCCAATATGCCGACTGGAGGAGGAGGAGGAGGAGGAGGAGGAGGAGGAGGAGGCGGAGGAGGAGGAGGAGGAGGAGGAGGGGGGAGAGGCGCCTCGCGGATCTCCTCTCGGCCTGGAGGCGGCCCGCCACGCCAGATGGGCGCGGGCGCCGCCCCCTCGCCCCGCCTCCCGAAGGGGCCCCCAGCAAAAGCGCCCCCGGGCGGCCCGGGACGGCCCCCCGAACGGCCCCCAGAAGGCTCGCGAGGCTGCCCAAGAGGGCCCCGAGAGGGGTCCAAGGGGGGGAGGGGGGCGGGGGGCAGCGAGGGATGGGGGGGGGTGAGGGGGGGTGCGAGGGAGGGAGGGAGAGGGGAGGGGGGGGGTGAGGGGGGGCGGGGGGGGAGAGCGGGGGAGGGGGGAGGGAGGGGGGGGGAGGGGGGAGGGAGGGGGTGGGGGGTCGAGGGGAGTGGAGGGAGGGAGGCATGATGGGATCGGGATTAGTATGGTCCTTTCTGAGCCCGCGGCGGGCCCCGCAGGCGCGACTCGCACTTCCAGGTGTGCGAGTCTCCTCCCAGAGAAAGCTGGCTCCCAAGGGCTCCTCAGAGCCGACCAAGAGACAGGTACGTATCCTGCCTGGCGGTGGCCCGCCGAATCTCTCTGGTATGCCGGAGGACATGGGCGGCCTCTGCATACCCTGAGATCCTTACGTTGCAATTCTTCACGCTGGGCGTTTTCGCTCAACTTCAAGTTCCAGGACCCTCACACATCGATCTGGCTCTAAACATGACGCAGCAAGATCGGGTCTGGGGCTCTGGTCGTGATTGTTTGCGATGTTGCAATGTGTTTCGCAACGTCCGATCTCAGGGGAGTAGCACCGATCGTGCTCGAGAATGGTTCTAGATGCGGGATTCCTTGACCCAACGCCCACCCGATGGTGTGCCGCACTTGCAGACTTTGAGTCGAAGCAACACGAGCACGTTGACTGAGGTGCCGTGCACCTCCACACCAAAATTTGCCCTAGCAAGACGACCTGTGTTAGACATCTCTCGATGCCACTGATCTAGAGCCATCTGGAATCTCTGAAAGCGGCACCCACAACATCAAAGAGTGCTGGCAAAGGCCTTGTACGTCTTGCCCCTGGCGCATTTACGACGAGGGCGACCGACCGTACCAACGACTTCGAAACTGACAACCGACTTCTTCGCAAGACTCCCAGCTAACCTTCCGAGAAACTGCTGAAACTTCCCGATGCAGGAGAAGAAACAATGGGCGGCAATATACTGAACTCTAATGCTTGTGAGCTGGATATAAGCGTATGTCTATATACAGACATGCCTTTGCACACACGTAGTATGTACGCATATGGGTAGAAAGGTGGACGAGGAAGGAAGGTGGAGGTGGGGGAGAAAGGAAGGAGGAACGAGAGGCTCCCCTCTTTCTAGCTGCAAAAACCCAGCATGCCCTTCCGAAGATTATGTTTTTCTCCCCACCAGCCCCTCTGCAAAAGAGCCCCCAAGCCGAATGGACAGGATCGAAACGATGGAAACGTATAGGCCAATGGACAATAGTCGATTAACAGGCAGCCTTGAGGCTCGCTTTGTGAACGTCCAAACGACTGCAAATTGCGCTGCGGTCAACGGAAGAGAATAAGGGCGGGAACCAGCCCTTTCGGGCGTGAGCGGTTTTGCGTGTCTCCTCTTCCATCCCCCTTCTTCCCCTTGGGGGAAAG
Source organism: Prorocentrum cordatum (assembly GCA_963575745.1). NCBI lineage: Eukaryota > Dinophyceae > Prorocentrales > Prorocentraceae > Prorocentrum > Prorocentrum cordatum. The sequence goes on from CAUYUJ010015338.1 coordinate 270,618, forward strand.
GTTTCTTCCTGTTCCCTATTAATGAACACCCCCTCCCCCAGCCGACCGGCTGCCAACCAGGTTCAATTCCGCCCCACCCACCCACCCACCATCCCTATCAAGAAACAATGTAAGCTCAACTTTTGGGCAACATCTTGGGTCATGATCGAGGATGCCGCGAGCACGTTGTATTGTTCTTGACAGGGACGGCGGGGGTGCCCGCGTAATGCCTGCTGTGCGCAGCGCCGCTGCGCACTGGTTTTCGACAAGGTTGGTGGGGGCCGACACGTGTCCCGATGTGTACTGCCAGGTGCGCAGGCGCACCTGGCACACCCTGCGCACGCCACGAACTTGGCGAACATGGCACGACCGGAGCATGCGGCACACATGGCGCACGTGGATCTCGTGGCGCATCTGGCGCACCACGCGTGCCTGGCACGCTTGGGCCACAGGGGTGCCTTGCGCACCTGGATCCCGTGGCGCCCCTGGCACGCCTGGCGCACCTCGCCACAGCGTTGCATACATGGGGTCTGCTTTGGTACCCAGTATCGGTGTCCATCCGAAGACTACCGCTGAACACGCTGCGGCTGGCTCGGGTGCTACTTCTGTGTTGGGAGGGCAGGTGGGAGTGAGCGAGGCGGCTTGCGGGCCCGGAGGGTGTCTTGACCCCTCCCCCTGCCCTCAGGTCGGGCGTGTCCTCCTCCTCCTACAAGCTCGAACAAATAATCCAAGCATCGTCCCCAGACTATTTTGAATTATTGTTGAGCATTCCTCCTCTAGAGGGACACGCCCGACTTGACCCTACCCTCTCCCCCTGGACCTGGACGTTGCGTTTCGCGAGGTTTTAGGAGGTCATGATTGGCCTCGGCGAGAAAGCCAAAATTATTGTCACCAAGGTTTTGGCCACATTTTGACCTCCGGGGGTGGGGGCAAATTTGCTACGGCCCTCGTTGATCGACCTTCGCCAAGAAGGTCCAAACATGGCCCCCAAGATATTCCCGAGGTGCTCCCAAAAGGCCCCCAAGAGAACCCCAAGAGGCCCCCAGAAGCCCCCCAGATGAATCCAAGACGGCCGAAGAGGCCCCCGGAACTGCCGAGAGACTTCCAAGACGCGCCAAGAGGCCTTTCTGCTCGCCCTCCTCCTCCTCCTCCTTCTCCTCCTCCTCTTCCTCCTCCTCCTCCTCCTCCTCCTCCTCTTCCTCATCCGCCAATGCCTCCTCCTTCTTGCTCCCTCCTCCCCCTCGCCTCACTCCTCCTCCTGCTCCTCCTCTGGCTCCTCCTCCATCCTCCCCCTATTGGGGTATGACGTCTTACCCGGCCCTCTGTTCCACTGCATGCTCCTTCGCATCCCTGATCAGGGCAACTCGACTGGAAGTCGTTTCTGGATGAGCTGGTGCGGTCGCGAAGCGTCTAGCATTCACAACGTTCTCTTGCGGAACCCCCTCGGAACATGCTGAGCTCAGGGGCTGGGAAATGGTTCAGCAAACTCCGGTGGAGGCCCACACGGAGCGTTGGGCAACGAACCGCCGGATCGTTCGGCGGCAACTTATGGAAGCCTCCCAAGCCATCTTGTTGGCTCTGGCGAATCGACGCAAATGGACGCTAGTCGACGCTCATCGAGGCTGAAGTGGCGCTAAACCATCGAGTATATCAGACGCCAATGGACGCCAGTGCACTCCAAAGACGGAAGTACGAGGCAGAGGCCTTCTGGATGGGGTCGGCGCAGATGGGGTCGGAGGATCTCGCCGCATCGCCGATACATCGGCGATGCATCGCCGATGCATCGGCGATGCACTGGCGACATCGGCGATGCATCGACGATCTCGGCGTGAAGAAAACTGGGCCCCACATCGAGCCGCATCGCCGACCGATCGCCGATGCGTCGGCGATGCGGCACGTTCCTCCGACCCCATCTCCTCCTCGTCCTCCTCCTCCTCCTCCTCCTCCTCCTCCTCCTCCTCCATCCTCCTCCTCCTCTCCTCCTCCTCCCCCTCCTCCTCCTCCTCCTCCCCCCCCCCCCTCCTCCCCTCCTCCTCCTCCTCCTCCTCCTCCTCCTCCTCCTACCCCTCCTCCTCCTCCTCCTGCTCCATCTCCTCCCCCTCCTCCCCCTCCTCCTCCTCCTCCTCCTCCTCCTCCTCCTCCTCCTCCTCCTCCTCCTCCTCCTCCTCCTCCCCCTCCTCCCCCCCCCCTCCCCCTCCCACCCCCTCCCCCCCTCCTCCTTCCTCCTCATCCCCTCCTCCGCCTCCTCCTCCTCCTCCTCCTGCTCCACCTAGGAGGCCTAGGCGAGGGTACACATGACCCCCATGATTTGAAACCACCGGATCGCGCACCATTTGCCGGGCCACTCGGGGCCCCAAGCGCGCGGGCATCGTCCCGACGGCGGACCCGACGACCCCAGGCCCGAGGCTGGGCCGAGCCATGTGCTCTGCGACCAGCCCCGGGCCGTAAGACTTCGGGCTCAGAAGCAGATGCAGCTGCATGTACATGACCGCCAGTCCGAAATAGGTGGAAGCATGACCAGAGTGGAACAACGAACACAGCATATACACACACTCTCGCCGGCCCGAAATTTCGTGTGCATGCTTTCTGTGCACCTCTAATGAAGTACAGTCCAAACGTATATTAAGGACGCGTGGTAAGGACGCAAGACCCTTGGAGGCTGAAGTTGGGATTTGTTGGGCGGCGGCGACCAGTGAGAACGGCAAAGGACGGGCCACAGAGGCAAGGGCGCAAGGGCATCCTAGATGAAGGCGCGCGTCCTGACTAGGCGCGTTGACTGTAGGACGGCAGGTGAAGCACAGCCAGCCCGCAGCATGAGCATGCGCGGTGAGGATGCAAGAGGGCCTTGGAGGGCCGTGCCGACGCATGGGGGGGCGGGGCGGGGGCACCACGAGCGTTACGTCGGGCCTGTCCCCCTACAGGGGGATGTTCGACGAAAAAACAAAAATACCTCAAACAGACACCAAACATACACAACAATACCCCAACAATACCCCAAACATACCCCAAAAGAGGCCAAAAATACAAAAAAAAAAAAAAAAACTGACTATTGTTGAAGAATTTGTTGTTTATTTGTTTGGTTTTTTTCCCACATCCTAAGTGAGGTTCTTGCTTTCTCTGCACACCCTCAGCGCAGAATCTCTCGTCCTCCTCCCTCTCCTCTGCTCCTCTTTGCTTCCTCCTCCGCATCATCATCACCATCACCATCACTCCCAACTCCCCATCATCATCACCATCAGAATCACCATCACCATCGCACGATCACTCACCATCATCGGCATCGAACGATCATCATCATCATCATCATCATCATCATCATCATCATCATCACCATCATCATCATCATCATAATCATCATCATCATCATCACTGCTCGCTGACTCACCATTTCGTCCCCATCATCATCACCACCATTTACCATCATAATCGCACGATCACTCACCATCAGCACTCATCATCACCACCATCATCAACATCATCATGACGTCGTCATCATCACCACCACCACCACCACCATCATCATCATCATCATCATCATCATCATCGTCATCATCATCATCAGCATCAATCATATATCATCATCAAACACCGTCGTCATCATCCCATCACCATCATCCACCAATAGGGAGCCTCGTCTGTGAGTGAATTGTGAGGAAGTCTCAAGCGGGAGCCCCCTCCCTATGGGGCCCGCAGATCATGTTAGTAATCCGAGCGGGTCATCGGATTCCTGTAACTCTCGTCACTTTTGGGCTCCTCAGGTCTGAATTTGGAGGAAGTATCAAGCGGGAGCCTCGTCTGTGAGTGAATTGCGAGCAAGTCTCAAGCGGGACCCCCCTCCCTATGGGGCCCGCAGATCAGGTTACTAATCCGAGCGGGTCATCGGATTCCTGTAACTCTCGTCACTTTTGGGCTCCTCAGGTCTGAATTTGGAGGAAGTATCAAGCGGGAGCCTCGTCTGTGAGTGAATTGCGAGGAAGTCTCAGGCGGGAGCCCCTTTTGGGCTCCTCAGGTCTGAATTTGGAGGAAGTATCAGGCGGGAGCCTCGTCTGTGACTGAATTGCGAGGAAGTCTCAAGCGGGAGCCCCCTCCCTATGGGGCCCGCAAATCACGTTAGTAATCCGAGCGGGTCATCGATTCCTGTAACTCTCGTCACTTTTGGGCTCCTCAGGTCTGAATTTGGAGGAAGTATCAAGCGGGAGCCTCGTCTGTGAGTGAATTGCGAGCAAGTCTCAAGCGGGAGCCCCCTCCCTATGGGGCCCGCAGATCAGGTTACTAATCCGAGCGGGTCATCGGATTCTTATAACTCTCGTCACTTTTGAGCTCCTCAGGTCTGAATTTGGAGGAAGTATCAAGCGGGAACCTCGTCTGTGAGTGAATTGCGAGGAAGTCTCAAGCGGGAGCCCCCTCCCTATGGGGCCCGCAGATCATGTTACTAATCCGAGCGGGTCATCGGATTCCTGTAACTCTCGTCACTTTTGGGCTCCTCAGGTTTGAATTTGGAAAAAGTATCAGGCGGGAGCCTCGTCTGTGAGTGAATTGCAAGGAAGTCTCAAGCGGGAGCCCCCTCCCTATGGGGCCCGCAGATCATGTTACTAATCCAAGCGGGTCATCGGATTCCTGTAACTGTCGTCACTTTTGGGCTCCTCAGGTCTGAATTTGCAGGAAGTATCAGGCGGGAGCCTCGTCTTTGAGTGAATTGCGAGCAAGTCTCGAGCGGGAGCCCCCTCCCTATGGGGCCCGCAGATCATGTTACTAATCCGAGCGGGTCATCAGATTCTTGTAACTGTCGTCACTTTTGGGCTCCTCAGGTCTCAATTTGGAAGAAGTATCAAGCGGGACCCTCGTCTGTGAGTGAATTGTGAAGACGCGTCAGGCGGGAGCCTTCCTATGGGTCCCGCAGCTCACGTGGTTCCTCCGGGTCATCCTCCGGCGCGCGCTTCCTCTGGGTCGTCCTCCGGCGCGTATCGGCTGGGACGCACGTCGTGCGCTTCCTCTGGGTCGTGTTCCGCACGAGGACGAGGAGGAGGAGGATTGCCAGGAAAAGGAGGAGGGATGATGCAGGACGAGACAGGAAAGCAGGAAGAGGAAGAGGCTGAGGGGAGGAAGGACGAGGAGGAAAAGGAGGAGGAGGAATGCCCGAGGAGGCCCCAGTAGGTCCCGGAAGGCCCAGAAGGCTCCAGGAGGCCCCAAGAGGCCCCAGGAGGCCCCAGGAGGGGGCAGGAGGCCTAAGGAGGAGGCAGGAGGAGAAGGAGGAGGAGGAGGAGGGGGGGGAGGAGGGGGGAGGAATATGGAAACGAGGAGGAGGAGGAGGAGGAGGAGGAGGAGGAGGAGGAAGCGGATGAGGGAGAGCAGGAGGAGGAGGCAGGAGGCATGAGGGGCAGGGGGAATGGGGGGGAGGAAGCATAACGAGGGGGAGGGGGAGGAGGTGGAGGAGGCAAGAAGAGGAGGAAGAGGCAGGGGTTGAGGCAGGAGGAGGAGCAGACAGGAGGAGAACGAGGAGGCAAGAGTAGGTGGGAGAAGGGAAGGGGCAGGAGGATACCCCCATGCAAGCTAAAGAGATTCTCATGCGGGGTCCTTCCATCGGAGTAATTCCCCACATCCTGAGTGGGGTTCTTGTTTTCCCAGAACCCCCTCTCCTTCCCACCCACCTCCCGGTCCATCTTCCATACAGCACAATATTATGCCTACCACACACACCATACCATACCATAGTTCCTACCACACATACCATACCACACCATACCATACCACACCATACGTACCATATCGCACCATACTATTTACATGGTTTCGTGCCCCTCCCACCCCTCCAGGGAGGCCCCGCCTGAGCGAGGAGGGTATCCGCAAACCATACTATTTACATGGTTTCGTGCCCCTCCCACCCCTCCAGGGAGGCCCCGTCTGAGCGAGGAGGGTATCCGAAAACCATACTATTTACATGGTTTCGTGCCCCTCCCACCCCTCCAGGGAGGCCCCGCCTGAGCGAGGAGGGTATTCGCATCACCTGTTATTTATCAGGTTTCGTGCCCCTCCACCCCTCCAGGGAGGCCCCGCCTGAGCGAGGAGGGTATTCGCATCACCTGTTATTTATCAGGTTTCGTGCCCCTCCCACCCCTCCAGGGAGGCCCCGCCTGAGCGAGGAGGGTATCGGAAAACCATACTATTTACATGGTTTCGTGCCCCTCCCACCCCTCCAGGGAGGCCCCGCCTGAGCGAGGAGGGTATCGGAATACCATACTATTTACATGGTTTCGTGCCCCTCCCACCCCTCCAGGAAGGCCCCGCCTGAGCGAGGAGGGTATCGGAATACCATACTATTTACATGGTTTCGTGCCCCTCCCACCCCTCCAGGGAGGCCCCGCCTGAGCGAGGAGGGTATCGGAATACCATACTATTTACATGGTTTCGTGCCCCTCCCACCCCTCCAGGGAGGCCCCGCCTGAGCGAGGAGGGTATCGGAATACCATACTATTTACATGGTTTCGTGCCCCTCCCACCCCTCCAGGGAGGCCCCGCCTGAGCGAGGAGGGTATCGGAATACCATACTATTTACATGGTTTCGTGCCCCTCCCACCCCTCCAGGGAGGCCCGCCTGAGCGAGGAGGGTATCGGAAAACCATACTATTTACATGGTTTCGTGCCCCTCCCACCCCTCCAGGGAGGCCCCGCCTGAGCGAGGAGGTATCGGAATACCATACTATTTACATGGTTTCGTGCCCCTCCCACCCCTCCAGGGAGGCCCCGCCTGAGCGAGGAGGGTATCGGAATACCATACTATTTACATGGTTTCGTGCCCCTCCCACCCCTCCAGGGAGGCCCCGCCTGAGCGAGGAGGGTATCGGAATACCATACTATTTACATGGTTTCGTGCCCCTCCCACCCCTCCAGGGAGGCCCCGCCTGAGCGAGGAGGGTATCGGAATACCATACTATTTACATGGTTTCGTGCCCCTCCCACCCCTCCAGGGAGGCCCCGCCTGAGCGAGGAGGGTATCGGAATACCATACTATTTACATGGTTTCGTGCCCCTCCCACCCCTCCAGGGAGGCCCCGCCTGAGCGAGGAGGGTATCGGAATACCATACTATTTACATGGTTTCGTGCCCCTCCCACCCCTCCAGGGAGGCCCCGCCTGAGCGAGGAGGGTATCGGAATACCATACTATTTACATGGTTTCGTGCCCCTCCCACCCCTCCAGGGAGGCCCCGCCTGAGCGAGGAGGGTATCGGAATACCATACTATTTACATGGTTTCGTGCCCCTCCCACCCCTCCAGGGAGGCCCCGCCTGAGCGAGGAGGGTATCGGAATACCATACTATTTACATGGTTTCGTGCCCCTCCCACCCCTCCAGGGAGGCCCCGCCTGAGCGAGGAGGGTATCGGAATACCATACTATTTACATGGTTTCGTGCCCCTCCCACCCCTCCAGGGAGGCCCCGCCTGAGCGAGGAGGGTATCGGAATACCATACTATTTACATGGTTTCGTGCCCCTCCCACCCCTCCAGGGAGGCCCCGCCTGAGCGAGGAGGGTATCGGAATACCATACTATTTACATGGTTTCGTGCCCCTCCCACCCCTCCAGGGAGGCCCCGCCTGAGCGAGGAGGGTATCGGAATACCATACTATTTACATGGTTTCGTGCCCCTCCCACCCCTCCAGGGAGGCCCCGCCTGAGCGAGGAGGGTATCGGAATACCATACTATTTACATGGTTTCGTGCCCCTCCCACCCCTCCAGGGAGGCCCCGCCTGAGCGAGGAGGGTATCGGAATACCATACTATTTACATGGTTTCGTGCCCCTCCCACCCCTCCAGGGAGGCCCCGCCTGAGCGAGGAGGGTATCGGAATACCATACTATTTACATGGTTTCGTGCCCCTCCCACCCCTCCAGGGAGGCCCCGCCTGAGCGAGGAGGGTATCGGAATACCATACTATTTACATGGTTTCGTGCCCCTCCCACCCCTCCAGGGAGGCCCCGCCTGAGCGAGGAGGGTATCGGAATACCATACTATTTACATGGTTTCGTGCCCCTCCCACCCCTCCAGGGAGGCCCCGCCTGAGCGAGGAGGGTATCGGAATACCATACTATTTACATGGTTTCGTGCCCCTCCCACACCTCCAGGGAGGCCCCGCCTGAGCGAGGAGGGTATCGGAAAACCATACTATTTACATGGTTTCGTGCCCCTCCCACCCCTCCAGGGAGGCCCCGCCTGAGCGAGGAGGGCATCAAGAAAATGGGTCCCACGAAATCGTTAATCTCTTTATGTGGGGAACTCCGTTAGCATAATTTATTTTTCGTCGAAAATCCCCATGTAGGAGGACAGGCCCGACTTAACACAAACGGCCAGGGAGGGGCCGAAGGGCAAGGATGCAAGGGCACCCCTTGGGAAGGTTGCCCGTCCTGACTACGCGGGTTGACTGCAGCTTGGATCCGGGCCCCCCCCAGAGAGCAACAGAAAGACAGCAAGCACATCTCGCTTCCTGAAGTAGGACGGTGCTGGAAGTAGATTGGGATTTGGATCTTCAAAACAGTCGGGGATCTTCTGACCCGGGTCAATCCAGACCCGGGTCAGCAAGAAACCAAAAAACTGCAATGCAAGAAACAAAAACTGCAACGCAGGGCTTCGCAAACCCGGGTCAGCCAATATGCGCGGCCGCCTCGCGGCCACGAGCGGCTCGCTAACCTGGGTCAGCCAGAGGGGGTCTTCGCAGGATCCTGCAGGATCCGGTGCCCTGGCTGACCCCCGTCTGCATTGACCCCCGTCTCCTGAGCCCCGAAACAGTTGTCATGTTTAACGACCGGCGTGCGAGCTTTCGGAGCACCGCGCGGACATCTTGGACTCTGCGCTGGACCTCCAGTGGCGGCGTTGGAGGGCGCAAGGGGGGGCTGCGATGGCGTCTGAAGCCCTGCAAGGAGACGTGGGCCCACGCCGTGTGGGAACCACACGCTTTGGCGATACGGCCAAACCTCAGACATACTAACGTCCTTCGAGACCATGAGACCCTCCGCCGGCCAAACTGAAGAACAATCGACGGTACCCTCCCCCAGGATGCACAATAACCTCCAACAAACACAAAACAGATCAGGGTGCCGTCCCCCCAGCTGCAGGAGCACACGCCGCAGAAAATCAGAGCCGTCCAATCTGCATCTCTTTTTGAAAATTCCTTTCTGTCTCTCACTCTCCCTGTGCTGCGACATTACATTTAGGTCGGGCCTGTCCCCCTACAGGGGGATTTTGGACGAAAAATTGAAAATACCCCAAAAATGCCCCAAAGATGCCCAACCATACTCAAAAAATAATCACCAGACGATGTTTTAAACTATTTTTGGCTATTCCCTCTGGAGCACCCTGGAGAGGGACAGGCCCGACTTAACATTACACCTCAACGCTACGCCTCGATCGGCGTGCACGACCCGAGAAGACCCCTCTACTATACCGCTCGCCGATGTCCGCGCTGTGCGCCCCTCCGAGACCGTGTCCTCTCCCCGCCTCCTCCCTCGCCCCAGCTGCAACTTTTCCTACATGTTCGTCCGCGCGGTCCTCCTCCTCCTCCTCCTCCTCCTCCTCCTCCTCCTCCTCCTCCTCCTCCTCCTCCTTCTCCACCTCCTCCTCCTCCTCCTCCTCCATCCCTCCTCCTCCCCTCCTTCTCCTCCTCCTCCTCCTCCTCCCCCTCCTCCCCCTCCTCCTCCACCCCCCCCCTCCTCCGCCTCCTCCTCTACTCTTTCTGCTCCCCCATTCCCCCCGCGAGAGCAAGGCCTGCGCCACCCAAGAGAAGTCCACGATCAGCAGGAATCTCAGGCGATCGGCATACACGGAGCCGAACGACCTCGGCTACGGCGCGAGGGGGAGGAGCAATCGGCAGCGGCAACGCCACTGCCACCAGCCAGCAGCAGCAGATGGCAAAGGCAACGCAGCTCAAGTGGGGGGAGAAGAAGGTTCACCCACGGGGAGGCCCGCGCTGTGCGGGCAAAGGGGGGCAACCCGGAGGGGGCGAGCGAGGGAGAGGCCACAAAGGGAGCGACCTCGGGTGAATGGAGGCAGCCGGGAGCGCATGGGGCCGCGCCGACGTGACCAGTGACGAATCCGACTCACACGCGCAATCCCACCAACCCTCTGGGAGTGAATGGCTTCACGGACTTCCTCCTCCAACCCCCGCCTTCCGCTCCGGGGAGGGGTTCCTCACTGCTTCTCGTTCATGTGCACCCCCTCCCGCACCTGACCGGCGACAAACTTTCTTCCCGAGCGCCCCACGCTCCACGGGGGGAAAGCGGCAGCCGAAACCCGTCCGGAAAAGCAGTCGCCGGGAAGCAGAGGCCCGGCCCACCTCTGCCGACGTCGGCCTCCCGCCGCGCAGGCGCCGGGGCACCCCTCGGCGCGCCCTCTGCGCACCCGGCCAGGGAAGACAAGCAGCGAGCGCCGGTGCGGAGGCTGAGAGGAGGAGAGGGTGCGGATACCGCTGCCCGTCCCGGAGGTCCCTCGCCTCCTCCTCCTCCTCCTCCGCCTCCTCCTCCTCCCCTCCTCCTCCTCCTCTCCCCTCCCCTCCTCCTCCTCCTCCTCCTCCTCCTCCTCCCCATCCTCCTCCTCCTCCCCTCCTCCTCCACCTCCTCCTCCTCCTCCTCCTCCCCTCCCTCCTCCTCTTCCTCCTCCTCCCATCCTACTGCTCCTCCTCCTCCTCCTCCTCCTCCTCCTCCTCCTCCTCCTCCACAATTGCACAATATGAAAATACTCTCCCACTTCCCCCGATGGCGTCCCGAAGATATCCGACACCCCCCGCGTACTGCTTTTTTACACACAGGATTCCGGGGAAACGGGTTCTCGCTTGCGTTTTTTTCAAAATGCTGCTCTCGCTGAGGCGCCGGCCTCATTTCTGCTCCCGAATCGTTCCGAATCGTGCTCCCGCTGCAGCGTGGGCCTCATTTTCGGATCGGTGTTTGGCCTCCGTCGTTCAGGATGGCGTTCTCGCCCCAGCGCGGGCCTCTTTCTCGCGCGCCCATCCGCCCGCCACCACCGCGCCGCACCACCACCACCACCCCCACCACCACCACCACCACACCACCCACCAACCACCACCACCACAGCACCACCACCCCACAGCCACCACCACCCACACCACCACCACCACCACGCACGCACGCACGCACGCACGCACGCACACGCACGCACGCACGCGCACCACCACCCACTACGCACGCGCGCGCGGAGCCACAGGTCCGCTACGACACGCGTCCGCGGATAGAGAAAATCAGCGCCATGGTAAGGGATGGGAGGGAGGGGTAGGACGTCAGATATGACGCGAGCGCACCTAGCTTGTCCTCCTCCTCCTCCCCATCCTTCTGCTCCTCCTCCTCCTCCCCTCCTCCTCCTCCTCCTCCTCCTCCTCCTCCTCCTCCCCCATCCTACTGCTCCTCCTCCTCCTCCTCCTCCTCCTCCTCCTCCTCCTCCTCCCGCCATCCCTGTCAAAGAACATGGCAGGCTGCACATTTTGCGGCAAGGTCTGGACAGTGCGCAGGGGCGCCTCGTGGCCACGCTGCAGTGGTTTTTGTTGGCAGGGGCGGCGGGGGTGCCCTCACAGATGTCCGCCCTGCGCAGGCCTGCAGTGGGAGCTTGACCACAAGAAACCTCCCACAAGAGACCCCAAACCGGGGACCCCAGGGCGTCCACTGATCTTTGGTGTGGGAACGTCACGCTTCCCGCAGCAGAACCATCGCGCCCAAAGCAACCCAGGGCACCCTGGAGGCAAGCAGGGTGTTTTTCTTGGCATGGGCCCCCCGCTGCACCATCGCTGTCAAAACACAATAATGCCAAATGCACGTGGCGGCAAAATCTGGCACGAGCGCCGCGGGCGCCCCATGGGCACTTTGCATGGGTTCTGGACAGGGGCGGCAGCGGTGTCCTCGAAATGTCCGTCCGCTCTGCGCAGACCTAGCATCCCTGTCAGCACACAATGCAAACACACACACACACACACACACACTGTGTGGCAAAAGCTGGTCCTTGGGCGGGCGCCCCGCGGTCGTCGTTTTGCATGGGTGTTAGAGACAAGGGCGGCGGGGGAGGCCCTCATATTGACTGCTCTGTGCAGGCTCACGATCCTGCCGAAAACCATACACAAAGTGCACTGCGCTTCCGGCGGGACTCATGAACTCAGTGAACTCAGTGGAGTCGGGACTCAGGCTCAGATGCTGCCTGTGCTGGGAGGGCGGGTGGGAATGACGGGCAAGGCTTTCGGCTTGGGCTAGCCTGATGACTGTTCCCCGTTGATATACACCCCCTCCCCCACCCGACCGGCGACGAACCCGGGACAATGCCCCCCCCCCGCCATTCCTGCCCAACAACACGGCAAATCCGCAATGCGGCACATTCTGAACCGCGTGCGGGCGGCCCGTCAGCAATTTGCATACTCCAGATTTCGTAATAAAGGGAGGGGGGTCTCATTTCGGGGGGGGGTCTCTTCCAGGCTATCTTGGAGGGCCTGGGGGGGTCTGGGGACGATGTTTTGGAGGGTTCTCCCACGGGGGAGGTCTGAAATGGCTTGTCTTGGAGGGTCCAGACCCCCTCTCTTTTATTACGAAATCTGGAGTAGATTTTGACAGGGACGGCGGGGGTGTCCTCATATGGCCCGCTCTGCGCAGGCCTACCATCCCTGTCAAGACACACCGCAAGACGCGCTGCGTGGCAAAAGCTGCTCCAAGCGCGGGCGCCCCGCGTTCCTTTGGCACTGGCTTTTGACAGAGCGGGCGAGGATGGGCTGCCCTCGTGTGTACTGCTCTGCGCAAGCTCACGATCCCGCCGTAAAACATGGAATGCAGTTTGCGGCAAATTCTGGCCCATGCGCGGGCACCCCGAGATCACTTTGCATGGTTTTTGACAGGGACGGCGGGGTTGACCTCATGTGCAGGCCCACCATCCCTGACAACAACAATACTACAACGCACACTTTGCGGCAAACTCCAGACTGTGCGCGCGCTGAAATCAGAAGTTCCCCCCCCCCCCCCCCCACCGAGCAATCAATGCCGACTTCCCCATTCCCCGCCCCTCTTCTTGTCAGCCGATTGATTGAGGTAGATGGACGGTTCTTTCTCACGCACTCCGTATTCTGTCTGGGCAGGCGGCTTCAAGGAAAAACGATGTGTGAATTGGTGCAGGTGCGTCGGGCTCCACCCTTCTCAATGAAAGCTCGGCACTTCGCTTCCGACGGGATTCGTGGACTCAGTGGGATCGGGGCCCCAGGCTCAGATGCTGCCCCTGTGATGGGAGGGCGGGTGTGCGTGAGCGCCACGGCTTGCGGCTCGGGGCAGCTCGATCACTACTCCCTCCCTCGCCCAACCGACTGGCGACCGGCCCGCGACAATGAGGGTCACATCTGGATCATGTGCGGGCAGCTAGCGTTCGGGGGCGACTGATGTGTTGGGAGGGCGGGTGGTGAGCGAGATGACGTGTGCCGTAGGCAGGAGGTGTCTTGACCCCTCCCTCTACCCCCTCCTCTGGGTCTGGAGTGGAGGGGCCGCGAGGTGTCAAAAGGATTTATGGCCCAAGTTGGCTTCGACAGGGCCTCGGGGAGCCCAAGATGACCTCCCAGATGGCTGAAGATATCCGAAGATGGCTCAAGATGGCTTCCAGCATGCTCCAAGAGGCTCCAAGACTGTTCCGAGACGGATCCAAGTGGCCGCGGAGTTTCCCAAGAACGCCGCCAGATGGCCATAATCCTCCAAACACATAAGGATAATGAACGTTGTTGCCTTCTCGCCTGTTCGCTGTCATGGCCCTCCGAGATCTCAAGGTGAAGGCCCAAGAGAGCCCCACGAGGAACCCAGGAGGGTCTGAAGGCGGCCCCAAGAGCGCCCACAAGCGCTCCAAGAGGGGTCAAAAAGGCCACTTCAAGGGCTCTAGAAAGGCGACCCTAATTGAGAACCCCCCTTCTTTGAGCGATATCCTCCAAGATGGTCCCCTGGGCTCCCAAGAGTGCCCCTAAGAGGGTCCCAAGAGGCGCCCAGGAGCCCCTCAGAGGCCCCAAAGAGGTCTCCAATGTTGTCCCCAAGAGAACCCCAAGAGGCTACAAGAAGCTCCCCCGAGGCTTACAAGACGCTCCAAGAGGCACCTGAGACCGCCAAGAGGCTCCCAAGACGCCCCAAGAGATCTCCAAGAAGCTCTCAAGAAACATCCGAAGAGATTCCGAGAGGAATCCAAAAGGCCTCTGGCCTTTCTGTTCGCCCTCCTCCGCCCCCTCCTCCTCTTCCTCATTCGCGTATTCCTCATCATCCCTCCTCCTTCCTCTCCTTCCCCCTCCCCCTCCTCCTCCCCCTCCCCCTCCTCCTCCTCCTCCTCCTCCTCCTCCTCCTCCTCCTCCTCCTCCTCCGATTCGTCCTCTATCCGCCCCCTTCTTAGGGTATTACGGTATGACGACGTCCACAGCTCTTCACTCCACTGCATTCTCCTCCACATCCTTGGCATCGCTTCTGGATGGGCTGGTGGTGCTACGCGACGCATCCAAGAATAGACGTCTGCTCTGGGTGGTGCCGAACTCAGGATGCACAGCGGGTCCAGGGGCCACGGTCGAGTCCTCTACGGCCCGCGCTGTGACAACAAAAAGGCGACGCCGGGGCTCTGGAGCAGAAACGGGAACTTTCGACGGTGCGCGCGGGTCTCTTGGATCTGCGCTGGAGCCCTCTGGCGGCGCCTCCGGCGCCTCCCCCTGGCGCGCTCCACGCGCCGCCGGCCGGAGACAGCCGCGCGGCATCCCGAAAGCTTACGTTCATGCAGTGGTTGCCCTCCTCTGTGGGTCGAGGCTCGAGGATACTCGTGGTGTGTGTGATGGGCGTTCTGTTCGTGTTGGGCCTCTGGGGGCCTCCCGAGTCCTCCGCGGCACTCCAGGGGTCTCTGGAGGCCTCCAGGGGCCTTTGCTGGCGACATGTTATTTCTCCGCTCTGGAGGTCGTCGTGTCTTATGTGTTGCGTGCGTTATGATGAGTACGCTGACGTGATAATAATACTGCGATGCTGATGGTAGCGAGGATGAGGCTGATGACGACGACGATGATGCTGATGACGAGGCTGACGACGACGACGACGACGACGACGACGACTACGACGACGAGGAGGAGGAGGAGGAAGATGAAAAATATGATGATGATGATGATGATGATGATGATGATGATGATGATGATGATGATGATGATGATGATGATGATGGTGATGATGATGATGATGCTGACGATGATTCTCATGGCACTTGAAGGCCGTCTTGGGGCCGCCTGGAGTCCCTATTGAGTCGTCTTGGACCCATCCAAGCCGCGCTGGTGACCTTTTGGGCCGTCGTGGAGGCTCAGAGCCAATATGAAATTGAGAATAAGTCGGGTTGTAGAGGATGTCTAGAGCGAAACGCTCGCTTTGATGATCTCAGGGTCCGCTCCGAAGTCAATTTCTTGAAGGTATCTCGAGTGAAACGCCCAACCCTCTGAATTCGCTGGATTTCGCGAGCGATCTCAGCATCTCGTTTGTTTGAGGATGTCTCGAGCGAGAGCCTCATTTACAACCTAAGACTTCTTGACCGCAGCTCTTTCAACATCTCACATGTTCGAGGATGTCTCGAGCGAAACTGCCATTTCTGAATACTCGAGCGATTTCGAGAGCGATCACAATATCTCATATGTTCGAGGATGCCTTGAGCGAGAGCCTCGTTTTCAAAATAACACGTCTCAAACAAAACTCCTTCAACAGCTCATTTAGCCGACCATGTCTCCAGCGAAACGCACATGTTGACTGGGATCCGCCGAGTAGTCGGTAATTTGCAGCGGCGAACCCGTTGCCCCGTACCGCCTTAGTTCTTAATTCATTCCTTACTCAGCTTGCTCTAACAAAATCCCATCACCTTCTCGTTCCGAGAAGGCGCTTCCAGTGAACCGCCGAGCGAGCAATAATTTGCAGCCGCTGAGCCAATTGTCCCTCGCGTCTTCGTTCTTCATGTGTTCCTTACGCAGCTTCCTCTGGCGAGCTCCCGTCCCCTCTTCGTGCCGGGAAGGCGGTCCCCGTCATCTGCCAAGCGAACATCAGTTTACAGCCAGGAGCCAGCAGCCTCCCGCGTCTCAATTCGCCACTAGTTCCTTACTCAACATGGTCTGACAAACTCTCATCACCCTGTCCTTCCGAGAAAACTAGTCCCGCCATCTGCCAGACGAACAACATCCTGCAACCGGGAACCAGTTGTCCCTCGCGTCATAGTTCTGCATCAATTCCTTACTCAACATGGTCTAACTTAGGAAGAAACTACTGGGAGGTCTTCGTCGGAAGGAATGAGGAGGATAAGCCCCATTGGTGTGTTACGCCGGAGTGGGCCTCGGATTAAGCGGGACTAAGCCAAATTAAACGGGATTGAAAGGATCAGGCCGGACTAAGCGAGAATAAGGCGGATTCAGCCGCATTGCGGACCAGGGCAACATCAGAATTCGTCCTCCCAGGAACTGCATCCGAATCTAACACACTTCCATCACCGTCTCGTTCCGAGAAGGCGCTTCCAGTGATTTGACCTGCTATGTATGTATGTATGTATGTATGTATGTATGTATGTATGTATATATATGTACACCCTGCGAAATGCTTCAGAAATCATGGGTTCAGAAATTCAGAGTCTCAGAATTTGGAGAAAAAACCAGCATTTCTATTACATGCTTAGGATTCACACTGAAACATTAAGAATGATCGAGGCTCTGGCCAAACACTTAAGTTTTCTTAAGCATCGCCTAGGGTGTGTGTGTGTGTATATATATATATACAGACCACAAAATGGTCCACGCCGGAGGCGCTGCCCGCCATTTGGCACCGTGCCTGCATGGAGCGGGCGTGTTAGGATGCGGTTATATGTTGTCTGGTGTCTCTGACCTTCCAGAGAGCTATTTTTTAGGGAGGCCTAAAAGCCTAAAACACTAAACGAAACAGCCTAAAACCAAGACGTAGAATAGCTCTGGGATAGGTTTTTAGGTCGGGTGCTATTTTCTAGCCCTCCTGGAAGGTCAGGGGAGTTCTCGTCGACCTTTCGAAGAACGGACACTCCCCCAGGGCAGCGCGCGTCGTCCTTGGATCGCCCCCCCCGACGTTGCTCTCTGGCGCTCCTCTCGGCGGCCTCCAGACGGCAGGATGGCCTCCAAGACGGCGTCCGAGGCAGCAGCGATGGGACAAAGACGGCCCGAGATGGCCCAAGACCAGTCCAGAGGCTCCCGAGACGGTCTCAAGACAGCCCAAGAGACCTCCACGAAGGCCCAAGAGGGCTCCAAGAGGCCCTCCAGGAGAGCCCGAGGAGGCAAGCAACAGTGATGCCCCTATGGCTTTTGCAGAAGGTTTTGAGGCTCTCGCCTGTTTGAGTATGCGACCGCCCAAGATGGCCCGAGAGGCTTCCAATATGGCTCCAGCACAGCTCAGGAGGCCCCCAAGAGGTCCCCCAAGAGGTCCCCCAAGAGGTCCCCCAAGGGGCTCTGAAGAACGCCACGAGGCCCCCAAGACGTGCCAGGAGGCCCCCAAGAGGCCCCTGAGGCTTCCAAGAGGCCTCCAAAAGATCCCCAGAAACATCCCGAGGGACTCCCGGAGCCAATCCAAGAAGCCGCTGGCCCATGGAGGCTCCTCGCACTCTCCAGATGATGCGACCCTCCCCCGATAAAGGGCAGCTCCCCTGGGCATCGTTCACGGATGGGTTGGTGGGGATACGCGAATCTTGAAGAGTTCAAGCTCCTCCCTGCTACGCGGGGTTTGCCGCAGGCAGTTGGATCATGGGAACATCGCGAAAAAGTCATGACTGGAGCCGGAAACCTCAATCTCCTGGGGCACTTCTCGAGCCGGATCGATCTGTGATGGTCCTGGGCCCCTGGGCCCGAAAGCAGGTGAGAACGCTAGGCGTGAGAAAATGGCAACGCCCGGATCTCACTGATCTGGAGGGTACTCCAGATTTCGTAAGAAAGGGAGGGGGGTCTCATTTCGGGGGGGGGTCTCTTCCAGGCTATCTTGGAGGGCCTGGGGGGTCTGGGGACGATGTTTTGGAGGGTTCTCCCACGGGGGAAGTCTGAAATGGCTTGTCTTGGAGGGTCCAGACCCCCCCCCTTTTATTACGAAATCTGGAGCAGACAGCCCAGAATGGAATCGATGTCGGATCGGCGTTCGAAGTGGATAGGATCGGAGGACGTCGGCAGCCGAGTCGGGAGGAGTCGAACCGGCGGAGATCGGCAGGCTCGTAAGGCCTCCGCTGGGAAACTGAAAATCCACATCGAAATCCTGCGGGCCACAACAGATACGCCGCCACCACGTCGATTCCTCCTCCCTCCTCTGCCCTCTTCCCCTCCTCCTTCCTGGGCGAAGGATTGCGTGCGGGATGTGGTGGTGGTGGTGCTGGCATATCTTTGGGCCCCGTAGAATCCGAAATCCACTCGAATCGGCGTCGGAAGCGAAGCCGCGCAAAAAAAACCGAGCCGGAGGAGTCCAGAGGAGCCCTGTTTTGGACACCCGAAATGGGTACCGAAAGAATGGGTGCAATGCCCAACACATGTTGTCCCAAACCAACAGCGGCCGCTGTTGGGCAGGCGGCCTTCTGTCTCGAATGGACACAGGCCGCGGCGGCGTGGACAGCGAATCCTGTTCAGCATGAACAAGAAGAACTGCTGTTGAGCATCGTACCCATTCTTTCCGTGCCTATCTCGGGCGTCCAGACCTGCGGAGGTGGCCCGCCGAAGGCGGCGCTCTCCGCGCCGCCGCCCCCCGACCCGCCCGGCCGCAGAGCGCCGGTCGATGGCCGCGGACGGGGGAAGCCCGCTGGGGGGCAGAGCAGCACAGGGATGGCCCTCGCCCGGCATCGCGGACACGCGCATCGGCGGCGAGCAATGGGGGGGACTTTTGTTGCTCCCCGTTCTTTGCGGCCAACCCAGACCCCCTCGAGCAAGGAAAAAATCACGACGGGGGGGTGTTCCTAATTTTCGGCCTTCGGAGGCCCTTACCGGCCCTCGGGACCGTCAAAAAACGACTCAGGATGAAAAACCTGTCCCGGGGAATGGGTCGAGATCTCTGGGGGTCGACGTCATGAAAAAATCATGACGTCGGGGGTCTGGGAAGTCCCCCGGCCTGCTGAGAAGTTCTCCTAGCCTTCCCCGGGCAAAAGAAACAACTTCTCCGAAGGCGCGAGGGCTTCTGAGAAGTCCCACCGCCTTCTGAGAGGGCCTTCTCCTTCGCACTGCCCCCCCTCGCTCGCCGCCGAAACGACCGTGGGGCCAAGAAACGTGCACTAGTCGTGCACCTTGCGAGCCCGCGGTGGCAGTCTAAGGGCCGTTTACAGTCAACCTGTATCATAAGGATGCGCGATAAGGATGCGAGGGCACTGGACGCCCATGTCGAAGCTTTTTCGAGAGGGCGCGGCCGAAGAACGTGGCGGAGGATGGAGCGGGGAGGCAAGGATGCAAGGCTACCCTTGGAGAAGTTGCCCATCCTTGTGCGGGTCAGCTTCAGGTCGGGCCTGTCCCCCTACAGGGGGATTTTGGACGAAAAACAAAAAAGATTCGGCGAGTATTCAAAAGATGCCAAGCAGACTCAAAAAGTTGTCCCCAGACTATTGCTTGACTATTCTTTAGATACTCCCCCTGTAGAGGGACAGGCCCGACTCAAGGATAGCTGCACCAGCCGCCACGCAACCAGCTGCCTCCGGCTGCCCCTTCCGACTCCTGGGGCTCGCGCGCCTGCCTGGGCCCGCGGGCGGCCGCGGCGGGCAGCCGTGAGCACACGCGCTGGGCGGCGCACGCCTGCAGGTCCTGGAAGGCCGCGAGGTCCATGTTGCGCCTCCCCCCCCCCGACTCTCCCCCCCCCGGTTCTGGGCCGATCTCGGGGGACAATCGAGTTCCCCGGTCCTCCGTCCCAGGTCCAGAATTCCCAGCGCCGTGCGGTTCCCAAGTCTGCGAGTTCTTGGTTGCTGCCAAGATCCCAAGTCGTTGCGACCGCGGTCCGAGCTTTTACCAACTAGCGAATCAAAAGTGAAGAGAACATAGCAGACATGGGGAGCAATGTTGAGAGCACAAGGTTACATATTTTGGCATCTTGGTAAAAAAACACACATCTGCACACACGTGTATGATATAGGTACGCATTGTTAGCCAGCGTGGGCCCCAAGCGGCGTGTTTCTAACAATGTATGTTGTGCCATATGTGATGGGGCCGTTTGTGGTGAAACCGTCGTTGTGCACTCTTCTGTGTCGTGCAATGCATGTTGTGCAGTTTACGTGGTGCGAACGACAAAATACAACACATGTTGTGCAACGTGTGTGGGGCGGACTTTGTGGTGCAATCAATTTGTTGTGCAATGGATGGTGTGCTAAGCACGTCGTGGAATAGGTTCGGTGCGCTCTCTGTGGTCCAGCCCACGTGAGCCAACCAATGCGGTACAATCCGCGTTGTGCACCGTAGGCGGTGCAACACGATGTGTGCCACGTGGTTCGATCTATCGTGCGCAAAGTATGTGGTACAATCCACGTTGCAACACCGATGCTGTGCAAACTATGTGGTGCAACCTACGCAGTGCCACCGAAGATGTGACGCGATCCGCGTTGCGCAATCTATTTGTTGCACCTATTGTTTGTTCGCTGTGAATGCTCCCCCCGCGCTCCCCGAGCTTCCGCGCCTTCTCCCCCGCGTTCCACCCGCCTTTCCCGAACCCCCCTCCCCTTATTCCGACCGTGCGCCCCTCCTCTCCCGCTCCTCCCCTGCGCCCCTCTCCCCTTGCACCCGTGCTCCCCCCACGCTCCCCGGACTCCCGCGCCTGCTCCTCCGTGCCCCCACCGCCCTCCCCGGGCCCCCCTCCCCTTATTCCCTCCGCGCGCCCTCCCCCCGCGCCTCCCTTCCACGCTCCCACCGTCTTCCCCGGGCCCCCCCTCCCCTTATTCCGACCGTGCGCCCCCCTCCACCGCTCCTCCTCCCCTGCGCTTGTCTCCTCTTGCCCCCGTGCTCCCTCCACGCTCCCCGGGCCCCCCATCTTCTCCTCCGTGCTTCCCCCCCATCCCCCTTCCCCCCGCCCCCCCTCCCCTCTCCGATCACCGATCGGCGCCCTCCCTACCCCCCGCCCCCCCCTCCGTGCCTCCCCCGCCCTCGCCCGGTACCTCCTTCCCCTTATTCCCATCCGCGCGCCGCCCTCTACCCCCACGCCTCCTTCCACTCTATCCCACCGTCTTCCCCGGCCCCCTCCCTTATGACCGACCGTGCCCCGTCACCCAGCTACCCCACCTGCGCCTCCCTCCTCCTGCTCCGTGACCCCCGCCTTCCCCAGCCCCCCTGGCCTGATTCCGACCGCGCGCCCTCCCCCCGCTCCTCCCCTGCGCCCCTCTGCCGTTGCCCCCGTCCTCCCTCCATTCTTCCCGGGCCTCCGCGCCTTCTCCCCCGTGCTTCCACTGCCCTCCTTGGGCCCCCCTCCCCTTATTCCGACCGTGCGCCCTCCCCCCGCTCTCCCCCCTGCACCCCCCTCCTCTTGCGTCCGTGCCCCCCGTCTGCGCGGATGCCCCTTCTCCATATTCCGACCGTGCGCCCTCCCCCCGCCCCTCCCCTGCGCCCTTCTCCCGATGCCTCCGGGCTCCCCCCGCGCCCCCCGGGCTCCTCTGCCCTGTCCCCCGTGTTCCCCCCGCCTTCCCCGGGCCCTCCTCCCCTAATTCCGACCGTGCGCCCCCCTCCACCGCTCCTCCCCTGCGCTTGTCTCCTCTTGCCCCCGTGTTCCCTCCACGCTCCCCGGGCCCCCGCGCCTTCTCCTCCGTGCTCCCCCCGCCGTCCCCGAGCGCCCCTCCCCTTATCCAGATCGGCGCCCTCCCCCGCCCCCCCCCGCCGTGCCTTCCCCCCGCCCTCCCCGACCTCCTCCTCCCCCCGTATTCCCTCCGCGCGCTTCATCCCCCCGCGCCTCCCCTCTCTCCTCCCCCCCCCGCCCTCAACCCGACCCCCTTCCCCTTATTCCACCGTGCGGCCCACCACCGCTCCTCCCCTGCGCTCCCTCCTCTTGCCCCCTCCCCCCATGCTTCCCGAGGCCCTTGCCCGTATTCCGACCGTGCGCCCTCCCCCGCCCCCCCCCCCTGCGCCCCTCTCCCTATTGCCCAACCAGCTCCCCCATTCTTTTCGCCGGGGGCCTCCGCGCCTTCTCCCCCGTGTTTCCCCCGCCCTCCCCGGGCTCCCCTCCCCTTATTCCGACCGTGCGCCCCCTCCCCCCGCTCCTCCCCTGCGCCCCCCTCCCCTTGCCTCCGTGCTTCCCTGCGCGCCCCCGCCCTCTCTGGGCTCCCGCGCCTTCTCCCTCGTGCTCCACCCGCCTTCCCGGGGCCCCCCTCCCCTCATTCCGATCGTGCGCCCTCTCCCCGCTCCTTCCCTGCGCCCGCCTCCCCTGGCCCCCGTGGTTCCCCCACCCTCTCCGAGCTTCCGCGCATGCTCCCTCGTGCACCCCCCGCCTTCCCCGGGTCCCCTCGCCTTATTCCGACCGTGCGCCCTCCCCCCGCTCAGCCCTCCCCTGCGCCCATCTACACCGCGTGCCCCCCCCGCTCTTCCCGGGCCCCCGCGCCTTCCCCCCCGTGCCCCCCCCGCTCTTCACGCTTCGCGCATCCCAACCAGCCCGCCCCAAAGCAGCCGCCCGGCGATTTGCCATGCTGAGGGAGGCGCAGCAGCAAGCAATCCGACCACGACCACGACCGCGACGACCATGACGACCACGACGACCGCGACGACCACGACGACCACGACGACGACGACGACGACGCCGACGACGACGACGACGACGACGATAACGACGACGACGACGATAACGACGACGACGACGACCACGACGACCACGACGACGACGACGACGACGACGACGACTTTGACGACGACGACGACCGACGACGACGACCACCACCACCTCCACCACCGACGACCGA
>CAUYUJ010015338.1:298492-308492 GCA_963575745.1 Prorocentrum cordatum
CGCGTGCCCTGGCGCGCGTTCGGGGCCGCCCCTCCATCGTCCGCTGGCGCAGGGAGCTGCGCTTCAAGCGCGACGCCAACTTAGCCTTTCTCTCGTTCTTCTGAAAGGCGATCCTGGACAGCAGGCGCCCCCTGGCCTGGAGAGTCGCCGCGGCCCCGCGCGCGGCGACGGGGCAGCTCGGCGCTTTGCGGTCGCAAGACCCGCGCGTGCTGCAATGGGCGACGACCCTCGTCGCGGTCGAAAGCCTCTTCGGTCGCTTCGGAAGTCTGGTCGCGTCGCCCCCAAGCGGCGCAGGCGGCGGCGGAGCTGGGAGGGGCGGCGCGGGGGCGGCGCCCCCGCCAGACGCCAGCGTGGCAGCAGCTTCCGCTTCCTGGATTGCACGTAGCCGCCGCGCCTCTGGATGCAGCTCCTGGCCCTTCTCGGCCTCGGCCCGAGCAACCACCCCTTGCGCGCGTTCCAGTCTGGCCTCGGGGGTCCTGCTGGCCATGGCCTGCCAGAGCCCGGCTCCCTCTAAGGCTTTCTTCAACGTGGGCTTGTTGTCTGCGATGCCTGAAGCAACCAAGTGGGGAAGGTACCCACGGTCCCTCCGCTGCACTTCGCCCGCTGTCAAACCTTTGTACTTCCCGAAGGTCATGCAAAACGACAGGCCCGCCGCAGGCTGTTCGGGAGCGTGCTCGGGCAACGCCTTGTGCCGTTCCCTCTGTTCCGCTTGCTGCCTGGCCACCCGGTCCCTGCGGGCGTCCGCGCCGCCGCGAGCTTCGACGACCGCCTGCTGCAGCGCTGCGTCCTTCTCCTCCTGCGTCAAAGCTCTGACTTCGTGGCCTCTTCGGCTCTTGTGCTCGGCGCCATCCATCTTCACGGTCTGACACACCACGCAAAACTTCGCCCGCCTCGCTCGTCTGGCAGCCGCGGCCGCCTCTTCCGCAGATGGCGGCACCGCGGCATCCATGGCAGCACCGCCGCCTGGGCCTTCTGCCATGTCCGTACACTGCCAATCGCCACGGACAGCCCTAGAGCCAGGATGGCTACATATAGCTCCGCAGAGCAGGGAGCAGCAGCCAGAGGAAAGAGTGAAACAAGGGGGAGCTAATGAGGAACGAGAGGGGAGAGTGGGGTGGGGCGGCTGGGAGGGAAGAGGCAAGTAGGGAGCTACTCCACCCTCCTCCTCCTCCTCCTCCCCCTCCTCCTCCTCCTCCTCCTCCTCATCATCATCACCACCACCATCATCACATCACCACCATCATCACCACCACCACCACCCCATCACCATCACCATCACCACCACCACCACACCATCACACATCATCACATCATCATCATCATCAATCATCATCATCATCATCATCATCATCATCATCATCATCATCATCATCATCATCATCATCATCATCATCATCATATTCATCATCATCATCGTCGATATCAGCATCATCATCAGCATCATCCTCATCGTCATCATCATCCTCATCATCATCATCGTCGTCATCAACATCGTCATCATCATCACCATCATCATCATCATCACCATAACCATCATCATCAGCATCATCATCAGCATCATAACCATCATCACCATCATAATCAGCAGCATCTGCATCATCATCATAATCGTCATCAGCATCGTCATCATCATCATCATCTGCATCATCATCATAATCGTCATCATCATCGTCAACATCATCATCATCATCATCGTCATCATCATCAGCATCATCATCATCATCCTCATCGCCGTCATTATCATCATAATCGTCCCCCTCCCCTCATCATGGTCCCTCCGTCCACTCATTATCATCGTCATCATCCCTCCCCTCCCGTCCCTCCTCCCTCCCCTCCAGCCCCTCATGCTGCCGCTGCTTCCCTTTCCGCTCCCCAGAAGACATAAAGAGAGCGAGGAAGATAGAGAGATAGAGACAGAGACAGAGACAAAGAGAGAGAGAGAGAGAGACGCACGCACGCACACACGTACAAACGCACACAACCGCTCTGGCGGCCGCATGAAACGAAGACTGAAAGAGAAAACGCGCAGCACTGAATAGCAATATCCTTAATGAACCTTGGTGAAACTTGAGGGAGACGCCCAAGACGGCCCCCCAGGCCCCCCAGACGGCCCCAGACGGCTCCAAAGAACCCCCCCAGACGGCGAGTGGGACCCCAGGATGGCCCAAGAGCGCCCCCAGACGGGGGGGAATCGGGGGGAGGGGTTGGTTGGTTGGTGTGGGGGGGGGGGGCTGGGGGGCCAGACCCGGTGTCTTTCAACAACAACAACAACAACAACAACAACAACAACAACAACAACAACAACAACAACAACAACAACAATCATTGTAAATATGTTGGCCCGTATCTGCTCGAGTGTCCGTTAACGCGTATTTCCAACACCCTCGATACCCGCCCTTTTCGTCTTCGATCGTACCCTTTTTGGGGGGTATACCTTTCTTCCCTGCAGGCCGGGCCCGGGCAAGCGGCTGGGTGGCCGCGGACCGTCGGCCTGGCCAGCGGCAGCGCTGATCGGCGGCAGCCGACCTCAAGAGGGACGGACAGGGGACCGACCATGACGACGAGGACGACGACGGCGACGGCGACGACGATGACGACGACGACGACGACGGCGACGACGGCGACGACCACGACGACGACGACGACGACGACGACGACGAGCGAATGCGAGAGCGACAGCGGGGCTACGAAGGGCAGGAAGGGGGCCACGAAGGGCGACAGCGGGGACACAAAGGGCATGCGTATGGGGCCACGGAAAGCGCGAACGAACGGGGGTCACAAAGGGCAGATAATGCGAGGCCACAGAGGGCTACGATGGGGCCACTGAGGGTAGCAACGGGGCCACGTAGGGCAGCGAGGGGGCCACAGAGGGCGACAGCGGGGCCACGAGGGGCATGCATATGGGGCCACGACGGGCGCGAACGAGCGGGGGCCACGAAGGGCATGCGTATATTGAGCCGCAGAGAGCAAGGACGGGGCCACTGAGGGCAGCAACGGGGCAACGAAGGGCAGCGAGGGCGCCACGAAGGGCTGCAACGGGGCCGCGACGGGCAGCGAGGGGGCAACGAAAGGCTGCAATGGGGCCACGAAGGACAACGAGGGGGCCACGAAGGGTTGCAACGGGGCCACGAAGGGCAACGAGGCGGCCACGGAGGGCTGCAACGGGGACGCGACGGGCAGCGAGGGGGCAACGAAGGGCCGCAACGGGGCCACGAAGGGCAGCGAGGGCGCCACGAAGGGCTGCAACGGGGCCACGAAAGGCAATGAGATCCCGATTCCAATAAGCTGCAAGGGAGTCCGAAGCGTGAGCGCGACCCCTGGGTGCCTGGCCTGAGTGTCGGGAGCCCGGTGCTGGAGGATATTGAAGGGAATTCCAACGCAAGAGCGCGACTCGCTAGCGAATTGCAAGCAAGTCTCCACCGAGAACGCCACTCCAGAACGCCGAGAGAACGAATCTTCCATTAAAGTATAAGGAAGTCCTCAGCGAGAGCGCGACTCCTCAGAAAAATGCGAAAAGTCTCGGGCGGGAGCGGGGGTCCTTGCTAAATGGTGAAGAAATTTCAGGCGGCAGCCATTGCTGTTGTAGTCTGGGGGCCAACAGTCCGGTTCGAGCCCCGTGACTTTCCCTTTTTTCCGACACAAAAAAGCGCGAGCCCCGGAGGACGCACTTCAATTGAAAAACGCTATGGTCATCAGAGGGGCATTTTCTTACGGCGGAGGGCTGAGGGTGGAATCCACATGGGCTTTCGCACCTCGAAAATCAATCCGTCTTGTGGGTGGTGGTTTTCACGCTGAAGTTCGTGTTGTGTAGCGGCCTGTGTATATGCAGCGTCTGGCTTCGCTTCGACGTAACGATTGCGCCAGCACGCGATCAGGCACCGTTGATGGCTCGCACCCGGCAATATTTCAAATAAGGCTTTGCCGCCCCGCCGATATCACCCGCGGGTCGTTCGTGCCTCGACGGATCCACGCTCAGCGCATCTGCGAATGGCGGACGCGAGCTCTCTTGACATGTTAAAACATGTGTTTCCCTCTGTTGGCGGCGCCCCGCCCCTGATTGGCAGGCGGTTCGCTATTGGTTGCTTGGCTGGTTGTTTGGCTGGCAAGTTGACCGTTGGGCTGGATGGTTGGATGGATGGCTGGTTGGGTGGCTGGCTGACTCTCCGGGCCTCCGGGCGCGCGACTGGAGCCAGACAGGTGATTGGGCACGCGACTGGCGCGCGGCAGGTGCACGAGCACGTGACTGACACCCGACGGGTGAACTAGCACGCGACTGGCGCCCGACAGGTCACTCCAGAATTCTAGAACCATGCTTCTTGCGTTCCAAAATTCACGTCGTCGTTATAGAATTGTTTTGGCCGTTCTGGAATTTGATGTTGCTTGCGCTGCTTACCCGGTGAAACTATAGGATTTGATTTTGCGTTCTAGAACTGCTGCGGTTCTAGAATTTCGTTGCGTTCTAGAATTCGTTTTGCTGTTCAGGCCGTTTGGCAGGAAACGCGTCGGAAAAACGGCGGGGGTTGGGATTCGGAGGCCCATCGCGGGGCGGCGGGGTTGCCCCGAGTGGAGCCCCGAGCGGGCTTCGGAGGAAAGCATGCGCACGTTTACCGAGCCACCGTGCTCCAGCTTGGGTACATGGGGGACAAGGGCCTGAATTGAGAGAGGGCGACTCTAATTGAGGTGCCGGCGACGGCGTGGGCTTGGTCAAGGGAAAGTGATGCGTCACCCCCCCCACTGCCATTAGCGATTAGCGCTGGCGGGCGGCCGATGATAATGATGGGGGGTGGGGGGGACGGGGGGGAGAGGGAGGCAAAGGAAAAAATATAAGCCTTGGAGAAGGAGGTGCAGGAGAAGGCGGAGGATGCGATGGGTGTGCAGGCGGAAGCGGGGAAGCATGAGGCGGAAAAGGAAAGGACGGCGGAGGGAGCGAAGGAAGTTGACGGGTGGTGATGTTTTGGGCGAAGCGGCATTTCAGATTTCACCCTTTGCCCTCCACCGAAAAGAAAATGCTCGGACAGAGTACGGGCGGCCAGCGTCGACCCGTCGGACCCCCCCCCTCCCAGACACAACCTCAACCCCCCCACAACACCCCCACAACAAGGCCGTGTTACTTCGTTCCTCAAAGCTCCTGCGGTGTCTTTCCTCACCCCGACGGGTTCCTGCAAGGGAAAGCGTGTGCGCACCAGCGCAGCGAGGAATCCTCACGAATCCTTGCGAGGGAACCCACTACGGAGGCTACTAGTGGAGATCCCACTAATGGAGTTCCTCCTGGGACTCCACTACTGGAGTCGTTACTCGGGGATGGAGTGCCAACTAGGGGCTCCACTAGTGGAGTCCCAGGTACAGACTCCACGAGTGGAGTACTAGGGACTCCACTAGAACAGTCCTTACTAGAAGCTCCACAAGTGGATCCCCCACTAGGGACTCCACATGTACAGTCCTAGCAGGAGCTCCACTAGTGAAGTCCTTGGTGAGGGGCTCCACTAGTGTAGTCCTTAGTGGGGGCTTCACTAGTACGAGTCCCTGGTAAGAACTTCCTAACTACGGAGTCCACTAGTGGGGACTCCACTTGTGGCACCCCTACTAGGGACTCCACTAGAACAGTCCCTACTAGTGGGGCCCTTTGTTGTAAGGACTCTACTACTGGAGCCCCTTCTAGGGACTCTACCAGTGAAGCCCCTACTAGGGACTCTACCAGTGGAGTCCCCACTGGGGAACATACTATTGGAGACCCGACTAGAGACTCTACTAGTAGAGCCAACGACGAGCCCGAAAAGGAGGCCCAATGGGAGGCGCCTGGCCGGGAAGTCCTAGACAGAAAGAAAAAAGCCTGAACAGGTGTGCACCCCAGGTCAGCGAAGCTGTACTGATCAGCAGGGCTGCAAATATGAACCATGATAACGGATAGTACTTGCTACAGCATGAGCTACCACTACTACTACTACTACTACTACTACTACTACTACTACTACTACTACTACTACTACTACTACTACTACTACTACTACTACTACTACTACTACGACTACTACTACTACTACGACGACTACAACAAGTGCAACTATCTACGACTGCTGCTATCACGACTGCGGCTGCGACAACTACAACGACTACAACTACTTATGTTACGACTGCTACCACAACTACGACTACGGACTACTACTACTACTACTACTACTACGACGACGACGACGACGACGACTACTACTACGACGACGACGACGACTACTACTACTACTACTACTCCTACTACTCCTACGACTACTCAGGCGACGACTACGATTACGACTCCGACTACTGCTACTAGTACTACTACTACTACTACCACCACCACCACCACTACTACGACTACTTCCACTACTGCGGCTACTGCTGCTACGAGTTCGACAACGACTACGACTACGATGACGGCGACGGCTATTACTACTACTGCTACTGCTGCTGCTGCTGCTACTACTACTACTACTACTACTACTACTACTACTACGACTACACTAGTACTACGACGACAACTGGTACGACTACGACTAGATCTACTACGACGACTACCACCACGACTACGACCACGACGACTACAACTCCTCCTACTGTGGCTGCTTCTACTACTACTACCACCACCACCACTACGACGACTACTACTTCTACTACTCCGACAAAACCTATTACTACGATCTTACTACTGCTACTACTACTACTACTACTATTACTACTACTACTACTACTACGACTACTACTACTACTACTATTGCTACGACTACTACTACTACTACGACTACTACTACTACGACTACGACTACTACTACTACTACTACTACTACTACTACTACTACTACGACTACTACCACTACTACTACTACGACGACTAATACTACTGCTACGACGACTATTACTACTGCTTCCATAGGCCTACTACTAATACTATTGTTACAAAGACTCCTACGACAACTACTACAACAACAACAACAACTCCAACAACAACTACTACTACTACTACTACTACTACTACCAATCGTACTTCTATGACGGCGGCTACCACTACTACTACTACTACTACTACTACTACTACTACTACCACTACTAATACTAATACCACTTCTAGAGCTAGTCCGACTACGACTACTACGACTACTCCTCCTGCAACTACGACTACTACTACTACTACTACTACTACTACTACTACTACTACTACTACTACCACTACTAGTACTACTACTGCTACTGCTACTACTACTACTGCGACTACAACGACGGCGGCGACTACCACGACTACTACTACTAGTACTGCTATTACGGCGACGACCACTACTGCTACCTCCAGCTACTAGTATCACTGCGACTAGATCGTCGGCTACGACGACGACGACCACGATGGCGACGACGACGAAAGCGACGACGTCGACGACGACGACAGAGACTGCTAGTGCTACCACTACTACTACTACTACTACTACTACTACTACCACTACTACTACTACTACTACTACTACTACTACTACTACTACTACTACTACTACTACTACTACTACTACTACTACTACTACTACTACTACTACTACTACTACTACTACTACTACGATACTACTACTACTACTACTACTACTACTACTACTACTACTACTACTACTACTACTACTACTACTACTACTACTACTACTACTACTACTACTACTACTACTACTACTACTACTACTACTACTACTACTACTACTACTACTACTACTACTACTACTACTACTACTACTACTATCACTACTACTACAACTACGACTACTATTACTACTACCACTACTACTACGACGACTACTACTACTATTACTACTACCACTACTATTTCTACTACTACTACTACTACTACTACTACTACTACTACTACTACTACTGTCTACTACTACTGCTACCCTTACTACTACTACTACTACTACTACTACTACTACTACTACTACTACTACTACTACTACTACTACTACCAGCGGAAGATCGCGGCCCCATACCTGGGAGCTGCGCCGAAGGCCCCAGCAGTTGTTCCCATTTTGGCACACCCCTCACGAGGATCGCGGCCCCATACCAGGAAGCTCCGCCGAAGGCCCTAGCGGCTGCGCCCAGTTCGGCGCACCCCTCACGAGGATCGCTGCCCCGTATCCAGGAGCTTCACCGAAGGCCCCAGCGGCTGTTCCCGATTCGGCACACCCCTCACAAGGATTGCGGCCCCATAGCAGGGAGCTCCGCCGAAGGCCCCAGCGGCTGCGCTCATGTCGGCACACCCCTCAAGAGGATAGCGGCCCCTATAAAGGAGCTGCGCCGATGGCTTAGCAGCTGTGCCCATCTCGGCACACCCCTCGCGAGGATCGCGGCCCCATACCAGGGAGCTCCGCCAAAGGCCCCAGTGGCTGCGCCCATTTCGGCACATCCCTCACGAGGATCGTGACCCCCCCCCCGGTCGGGGCGCCCCGTCCTTACCAACAACGACAAGAAGAAGAACAGCAACACAAACAACAACACCAACAACAATAACAACAACAAGGCAAAACAACCAGCTGGTGGACCCGGTGAGGGTCCACCAGCTCGCTGTTTAGCTCCTTGTGGCGAAACATCTCACTGGTGGACCCGGACCCCCCTTCCCCCCCCGAAAACGCAACGCAACGCAACGCAACGCAACATATGGTGGGCAACAGAAACCAAAGGCAGCCGTTGGGAAACCCTCTGGAATCATTCGGGATCCTTGAGAAAACCGACGCATTCCCACGAGCTGAAACGATGTGCGCTCCCGAGAGCCGAGACCTACGGGCATGCGATAGAATCCTTGAGGGATGCTACAGAATCCCTGAAGGGACACTACAGAATCCCTCAGGGCTGCTATTGAATCCCGAAGGGATGCTACATAATCCCTAAGGGATGTCATAGGACCCCTGAAGGATGCTATAGAATCCTTAAAGGGATGCAATATAATCCCTAAGGGGATGCTATATAATCCCGAAGGAGATGCTATATAATCCTTAACGGGATGCTGTATAATCCATAAAGGATGTTATAGAAGCCCTGAGGGATGCTATAGAATCCTTAAGAGGATGCTATAGAATCCCTGAAGGGGATGCTATAGAATGTTTAAGGGGATGCTATAGAATCCTTAAGGGGATGCTATAGAATCCTTAAGGGATGTGTAGAATCCCTGAGGGATGCTATAGAATCCTTCAAGGGATACGATAGAATCCCTCAGGGCTACTATTGCATCCCTAAGGGATGCTACAGAATCCCTAAGGGATGCCATAGAATCCCTGAACGATGCTATGGAATCCTTAAAGGGATGCAATAGAATCCCTAAGGGGATGCGATAGAATCCCGAAGGGGATGCTATATAATCATTAACTGGATGCTACAGAATCCTTATAAGGACGCTATAGAAGCCCTGAGGGAAGCTAGAGAATCCCTGAGGGATGCTCTAGAATCCATGAGGGCTGCTATTGAATCCCGAAGGGATGCTATAGAATCCCCAAGGGATGCGTTTGAATCCCTAAGGGATGCTATAGAATCCCCATGGGTCCCGGCGTGTTGCCCGGCGTCCCTCAGTGGCCTGCCCCAGAAGGAGGAGGCGCATGCCCAAATGGCTTGAACCACAAATGAAAAGAGGGAAAAGAGCGTGCCCATGTCAGCCGCAAGGCCACCAGAGCCACGGGAGTCAAATCCGCCGCCGCGCCTCCTGCACGGCAGAGGCGAGTCAGAAGCTGGACCGGCACGGGAACGAAACGAGCTTCCTGTGGGGCCAGGGCCACGATCCTCGAGAGACGTGTGCCGAAATGATGCTTCCGTGGGGTTCCGTGTGGGGTCAGGGCCACGATCCTCGAGAGGGGTGTTCCGAAAGGAAAATTCGGTGGGCCTCCCTGTGGGGTCTGCGCCACGATCATCAAAAGGGGTGTGCCGAAGTGATGTTTCGGTGGAGCTCCCTGTGGGGCCAGGGCCGCGGTCCTCGAGAGGGGTGTGCCGAAATGAAAATTCGGCGGAGCTC
>CAUYUJ010015338.1:313492-324149 GCA_963575745.1 Prorocentrum cordatum
GTTTTTCCACCCTTACTAGAGTCAATGTAGAAGCGCACCCGCTCCTAAAAGCATCCTATTAGAGGTGTATCTACCCCTTGAATAGAATCCTACTAGACTTGTATCCACCCCTTATAGAATCCCATTAGAGGCGCATCTACTCCGAATAGAACCCTATCAGAAGTGTATCATCACGAATGCCATCATGATCCTAATAAATCGGACTAGAGGTAAATCCACCCCTACTTGAGTCCTTTTAGAAGTGCACCCACACATAATAGCATCCTATGACATGTATGTCCACCCTGTATATAACTATATTAAAAGTGCATCCACCCCAACTAGAATCCTATTAGAGGCGCATCCGCTCCTAATATAATCCCATTAGAGGTGTATCATCATCAGTACCAACATCATCGCCATCACCATCATCATAATGATCATCATCGTCATCACCGTCATTAGAATGATCACCGTCGTCATCACAAAATCCTAATGATCATCATCGCCATCACCATCATAATAATTCTCATCATCGTCACCACCACACCATCATCGCCAATACCATAATCATCGTCTTGATCGTCATCCTGGTAAACATCACCATCGAAATCAGCATCATCATGATCGTCGCTATCAGCACCACCATCATCATCATCATCAACAACATCGTAGTCAGCATCATCGTTATCGCCGTCACCAGTACCACCATCCTCATCATCATCACCACCACCTCCACCATCATCATCATCATCAGCATCATCATCATCATCGTCATCAGCAGCAGCAACATCATCATAATCATCATCATCGTCATCGTCATCGTCATCGTCATCATCATCATCGTCACCATCATCATCATCATCATCATCATCATCATCATCATCATCATCATCATCATCATCATCATCATCATCATCATCATCATCATCATCATCATCATCGTAGTCCGTAGCCATTTTGGTTCAAGCTGTTTCTCCAGTTCTCTCGCGGACGCCCACGTGCAGTGGTCAGCGGCGCGCGATTGGGAGATGAGCAATGGCGACGGGGGGCTGCCCACTGGCGCGAGGGCGGGGCGGCCCATCAGGCGTGGCAGCGCGCTGCGCAGGCAGGAGGAGGACGAGGTTGGCGCTTCGGCGGCCCGCCGACGGGCGCGGGCGCGGCGCCTCCTAGCTGCCGTGGTGGCGGTGGGCAAGGCGGCCAGCGGCGGTCCAGGCTGCTGGCAGGACCGTGAGGCTGCTGCGCGCCCTGCCTTGCGCCTGGCCGCCTCGGGATGCCGTGTCCCAGGCGCGGCGCGGCGGCGGCGGAACGCCGCGTGGCATGCGCAGCTGGCCCCTGCGAGCGGATTCGCGCGCACGTCCGCAGAGGGCATCTCGCGGGCCGCGGCAAGGCCCCGCTTGGGACGGAAGCCCGCGATCCCCGTGGTGCTCGACGACGCGCACGGCCATGCCACGGACGGGATCGTCGAGGAGAACGTCGGCGATGTGGAGCCGGCCGACCCCCTCCGGGCGGCGATTGCCGCGGCGCGCAAGGCTCGCTCGGCGGCGGCACTCGTCGCGCTGCTGCAGGAGCGGCGCCGCGTGGAGCTGTGCCCGCGGCGGCGCGCCGCCTGTCTCACCCCCTTCACCCCCACGTTGGAGGTCATCCGTGAGGATCTCGACGACGACGTGGATGGGGAGTGCGGGTCCGAGGAGGAGGAGGATGCGCTGCACGGCGCCGCAGGCGATGCAGCGGACGGGCTCGACGACGATTCCAGCAACGTCGGCGGAGAGGAGCTCGACGACGGGATCGACGACGCCCTCGACGACGTCGGCAACGAGACGCTCGGGGAGCCCGCTGCGTACCTGCGGTGGGTCAGCACCCCCACGGACGCCCTCAGGGACCTGCTGGAGGCGCGAGCGGACACAGGCGGGTCGCCAACGCCGTTTGCGCGCAGGCGCGCCCAGATCACGGCCGTCGGTGGCGACGAGTTCGATAACGAGGTGCTGCTGGCGGGGTTGGGATTCGTCTTGGAAGGGCGTGTGGATATCGGCCCCTGCTCGGGGCCGAGTGCGGCTAGCCCAACGGCGCTGCGCGGCTCCGCGGATATGGAGCAGCACATGCAGGTCAGGGACGAGTGCGGCGATAGCAGCGGTCAAGGCTTCTGGGCTGCGGGCGATCTCTTGGAGGCGGCGGCAGCCTCTCGGATGGCCCTCGTCGCGGCTAGCTCTCTCCTCGGGGTCCCACTCAAGACGCCCCAGGCAGAGGCCGCGTAGAGGGCCAGGGATCTCGCCGTTTCTTTCTTTCTTTCTGCTGGGCCTGCCTTCAGCTCCGTTTTCAATCCTCGGCACCCTGCGGCTCGGGACCCAGCGGTCCGACGAGTGCTGTGTCGCATCTGCTCGTGTCGCAGGCGGGTCCGAGGATCACGAATGTCTGCGCCGTGCTGCTGCCTCTGGGGGGGAGGGACCCCGCGGCGTAGGCTGTACCTCGCGGGGCTCGGCACGCGCCAGGGTTCACTCCCCCCGCCCCTCGTGGGCAGTAGCTTGCGCTTGGCGCCGCCCGTCGGCTCGCTGCAGAGTGGGCGCAGCGACGCGTCGGCGGGCTCCGGCGTGTTTGCATGGCCGTCCGATGTTCGGTGCAAGCTTTCTGTCTGGCGCCTGGCGCCGTCTGATTCCAATGCAGCTGCTGGCGCGCGTGAACGCGACGGCGACGCCTTCCCGTCAGTCGTAACGTGGAGGGCGAACCAGGAGCGTAGGTCCGCCCACGCTCGGGATCGTTCTCCGCTGACCGGAGCCGCAACCACGTCAGTTCTTCGGGCCTGGGCCAGGACGGGGTTGCGTCTCAGGTGCGGTGTGCAGCTTGCTGCGTACCAGCCCGCTGCAGCCGTAGCTTGGCTAGCTGCCGCGCGTGCTGAGTCGCTATGACTGCTGCGAGCCGTCGATCGCTTGCCTCGGCTGAGGCAGTTGATTTCTCTTGGCACTCGAGCGAATCTGCGAGGGTGCGCCGTGGCGCACGAGACCGAGCGTTGCTTCCGCAGGGCCATAGGGAAACGCCTCGGTCCGAGGGGCAGTACGAGCTGGGAGCTCCTGACCTCTTTAGACACGTGGATCATCATCATCGTAGTCAGCATCCTCATTATCTTCGTCAACAGTACCACCATCATCAGCATCATCTTCATAGTCAGCATCATCGTTCGCAACAGTATCATCATCATCATCATCATCATCATCATCATCATCATCATCATCATCATCATCATCATCATCATCAGCATCATCATCATCAGCATCATCATCATCACCATCATCATCATCAGCATCAGCAGCAGCAGCATCATCGTCATCATCATCAGCAGCAGCAGCCGTCATCATCATCCTCCTCCTCCTCATCATTATCAGCATCAGCATCATCATCATCATCATCATCATCATCATTTGCATCACGTCAGCATCATCATCGCCATAGTCAACACCAGAAAAATCATAATGAGCATCATCATCAGACACATCATGCTCATCATCAGCGTCAGCACTAACATGGGCGCCACCATCATATTCATCATCGACGTCAGCATAATCAGCATCGTCATGATCATCATCATCATCATCATCAGCATAATCAGCATCATCATCATCACCATCATCATCATCAGCATCAGCATCAGCAGCAGCATCAGCATCAGCATCAGCAGCAGCAGCATCAGCATCAGCATCATCATCATCATCATCATCATCATCATCATCATCATCATCATAATCATCATCATTACCAATACCATCATCATCGTTACTATCATCAACTCCCCCAACCTCCCCCTAGAGGGGACATAACCTGGATGACAGGAGAGAACGAAGGGATAGGAGGGGGAGGAGGACGAGAAGGAGGCAGAGGAAGGAGAAGAGGGGGAGCAGATCGAGGAGGAGGCAGAGGGGATATGGAGGAGGATGGAGTACAAGGAGGGCAATCGCACTCAACACTGCGAAGATAAGAACACTCATCATACGTATGCGCATCATCGTCATCCCCATCATCCTCACAATTGCCCTCCCCATTCTCATCTGCCTCGTATAGATGATCGGCATATTCCTGCTCACCCTCTCCATCATTATCTTCGTCATTCTCCGCCGCATCAGCATTGTCCTCACCATCCTAGGCATCAGAATCATCATTATCATCCTCCATATCCCCAATCATCCTCTTCAACCTCATCATCCTCCCCATCCGTCTCCTCAGGCGAGGCCGACATGCGACATACAGGTTCCAACATTGAATAGGGGCAGGGGTAGGAAAATCATCATCATACTCATCAGCATCATCATCAGCATCATCATCGTCAGCATAATCATCGCAGCCACCCTCATGTTAAGCATCGTCATCACATTAATGAAAACACACATTGCATAAGCATGGTCATGGCCGTCAACAGCATCATGATAATCATAATCATAGTCCGCATCGTCGCTAGCATCGTCATCACCATTACAGTCATCATCGTCAACACCATAACAATAATCATCAATATCATCATCATCATCATCATCATCATCGTCATCATCATCATCATCCTCATCCTCATCATCATCATCATCATCATCATCATCATCATCATCATCATCATCATCATCGTCATGGTCAGCACCACTGTCATAATCATCATGTTCACCACCATCACCATCGATGCCATCATCATGTCCATCATCGGAATAATCTAACGTTGAACCAACAAACCAAAGGCAAACCTTGCGCCCCGCGCCCGAGGAGGCGAAGCTGGCACCGCGGCAAACCCACGGCGAGCCCACCGCGGCCGAAGCGGCGTTTGCCCTGGCGGCCGCGGCGCCCTCCCCAAAACGCAAGGCCGCGCGTCGGAACAAACGGAGCGGCGACACATCTACATCAATGCTCAGCGAATCCTTCGAGAGGGAGGTTGACGGCCTGCACAGCGGCGATCGAACCGACGATCGCGTCAGGAATCCTCCCGCCGATGCCCACATCCCGCCTCTCCACGCGGAGGGGCCGAACACCTCCCCCAAGAGGAGGAGGAAGAGGAGGAGGAGCATGAGGACGGGGAAGAGGGGGAGGGGGGGTGGGGAAACAGAGGATTGTATAGTTGTTGTCAGTTTGGCGCCCCCAGAAGCCCCCACGAAGAGAAGGAGCAGTGACAACAGGAGACGGAGGATAGGGAGGAAAATATAGGATCGGGACTCGACCCGGCCGACTCCTCTACCCATCTGCAGGGCCCCACGCCAACACTGGAGAGAGAGAGAGAAGAAGCAGGAAGGAGGGACTCAATGAATCAAGATAGCCCTCAATGGAGACTCAAGGTTGACCTCCAATATCGCTCAATCTAGCCCTCGATGACTCAAGATAGGCCCGGACAAGCCTACAAGAGTCTCCAAGGTCGCCCCAAGGCGGCTCCAAGTAGCCAGGAGCCTCCCAAGCAGGCTCCCGAGAGGCCAAAACGGCCCATAGTCGTCATTGTCGTGGTCATCGCCGCCGTCGTCGTCGAGAGTTATCTGTATCTCTTCTCCCACCGCCT
Source organism: Prorocentrum cordatum (assembly GCA_963575745.1). Lineage (NCBI taxonomy): Eukaryota > Dinophyceae > Prorocentrales > Prorocentraceae > Prorocentrum > Prorocentrum cordatum. Next base: position 318,987 of record CAUYUJ010015338.1, read on the forward strand.
TCTCTTCCTCCTCCTCCGCCTCGTCCTCGTCTCACTCCGCCCACAAGGAGGACGAACAAGGAGGTAGGAGGTAGGAATACAGGAGTAACAGAAGCCTCTCAGAAGCCTCAGAGGCCTCTCAGAGGCATCTCAGAAAGCCCTCAGATGCCTCTCAGAAGCCTCTCAGAAGCATCTCGGAGGCCTCTCAGAGGCCGGCCAGAGGCCTCCCAGAGAGCTCTCAGAGGCCTCTCGGAAGCAAGCCTCTCAGAGGCCTTAGGGTTCCGTAGGACGCCCTGGGATTTCCTTAGGGATGCATTAGGATGCCTTAGGATGCTGTAGGATTCCCGAACGATTCCTAAGGATTCCGTGGGGATTCCGTAAGGATTCCGAAGATCCCGTAAAACACCCTGGCGATTCCGAAAGGTTTCCCTAAGGATTCCTAAAGGCTCCCTAGGGACCCCTTCGGATTCCTAAGGGTTCCCTGGGGATTCCGTATGGTTCCCTAGGGATTCCTTGGGATTCCCTAAGGATTCCGAAGGGTTCCCCAGGGATTCCCAAGGATTCCGTGGGACGCCCTAAGGATTCCCTAAGGACGCATTCGGATTCCTTAGGATTCTGAATTCCGCAAGGATTCCTCAGGGATCCCGAAGATTCCGTAGAACACCCTAGGGATTCCGGAGGATCCCCATAGCCCCTTAGGATTCCTGAGCATTCCCTGGGGATCCCGTGGGATTCCCTAAGGATGACTCAGGATTCCCTTGGGATTTCTAAGGGTCCGAAAGATTTCGTAGGACGCCCTGGGGATTCTCTCGGGATTCCTAAGGATTCCCCTGCGGTGCGGTGCGCTGCGGTGCGAGCAGTGCGGTGCGCCCCCCCCCGTCCCCCAGGGGGGCCTCTGAAACACGGTGTCGTCAACAACAGCACCAACAACTACACCACCATCATCAACCATAACAACAACAACAAACACGTTACCTCATGCGCCATGCTTCCACGTGCAATATGCATCCACCATAATGCCGCCCCCTCTTTGGGGAAGTATCCTCCCCCATATATCCCGCCCAAGGAGGTCGAGCCAACACCTTTCCCGAGGTATGTTCCCACTTTCAGCCCGAGCCCCAGGAGACGGGCAACATAAAGTAACATACGTAACACACACACACACACACAAAGGGCTCGAGCCCCAGATAAGTGGCGACGAAGCCTATAGGGGCGAAACCTACGGGAACTTGAAAAGCACTCCCCGAACACATACAAAAGTATTCTCTTGGGGTTACCAGGTGGCTCCTGGGGTGGCGTTGGGGCCCAAAAGCACCCCCCGAACACAGATCCCAATGCAGAAACCTGTTTCCTGGAGCCTCTTGGACGCGGAGGGACCGAAAAGCCGTCCCCGAACCCATTTCCGAATGCAGAGCAATGATTCCTGGGGCTTCCTGGGGCCGCCTGGGGAGAGAGGGGCCAACTGCTATGACGGATTCTGCTGAATTGCGAAGAAACCTCAAGCCAAACGGCCGATCTGGCATCCGCGAGTAGCAACAAAAATGGTCTGGGGGACCCCGTGGTGCCGAATTGCTACGAAGTCTCCCGTGAGGAAGCCGTTCCGGCATCCACGGGTAGCAGCAACCTGGTTCCGAAAGACCCCCCTGTTGGGCTAAAGTGCGAGGAAGTCTCAAGCGAAACGACCCTTCCCGCATCCGCAGGCAGCGGCAAGACTACCCTGAAGGAACCCCCTGTGGTGTCAGATTGCGAGGGTCTAAAGCGAAACGGCCGTTCCAGCATCCGCAAGCAGCGGCATTACTGCTCCGAAGGACCCCCCTGTGATGCAAAATTGAAAGAGGTCTCGACCGACGGCGCCCTTCTTGAGGTTCAAACCCTCTCTGGTCAGGACATCTCGGACTAAAATCATCTCCTCTCCGTCTCCCCCTTCTCCTCCTAATCACCCTCCCCATCCTCCGCGAACAACTTCCAGCACTACACCAGAATCCCCAACCAAATATAAGCATGATCTCATCGCGGAACCGAAATGGTGAACTCGTGCAACCGGCGCCACGCAACGCAAAAGAGATACAAAGCCATGCAACACAAGACAATACAATTCAATACAAGTCAACGCATAGCAAAGCAATGCCAGACAATCAAGAGCGGTAAATGGTATTGCCATGCAACGCAAAGCAATGCAATATCAAGTTCTGGCCACCTCCCACGCGCGCGACCGATGGCCACCGCTCATGGCGCCACATGTGGCTCACCGCCGATGCGCGCGATCTACAACCACAGCCCCTGGATGCCACGTGGCCACGTGGGCGCAACCGATGGCCACGAAAGTTCTGACCCACGTGACCCCCAGATCCTCAGAGGCTGCCGTAGTCCACGATGGTGCACGCACTGCTGGGGCGGACGAGGAATGGCCGTCTCCTCCTCCCCGCGGCGGCGCGCACCGCCCTGGGCTGGGCCCGTGCTCCCTGAGGGCGCGGCTCGCTTCGACCGACTCCGAGCCGAGCCTGATCTGCTTCCAGTTGTCGCAGCCCTGCGGGGAGGGCAGGAAGCTTGGTGCGCACGGTGCGTCGCTCGGCTTCGCAACGACAGGAAACAGAGGCTCACGACCTGCTCTGTCCGTTTGAGGGGTGGGGTGATCCGCGAGAGACTGAGGCCGACGTTGGGCGAGGCCAGGGGAGGCGGGAGGGGCAGCGGGAGGGTGGCTGGGAAAAGATCTGAGGGGCGGGAGGGCGCAGGGGCAAAGACAGAGACAGCTGGGGGGGGGAAGGAAGGAGAGGAGTGGAGCTGTAAGACGAACCTAGGACGAGGACAAAATCGGGTGAGGAGAAGCCGATAATCTCTGAGATCCGGCGGTTCCGGAGGATGTCTCGGGCGCCGCGGCCTTCTCAGAGCGTTCTGGAACGCTCTGAGAGCGGTCCCGAACGCTCTGGAACGGATTGTCCTCGTCCTGGCCCCGTCCGAAGATGCGAGAGGGGGGCGCCAGAGAGGCGCGACAGAAGCGGGATTACGACCGGGCGGAAAGCTCCGAAGGGTGCGGTGGGGAGCGAAAGACGGAGGGCGGCACGAGTCCCCAGCTAAAAAAGCCGTAGCCGGGAAGCACATTGCCACTTGGAGACAGTAGAGAAGTCCTGATGCGGCAATTTGTTCTCAACCACTCATCCCCGTCTTTCCTATTCGCTTCACTCTTTCCCTCCCCCCCTCTGGGCATAGGTTTTAGGAGCCACCCACCCTGCAAAATCCTCGCCGGGACCCCCACCGCGCACACACCGCGTCTGACATATCCAGCCCCCTTGAGTCCTCTGGGCATAGGTTTCTAGGAGCCACCCACCCTGCAAAATCCTCCTGCAAAATCCTCGCCCGGACCTCCCACCGCGCCCCCACCGCGTCTGATATTCCCAGCCTCCCTGAGGCTTCTGGGCATAGGTTTCTAGGAGCCACCTACCCTGCAAAATCCTCGCCGGGACCCCCCACCGCGCCCCTACCGCGTCTGACATTCCCAGCTTCCCTGAGGGCTCTGGGCATAGGTTTCTCCCACCCTGCAAAATCCTTGCCGGGACCCCCCACCGCGCCCCCACCGCGTCTGACATTCCCAGCCCCCCTGAAGTCTCTGGGCATAGGTTTCTGGGAGCCACCTACCCTGCAAAATCCTCGCCGGGACCCCCCACCGCGCCCCCACCGCGTCTGACATTCCCAGCCCCCCTGAGGCTTCTGGGCATAGGTTTCACCCACCCTGCAAAATCCTCGCCGGAACCCCCTACCGCGCCCCCACCGCGTCTGACATTCCCAGCCCCCCTGAGGCTTCTGGGCGTAGGTTTTTACGAGCCACCCACCCTGCAAAATCCTCGCCGAGACCCCCACCGCGCCCCCACCGCGCCTGACATTCCCAGCCCTCCTGAGCCTCGGGCTCCACCTAGGTTTGGCATAGGCGAGCCACCCACCCTGCAAAATCCTCGCCGGGACCCCCCACCGCGCCCCCACCGCGTCTGACATTCCCAGCCCTCCTGAGGCCTCTGGGCATAGGTTTCTGCGAGCCACCCACCCTGCAAAATCCTCGCCGGGACACCGCGTCTGACATTCCCAGCCCCCCTGAAGCCTCCGGGCATAGGTTTCAAAGAACCACCCACCCTGCAAAATCCTCGCCGGGACCCCCCTGAGGCCTCTGGGCATGAGTTTCACTCACCCTGCACAATCCTCGCCGGAACTCCCTACCGCGCCCCCACCGCGTCTGACATTCCCAGTTACCCTGAGGCCTCTGGGCATAGGTTTTTAAGAGCGACCCACCCTGCAAAATCCTCGCCGGGACCCCCCACCGCGCCCCCACCGCGTCTGACATTCCCAGCTCCCTGATGCCTCTGGGCATAGGTTTCTAAGAGCCACCTACCCTGCAAAATCCTCGCCGGAACCCCCCACCGCGCCCCCACCGCGTCTGACATTCCCAGCCCCTCTGAAGCCTCTGGGCATAGGTTTTACGAGCCACCCACCCTGCAAAATCCTCGCCGGGACCTTCCACCGCGCTCACACCGCGACTGACATTCCCAGCCCCCCTGATGTCTCTGGGCATAGGTCTCAGGAGCCACCCAACCTGCAAAATCCTCGTCGGTACCCGCCACCGCGCCCCCACCGCGTCTGACATTCCCAGCCCCCCTGAAGCCTCTGGGCATAGGTTTCTAGGATCCACCCACCCTGCAAAATCCTCGCCGGGACCCCCCACCGCGCCCCCACCGCGTCTGACATTCCCAGCCCCCCTGAGGCCTCTGGGCATGAGTTTCACCCACCCTGCAAAATCCTCGCCGGAACTCCCTACCGCGCCCCCACCGCGTCTGACATTCCAAGCCCCCCTGAGACCTCTGGGCATAGGTTGCAAAATCCTACCGCGTCTGGAGCCACCCACCCTGCAAAATCCTCGCCAGGACCCCCCACCGCGCTCCCACCGCGTCTGACATTCCCAGCCCCTCTGAAGCCTCTGGGCATAGGTTTTAGGAGCCACCCACCCTGCAAAATCCTCGCCGGGACCCCCCACCGCGCACCCACCGCGTCTGACATATCCTGCCCCCTTGAGTCCTCTGGGCATAGGTTTCTAGGAGCCACCCACCCTGCAAAATCCTCCTGCAAAATCCTCGCCCATAGGTTTCTAGGAGCCACCTACCCTGCAAAATCCTCGCCGGGACCCCCCACCGCGCCCCTACC
>CAUYUJ010015338.1:324249-414249 GCA_963575745.1 Prorocentrum cordatum
CACACACACACACACACACACACCACGCCCACCCGCCCACCCACCCACCCACTCACCCCTCCCCCACGCACATGCACACCGCATCGCGTGACCCCGACGGCGGTGCCTTCTCGCGTGCGCCATCTCTTGCGGGATATTTTGCCCGTGGCTGCGAGGGGGCGGAGGCGCGGGTGGCGGAGGAGGAAGAGGGCGAAGATGACGAGGAGGAGGATGAAGGAGGAGGAAGCAGCGGAGGAGGCCCCAGGACGCGGCGTCTCAAGCGCCCGCGGGTGGCGAGAGGGGGGGGGGCGCCCGAGCTCGAGAGGGGGGAGAGGGGGGGGGAGAGCGCCTGAGCTCGAGGGGGCCGAGCCGAAACCTGAAAGGCAGCGCCGGCGCCAACGCCCAGCCCCAACTGCACGCACGAGTCATGGCAGTTGGCAGAGGCCTGGCTGGGGCGAGCAGGAGGAGGAGCACTTAGCAAAGAGCACTCGGGCGCCCCAGATGGCCTGGAGAAAAAAAGGTTCTGCGACGGCCCTGGGGCGCCCTTCAGACGCAGCCGAAAGGGCACCAACGCTGCCCAAGAGAGCCCCAACATAGCCCACGAAGGCCCAAATATGGCACAGTAAGGCTCCATGGGGCCACGCGGTGGCGGGCGGGGTGGGTGTGGCGGTGGCGTGGTGGTGGGGTGGGGTGGGGGTGGGGGGGGTGTGGGGGGGTGGGGGGGGGGGGGGGGGGGGGGGGGGCAAGAATGCACCGTGGAACCCCAATACAGCCTGAAAGCTAACGTCTTGTCTTGGCTTAGTCTTCGCGGGTTCGGACTTGAGGCCCGCAATCTCGACGCTCGGCAGAAAACAATTCCGCAACATCGAGCGCGAAGTCGCGCTGCACCTGGGCGCGGCAGAGGGGGGGGGGGCGGCGGTGCAGGGGGTGGAGGAGGCGGCGGGAGCAGTGGGGCGGGGGAAGGCGAGGGGGGGGGAGTGGGGGGGGAGGGGGAGGAGAAGGACAATGAGGATGAGGAAGATTTTGGATGGGGTCATGATGTCATGATTGTCAGGGTGCGCCGCGTGTCCCGCATCCGTCACAGGTCTGCGGCGCGCGCGGTGGGGGCGCGCAGAGGGGGGGGGGGGGGCGCAATGCGCGGGTCTACGCCGCCGCCGCGGTGCACCACGCCGATCTGCAAGGCCGCGCGCCCGCCGCCGCGGGCCATCCCGCCCCAGCCGCTGACCCGCGGCGCCCTCGGCGCCGCCGCCACCAAGGCGTTCGGCAAGGCAGACTCGGCGCCGCGCCACCAAGGCGCCCTCGGCGCCACCGCCACCAATGCGTTCAACATGGCGGTCTCGGCGCCGCACCACGAAGGCGCCATCGGCGCCGCCGCCGGCAAGGCGCCCTCGGCGCCGCAGCCAGCGGCCAAGCGACCGCGACTCGATGCCGAGGCCGCGCCTGCGGCGCCCCCCTCGGCTGCCGCGACAGAGGCAGCGCCTGCGGCCGAGGGCGCGGCCGCGATGTGGCACGGCGCCGCCGTCGCCGCCCAGTTCGTGGTGCACCAGAACTACAGGGAAGGCCCCGCGCGCGACGCCGCGCAGCGCGCGCGCTCCGCGCACTGCGGGCCACCGAGAACCCCACAATGGCGCAGCAAGGCACCGAGCACGCCTGCATGGTGCACGCGCAGTGGGAGCAGGCGGGCCTGGCCATGCGCCCTCCCACCGAAAAGGGGCCGCTGCCCCTCAACAGAAGACCAGCACGCGCACACAACAGCAAAACAACACCCGCAAGGAAATGGTCGCGATCGGGGGCATCGCCCAGCCGATCGGCGACCAGGAGTCGCCCGCCACGACGAACTGTGGCGCGCGGCGCGCGCCGAACCTTGAGGGCGGCTTGAGGAGGAGAACGAAGTTGGCGAGGAGGGAAGGGGGGTGGTCAGGAGGAGGCGAATGCGGCGGAGGTGAGAGGGGATGGTGTGGTGTGGGGATTTTTTTTTGGGGGGCGGGGGGGGGGGGACTGGGGAGGAGGAGGGGCAGCAGCAGCAGCAGCAGGAGCAGCAGGCGGAGGAGGAGAGGAGGAGGAGGAAGATGGGGATTAGAAGGAGAGCGGGCGATGGACATGGCACGATGGTGATGGTGGCGAAGAGGGTAATAGTGGCAATGGTGAAGATGATGTTGACGATGGTGTGGCTGCCTTGAACAACGGCGATGATGACGACGGCGATGCCGACTGCAATGATTGTTACGATGATGGTGTTGCCGACGACGGCTGCGAAGTTGACGGTGCCATTAGTGGTGCTGACGATGATGATAGCACCCCGTAGAGGAAAACATGCGAAGATGGTTATGATGATGACAGTGAAGATGACAACGGACATGGCGACCGTTAGGATGGTACTGGTGGTGCGGCGCATATGATGAAGATGCAGATGATGATGTTGATATTGATACAGATGTTGGTGCTGACGATGATGTTGCTGGTGATGACGATGATGGCGATGACGACTCAACCTCGAGAGCTCCCGATGAAGAGCCGAACAAACCCAGCCAACCATCCCAACTAGCCCGCCAACCAACCAGCCAATGAACCAACCAGCCAGCCAACCAACCAACCAACCAACCACCGCAACCCAACCAACCAGCCAACCAACCAGCCAACCAACCCAAGCAGCCATCCCAACCAGCCAGCCAACCAACCAACCAATCAACTCACTAATCAACCAACCCAACCAGCCACCCCAACCAGCCAGCCAGCCAACCAACCCATCGACCAATTAACGACGCCGTGGGGCGCGGCAGCGGCGGCAGCCTCATATTCTGACGACTCGCGGTCGGCCCCCTAAGACACCGAGTGATTAAACCACAACTGAACGGGAGGCAGCCTTTCAAAGGCCGCTCAATGTTAAACCCACCCGACCCCTACTACGCCACGAGCACCAGGGATGCGACTAGTCTGATTCGCGCTTTCGTTGGGAACCCATGGCCTTGTCATCTGGTGTCAGCGCGCGGTAAAGCCGAGACATCCTATTGAAATCAACCTTGCCTCTCGTGCCTCTCCTGGTATATGATACAAATGCTCGCCAAGCGCCTCCAAACCCAGATTTTCTCACGTGCAAAACGCCTGGCGCTGGCCGCTCGGCGTCCCTTCTCCTTTTTCTCGGCATGCGCTCACTGGCCCGTGCCTGCCTGCGTAGATCTGGCGGCTTGCATCGGGCCATATGTCGGCGACAAACCCACTCGGCTGCCAGATCCGTAGAACTGAGTTGGGTTGTCTGGACCCTCTGCATGAGAAGCCGACGCACCGTAGCGTGGAGACACTCTATAGCTGATATGTCTGGGTATATGGTCTCCGCAGTGGCCTTCAGGATCGCCAACGCCGCATCACTGGACAGCCCTTCCGACTTAAAACGCTCTCGCCACTCCAACGTGAAATCGTCGAGAAGGCAATCGGGCTCGTGCAGAACGACCTCGGTGAACGTTGGGTCCTTCAAACACAAGAACAGACGGTACGGGTACGTCTCGTGGTGCACATGGAGCAGCTCTTGCACGCAACACAGCGCCCTAGACAACAGCTTGAATACACGATGCCTGCCGTTGACTGTGAACCAGGCGCGGGGCAAGTGCACCCATTCAATTCTCGAAGTGAGCAGGAGCTTCAGCTTCGCCAGACAAGTCTCCTCCATCTCGCAGCTGGCGACCTCGGAGAGCCTGTATTTGCGTTCAGGCCCAGCGCCAGCATCCGATCGACGTGCCTGTTTTGCTGCAATGCCCCTTTGGCGCCGATCCCAGCGCGCACTCGTCAGGTCAAACATCGAAGACATGTGCTCCCTGAACGGATCAACGACCTTCCTGAAGACCATGATGATGCCGACTGGCTGGGTGCTGACCCATTTCAAACCAGTTTTTCTCCACCTGCTGTGGTTCTCAGCGTGCGACCCTGATGCATCGGCAATGCCTGTCTCGCTGGCCTCAACGCCGCGGCCGGCCCCAGGAGCAGCATGCCCCTGATCCAAGATGGCGGGAAGCGCGGCAGCCCCATGGCCCAAGGCGCTGGGATCGGCGAGGTCACCGTCGGCGACTGCAAGCATGGGGGCGGCGCCGTCGGCGACAGCAAGCGTGCCACCTGGGCGACGGGCGGGTCCGAACGACTCGCAGAAGCGCAAGTAGCTGTAGAAGCCGATGTTGTGCACGCAGAGTAGCAGGCCGACTTCGTCGAAACTGATGTCGGCACCAACCCAGCGGTGCTGTGGATAGAGATGCAGCTTGTGAGACGCAAGTGCCTTGACCAAGACCCGCTTCATGATAAAGCACGCTTTCCTAACATTCGGCTGGGCACCATCCGCACGTGGTGGTACTATGAGTTCAATCGCATCTTCACGCCGCCACTGTCCATTCGGTAACCTGGAAAGCAAAACTCTTCTCTCAGTTGCATTTGAGCCCCGAGCAAGAAACAAATCCAAACAGTGTTGCCTATATCTGGAAGATTCCAAGGAAGGGTAGCCAAACGAAATTCCTTTGGGCAACCTCTCATCAACGTCCCTCATAATACATCTACGCCATCGGTCCATCAAACCAGGGCTCGTAATTGACAAGATGAAATTCGTCATGCCTGTGATTTCGCTGGCCTCGCAATCGAATGTTCGCCCTTGGCACCTGGCAAGAGTGTGGACGTCGCACGTCAGATGTGCCCCACACCATTGGTCGCCCCTGCTGTCGATGAGATCCCGCTCGGCAATCATGTTCGACGGGTGCTGGTCGGTCGTTGACAGCCGAGCCTTCATTTCAAACATACTGGTGTGTCTGCTGCAACGGGATGCTCGGGCCACTGCAGCACTCATGATGGGCCCAGACGAACTTTCAATGATCTGAAGGATGTTGAGCGTCAAACCATGCATTGCAACGAACTGGGTGCGGTCGTCCTGCAGGATGCTGAACAGCGCCATGAATCTAGATTCTGTTTGCAATAATTTGGCCAAGGAGCTCTCTTTGCCCAAAAGATCACAAGTCAGAAACTTCACAATGTGGTCAACGTCGGCACAGGATGCTTCAATCTTAGAACCGTACTGGAGAGCTTTCATCACCAATTTCATTGGAGTCTCATCAAAGCGGCTGTACTCTAGAAAATACAACGGTTTAATGTGATCGTGTGCCTTGCACATGTCGGCCATTGTGCGCTCGAGGTTGTACCTCTCGATTTCATCTGATATTGCCAGGCTACTCGCAAACGTGTGCAACACCTGAGAAGAATGTTTGCTACTGATTGCAGACAGCGTCGATGCTACACGGTCCTTCGTCGGAGGTGTCATGTGTGAGTCACAGAACAAGGCCTCCAAGTCGCGCCAAACTGAAGGTATTTCAAAAGATATGAAACGGTCGTCCAAACTGAGGCGCCTGACAACGTCGTAGAACGGTGTGAGACCGAAATCCAAATTCGCAGATCGCTGATCCATCACGTTCGTAATCTCACCGTCGGTGCAACACGGTATCGGCACGTCAGGCTGGGGAACAATCAAACTGTCGCCGTCGGCGCTGACAGGCCCAGGCCGAGGAACAATCGGCCCTGCGTCGAGATCAGTAGAAGCCCGCTTAGCTGCCTTAGCTGCGCGGGCGTTCGCACAGATGTCATGGCGAGACCTCGTCTCTGTGGGGGCCGCGCGTCGGCGGCTCGCGCCGACGCCGTTGGAACTCACCACCAAAGTCGAGGCTGGTGCAGTCAACAGAAATTCATCATCGCTGTCTGGCTGGGCGAGGGCACCCACGTGTGCCATGGACGCATGAACTCAGGCACATATCATTTCTTGTGTTGGTGTGCACGGAGAGAGAAAATGCTTCGTGCTCCTGTGGCACACACGGCTGCGGCGGCGGCGACGCCGACCCCAAAGGCCCCAAGCTTGCCCAAGAGAGCCTCCAAGACTTGAAAACAAAACGAACGCAACGAGACAAGGAGTGGTACCCCATACACGTTTCAACGCCTTCCACATTCACGCATCGAGCACATCTGTTTTTTTAATGAATGCACAATACAATCCACCACCCCTGCCCCGTTGGGGCCGTGTTCTTTTGATTGTTTGCCAACCCTCTCGTAATATTATGTTTTTTCATCGCCCCCCAGCCTAATTTTTTTTTTAATATTGTGAAAAGAACTGCTATATGTTGCCAATGTTTTTTTTGATTTTTTCCCAGAGCTGCCCCCCCATCCTGATGGTTCTGTTGATTTTTCCCCAACCAAGGCCCCCCCACCCTAATGTTTTGGTCGATTTTTCCCCAACCGATGTCCCCCCACCCTAATCTTTGGTTGAATCTTGTGATCCTAATTCCGTTCCGGGTTCCCCTGAAACCTCGGGCAGAGGCCCCTAGCAGGATCAGAGAACCACAAGGCTGGGCAGCACAATCGGGACACACAAACTCCGATTTCACATAGTCCAAGATCTCTTTCTTGGCGTGTGCTGCTCGGAGAATACGGAGGAACAGGGGAACGCGAGGGTGTCCTAAATTGACATGTACCTTCTGAACTAAATCCCTCACCCTCGCATCCACTTCGAGCGGGGGCTCAGCCGCCGTGCTGGTGTCGACCTCGCCGGCGCGGGCGTCCTCCTCCTCCCCAGCATCGTCAACAGGTCCTCCCGGGTCCTCGGCCTCCTGCATCTCCACGTCTCCTTCCTCCTCCACGGCTTCCAGGGACGAAACCGGAAACGACCAGGGTTCAAGATCCAGGGTCTCGCGGCCAGTGACGTGAGGTCCCAACCGACGGTGGGCCCAGGTAACCATGTCTGAGACTCTCGCCTCGGCTCCCCTAGACTCCAGGGCCTTTCGAAACACATGCGTCAGATGCTTCACAAACTCCGGGGAGTAGATCTGGGATCGCCGAGCGCATGAGCCTCCCTCCAGGAGGGCGTGCTCATGTCCTCCCTGACACTGATGCTTTACTAGGCTCTGCAGAACGCCAGGACTGTTGGACATGATGCGGGTCCGCTTCTTGCACAGAGATCTGTCCTCTCTCACAGACAGATTAAAGCAACACATGTCGAAATCAACAGTGCTGACCCCGGGGACCTGGGCAAGGCGAGTCAGGGGACCCTCGGACCAAGACGACGCTCCGGCGGGGTGTTCGAAAGCAAAGACTCGGCCTGCCTTGGACTGCTCCAGAGCCAGGGTGACCGCAAAAGCCAGAAGCACTCTCCCCTCCTGCTGCCTCCTCGCTCTCTCGAAAGGGTCCATCTGCTTCTGAGACATCCGGTATATCGCGCTAAAGACGGTGCAGGGTGGACTCAGCATCAAAATCTCGGGCCGCTTTTCTCGGATCAGGGCCAGGGCTCTGGCCCTGTGGGAGACCCGGGTAAAGTCCCACCCAGTCTGCAAATCCAAGCTTCCCTGGGACCTGATCCCCTGTTTTTCCAGAGACGGGGCCAACCTGGGTGGGGAGAAAACCTCAATGAAACCTCGTTCAAAAAGGTCCTTCCTTCTTCGCTTGAGTCCTCTATTCGACTGACAGACTGGAAACGACAAAGGCCCCTCCTGCTGGCGCGTTGAAGAGAGAGATGACGGGGTTCTGACATCGTCGGTGGGAGGAACGTCGTGGGGCGGATCTGGCGAGGCGTCGGACCCTGAGCCTCGAAGCTCTCGGCCTCCTGGATAAGCTCCGAGGTCTGGAGGTTGTTGTTCGCCGGATATCCCCAATCCTTTCGCTCGCCCCAGGATCCCCATCATTTTCCCAATATCCCTCGCCATATGCTTAGAAAAAGCCGATTCATAATCGTCGTTGAACTCGGCTCCTTCGGTGAGAAGGGCATGCCACGTCGGGCAATGAATTGCAAGATGCCATTCTCCGTCGAGCGACCTCTTTGAATGTGTCTGATAGGCCCCGTCGGGGCCTTGGGTGATCCACGTAGTGTTCTGTGCTACCTTCATCGCCCTTTGACCTCGCTCGTCGGAGCAATATGGCACATAAAACAATTGACTGGGGTCTGCGCTCAGCTCATTGACGGCGGCTCGCTGTATGTCTGCGGCCTGGTGTCCCTCCAGCTTCAGCTCTCGGGTCAGACTGTCCCAATCGAGGCATTGAGTCGTTCCTAGCTCAGGCGCTTCGCCGGCACCGCCTCTAGGTTCGGACCGATCAGGAAGAGCGTCCCAGGATCCGTCTCGAAGTAGATCTCGCCCTTCTCCACCCACTGGCGCGTCACGCCGGGAAAGGGTAGATTGAGCGTCACCGGACCGTCGGGAGCCGAGGTCTTGACGTACTGGATCTGCTCGGCTGGGGAAAGGTGCGAGACGTCCTGCCATCCGTTCACCGTCACACCCGAGCTGGCAGCAGCCGCGGCAGCCTGCGAAGCCCCCGTCGTGGCGTTCGCGATGACCAGCGCATGGCTCTGGGTGTGGGCCTGGAGGCACTGGATGGCCTCCTGCTGGGTCGCCAGAGCGGCTCCCTGGGTCGCCACCTGCCCCTGGACCTGCCCGAGCATCTCCAAGATCTTCTCCTGGGTCTTCAGCATGTCCTGCTGCGCCTTCAGATTGTCCTCCTCGGCCTGCTCCATGGGCGCCCGACCGCGTCTCCGAGGAAGAGCGCCCACCTCCATGTGCTCGTACTCCTTCATCGGGGGCCCTGGGCGGTAGCCTCTCACCGTCGTCGGCGTGAAAGGTGCTCCGGCCTCCGGCTTCGTGGACGCCATACTGGACTCGAGAATGCCCTGCGCCGTCCCGCGAGCTCTGCGAGCGCTCGGGCGTGTCACCGGAGGACACTGCCGCGGCGCCTTGGACTCCCCCTTCAGGATGGGCGTGGACTCGTAGCTCAGCCTCAGCGCGCAGCTGCCGCACTTGTGCCACTTCGCATGGCGGTTGCCCAGCAGCATCTCTTGGTCGAGGGGATGACGGCACTCCAACTGTCTCGAGTCTATAGTGCGCATTCTCCTGGGCCAGTCCTGCGGGAAGAGGCGGCCCGTGACACTCATCGTCAGAAGATTGGCCCCGAGCGTCTCCTCGCGCATCAGCGAGCGACTGGCTAGGGCTGCCCAGCGAAACTCCCTCTTCGCGATGCCTTCGGGGATCGGCTGATTCGTCGCGATCCAGACCTGAGGGCCGTCCGCTTGGGAGCTCATCGGGTGGATGAGGTCGAATACTCGAGTCGGTAGTGCTGTTGTCGTGGTCGGCGTCTGCTGAGAGCTTGTTTGAGCCGATCGCTACGGAGGAGCGGTGGTTTCCTGACAGGGTTCCTGAAAGGGACTTGCTCGGTGGAGTGGCGCCCCGTAAGACAATATTGGGCTCTGAGCCGGACGTCGGACGTGTGGGGCGTGTCGCCACACTGATAAGTTTTTCGAGCTTCGTCCGACATCTGGACGAGATCCCCCGGGGGCTGCCCAAGTTCCGGACAGCTCGGTCCAGAACCTGGCTCCCCACCATACCTCCTGTCTCCGTCTCCTCCTCCTTGATTTGACCCAAGGATCCTGGTTCCGTCACATTGCCCAGTCGACCCAACCGCTACGTAGTTACGGGACTTCGAAGATGAGGATGCTGTTCCGACCTCCGAAATAACTGTCTGGCGGTTCCTCTGCTTGCTGATTCCCTTGTGTCTCCCCGGCTCCTTGGCCCGGCCCTCGCAGCAATCGCTCGAAACACCCCCATCGCTCGTCGCATCGGGTCGGACCTTGTACTTGGGAGAAAGGCAAAAGGCTCCCGGCTTCAAGTCGTACTTGGCCGCCACAGCAGTGGCACTTCGAATTCGGCGGGAGGGCCTAGGCGATCGATACTCACCACTCGATGGCCGCTCGGGAGCTTCTCTAGTGGCGTCTCAACTCCCAGCTGAGTGAACTGTACACGGCCCCGGGGCAAATCGATGACGGCTCCCAGCATTTCTTGCATGCCCACTGGCATGAGTGCCGGGAGCTCCTGATTCACGAGGTCTATCTGCATGACACCTCCGCGGCCCTCCAGGCCTAGGGGGACCAGGATGCCGGATTCGACAGGAATGTGTCCCCCAACGCCCCGGGCAAACCTATTGCTACTCTTAACACGGACTACCTGGTATCCTAACTCACTCAACCTTTTCTCTAGAAGAGCCAGCGACTGGGGGCCAATGAGGCCTTGCGCCGCTGCGGTGTCCACGATGATCTTGCCGCCCTCGGTGGTCAGGAAGATGTCCGGGGCCGTCGCCTGGCTGGGGAGACTGCGGAGGGCCTCCTCGCAGCGCTTGACCACCTCGCTGAGAGTGGCCAGGACGAGCCCCGAAGCGTCGGCGGACGGCTCGTTCAGGAACACGAAGCCGTTGGTCGAGGACTGCTTGTTCTCCGGGCACTCTCTGGACCAGTGCCCCTTCTTCCGGCACTTCTTGCACCTGGTGACCTTCATCAGTTGCTCGATGCTGAGGCGCTCCCTCCTCGGGCGGTGAGCTCCGCCGCTGATGCCGCCTCGGCCGCCTCCTGGACGCAGGCCCCCTCCCCCTGGTCGGCGTTCTGGTCGCGAACCTCCGCCAGGATGAGAGGGCGGTGGGTAGAACTTCCTGTCCACCTTCACCTGGCGCTTCATCACTTTGTTTTCTTTCCACGTCTTCTTTCGCTCCTGCTGGAGCTCTGCCAGAACGAGAGGTGCTTGGTCTTCGTCAATATCGGCCGAGTCGATGCATAGCAATATCTCGTTCTCCATGTCGGTGTCCACTGACAGCTCCGATTCGTCATCCTGCTCTCCGTGGTACGTGCCGGAGCCTTCCTCGTCCTCGCCGAGGTACGTGCGTGCAGCGCGGGCGGCTCCGGACAGGGACTCGGTCTTGGACAGATCGAGCTCTCTGATGGCGTTCTGGAGATCTTCGTACTTGCCCGAGCCGCGCGTCAGCACTCTCAGCATCTGCTTGCCACTGTCGTCCAGGTTCACCCCTTCCTCCATGAAGAGGTGCATCCACTTGTCCGGTAGTGGAAGTCCCTGGGCACGTAATAAATCGAACTGCTGTTCCATGCGCGCGGCATACATGGACAAAGTCTCTCCAGCTTTGCGCTGGTACCCGAAGAGGCACTCTCGGGCTGCTCGGCGATCCTCATCATCCACTCTCTTGCCGCTCATCGTGTCGAGCCGCTTCACGATCATGTCCGGGCCTACACTTGACATCAGGACGTCGTCGCTGATGTCTTCCATCTTGCGCTGGAGCTCTAAGTCCAGCGTCTTCAACAACTTGTCGGATCTTTTCTGAATCGGTACGTCTGTGGACGAGAGCCAGCGCTTGATCTTGCGGCGCCAGATGCGGAAGCCCGTCCACCCCATCCACGGGTCCGGGTCCGAATAATCTGGCTTGGACCAGGACTTCTCGTGCCATGACCAGCTGGAGGAGCTCCAGTCGTGGCCTCTCCATGTCCACTGCCCGTCGTCGTCGTCCTTCTCGTTCCCGTCGTAGCCGTGGCTCTTGCCGTCCGAGCTCTGCCACCAGGGTTCGCGCGTACCTCCCCACGAGGTGCCTCGCTCCCACTTCCCTGCTGGCTGCTCGTCTGGCTCCTGCCGGCCGCCCCACGGGTCATCCTGGGCCCACGGGTCGTCGCGAGCGTGCCGGCCCGCACCCTCTGTCTCGTGGACCGCCTCGGTCTTGGTCTCCGGAGGTCCTGTGCTCGCTCCCTGCTGCGAAAGGTTCCGCAGCTCGTCCTTCAACTCCTGGAACTGGTGACGGCTGCTCTCTCCTATCAGCTTCAGCAGAGTCGCTAGCTGTTGCTCCGTGAAGCCTGCTCCCTCGCTGTCACTCGGACTGGTGGCACTATCCTTTGTCTCCGATCCTGCTCCAACCGGTCTCCAAACTCCACCACTGTTACCTCGTCCACTGCGGCTGCTGTGCGCGGACATCAGTCGCGCCAGCAGCGAGCCCGCGGGATTCGATCCACGGGCTCCGCTACCACTGACACGCCAACATCGGCAGCGGAAGCGAGCAATGATGGTTGTCAGACCGATCGCAAGATAAGAACACAGAGGGTGCCCTAAGCCAAGATGATTACGGGCACGCAAACACACTGAAATCAACATAGTTTAAGCTCATACAAGTGAATTCCTCAACATTGCCGGTTCGCGTTCCTGGGGTCGTCTGGGAGTCCTTTTGGGCCGTCGTGAGCCGTCCTGGCGCCCTCTGGGGCTGTCTTGGGGCCCTCTTGGGGGCCTCTTGGCATCCTGGGCGGGTTTCGGGGGACTCTTGGGGCCGTCTTACAGCGTCCGAGGCACGAAACGTCGAGACGCCGAAGAAAAACTTCTAGACAACTCTGATCATTCGCGATTTCTGCCTCGGGCGCCCTCGCGCGACTCTTTCTGGAGCGCTCCTGGGGCCTCGGGGGATCCTCTTGGGCCGTCTTGGGCCTACGCTGGGCATTTGCGGGCGCCCTTGGGCAAGTCAGCGCGCGAGTCCAGAGCCTCCCGTGCCGGCCGGAGCCGCTGGGAGAGCAGCTGCCCCCCATGGTGTGCAGAGGTCCCTGGGTCAGAGCCCCCAGCCCGACCCCCGGCATATTCTTTTTGTTTTGTTTCTCTCTCTCTCTCTCTCTCTCTCTCTCTCCATCTCTCTCTCTATATATATATGTATATATAAATATGCATATATATATATATATATATATATGCATGGATGCATGTATGCACGCATGCATAGGTTGCATGATTGCACGTGTGTATGTATGTATGTCTGTGTATGGATGGATGCATGTATGCATGTACATATGCGTATGCATGCATGCATGTGTCTGTGTACATGTGCATGTGCGAATGTGTGATTATATGCATGTACATATGTACGTGTGCATGCATGTATGTATGTATATGGGTGAGTGTGTGTACGTGTGTATGTATGTGTGTATGTATGCATGTACATATGCATGCATGTATGTATGTGTGTACGTTTGTGTGTACGTATGTGTAGATGCGTATGAATGTATGTACATGTCGATGCGTGCGTATGGATGTATATATGTATGTATGTACGTGTGGTTCCATGTATGTGGATATGTATGTGTGTAGGTATGTATATATGCATGTATGTATGCATGTATGTATGTGGATGTGTGTGGATATGCGTGTGTGCATGTATGTGAGTGGGTATGTATGTGTGTATGTATGTATATGTGTATGCATACATGTATGTGTATGTATGTAGGTATGTACACTTGTAAGCACGTAAACACGATTGTATGCATGTTCGTATGTATATACGCATGTATGCATGCATGCGTGCATGGCTGCATGTATGTATGTACGTACGTACGTGTATAGATATGTGTATGCATGCTTGTGCGCATGAGTGCATCAGCGTATCAATATATGTGTGTATGGTTGTATGGATGTGTTCATGCACGTATGTGTGTATGTGTGTATGTATGTATGTTTGTATGTATGTGTATGTAAGTGTATGCATGCATGTGCTGATGCATGTATGTACGCATGTGCTTGTGATTGGTCTGTGTAGGTGTAGATGTACACACACCATGCCCCACCCTACTGGCCCCGAGCCAAGGCCAATCCGACCGTCCCACCACCCCTAGCGAAAACTAGACAGAATACAGTTCGCGGCGACGTATGGATTATGTTCGGGCACCCCGCGATGACTTCACATTGCTTCTTGACAGGGACGGCGAAGGTGCCAGCATGTTGCCTGGCGTGCAGGCCATCCATCCAGATAAAAAATCAATGCGCAGCGCACGTTGCGGCAAAATTTTGAAAACATGCGCGTGCGACCCACGATCATTTTGCAGTGGTTTCTGATAGGGATGACGGGGGTGCACCTGGCTGGCATCAGCAATGGTTCCCGTTGGTCCCTGCCGATGCTGAAACTCGAACGCTTCTTATGAGGTGGGAGGGCGAGTGGGAGTCAGCAAGACGGCCGTCCTTCGAGGGGGTAGCTTGACCCCCTCCCCTACCCCATACCCTTGGTCTAGACCCCCCCCCGCGAGGTGTCAGTGGGTCGGTCCTCTTTGGCAGAAAACTGCTGGCCCTCAGATGGGCTCTAAGATCGCACAAGATAGCCAACGATGGCTCAAGGTAGCCTCCAACATGCCTGCAAGAGGCCCCATGACGTGGAGCCTCCCAGGGACGCCCCACTGGGAGGCCACATTCTTTCAAAACCTGTGAAGGAAATCAATGAGTTCTGCCTTCTCGTCATTTCGCTCCTGATTGGCTTCTGAAGTTTCCAGATGGCTCCACGATGACCCAAACGCACCCAAGATCGTCCCAAAAGCGCCCCAAGAGAGGCCCAAGGTGTGATTTGTCGTCCTCCGACGGGGGGGGGCGTAATTGAGTCCGCCTTCTTGCTTGATCGATAGACTCGAAGATGGCCTCAGGAAGCACCCCAAGAACCCCAAAGTGCCCCAAGACGGCCTCAAGAGGGCTCCGACGGCTTCCAAAGTTGCTGCAATAGGGCCCCGAGATAGCTCAACTAAGTTGCCAAGAGACTCCCACTTCGAGAGATTTGCGAAGGCAATTCAGGTTGAGGTCTGCTCGGTTGATCCCGAGCTCCAGTTTGATGGCTGTCCCCTCTCTTTCGTTCCGCTGCTTGCTCCTACGGTTCCCCGACCAAGGCAACGCGCATGGGCATCGTTTCTGGATGAGCTGGTTGGGGTACGATCGGGAACTTTGGCTTAGCGTGTCGCGCGGGTGGCCCCAACGACACGCCATGCCGTGCGAGCTGATAGTGCCTCTCTCCACTCCGCCAGCAGGCAGGCCAGGACAAGCTCTGGACGTCGACGCTTGGGGACTAGGACGTGCTTCGCGTGTCGCGCCGAAGCGTGGCTGGACCAGAACCGGCGGAGCGACGAGCTCAGCAAACGTTCCTGACCGTACGCGCGGGGTCATCACGAGCGGCGAGCCTATCCGCATCCGCGCCCTCGCGGTCTGGATTCCGGGGCACGACCCCGCGGATAGGCGGTCGCACGGGTACGTTCTGCGCGGGACATCCGCGAACAAAAAGCGCATCGTATCCGCGGGGTGGCGGTCCAGGGGTCAGGTCTGCGAGGCCACGAATACGTTCGCCCAGAACTTTTGGCCCTTACCAGGCCTCTGGGGACCTTCGGGGGCATATCTCTGGAGCTGGGGCGGCATCAAACCTTACAAGTTGTAGCTCGATGGAGTTATTCCCCAGCGAGAAAATACGACGCCCACTCATCCCACGCGACACACACACACCACGACAACTGCAGACACATCGAGCACCCCGCAGCTCCATGAAGTAGATAAGGTTGGCGAAGATCAGCGTGATGAGGGTGACAGCGTACAGGAGCATCGGAAGGGCCTCCGCACGATCGGTCGGCATTGACGAGTCAAGTCAGGGTGCACATATGCGTGCACGCTGTATACGCGCATACAGATAGACATGTTCCCCTACGTGTATGTATATATCTCTATATATATATACACGCAATGTACGCCAGCGTGGATCCCGAACAGTGCATTAATGCACGGTGGAGGTGAAAGCTAATCTGCCACAGTGGCCTGGAGCACGAGTTGGGGTGTCCTCAGGTCCCTCGAGTCCGTAGCCCTCAGGTACTCGTGTTCTATATTTTTTTTTCCGAAGCCACGAAGACCCCCGAGTCGGCCCAAGAGCGCTCCAAGATGCCCAGGGGGGCTCAAGACGACACACGAGGCCCCCAAGACCCCTGAAAGGGCTCCAAGAGGCCCCCCACGAGGGCCCCCAAGAGAACAAAATTATTGATGTGATTTAGGCTTGGGCAACATTTTGGCGTTGGCGCCCTTTCGGGTTTCCGACCGACCAAGACGGCCAAAGATGCCCCAGACGGCCCAAGAGGCTCCCACGAGGGCCCCCAGGCGACCCAAAAGGGCCCCAAGACAGCCCAAGAAACCACCAAGACGTCCCAAGACGGTCCCAAGAGGGTGAACTCGAATCAACATTTCGAGCCATCCCCCCCAAGGTGACCCCCGAGACCGCCAGCAGGCTCCCAAGAGCCCCCCACACGATCCAGGAGACCCCCAAGCCCTCGAGATGCACCCAAGACACCCCAAAACTGCCTCCAGAAGGCTTCCGAGAGGCCGCCGAACGGATCCCCAGAGGCATCAAACGGATTTCTGACATACAACCTATGAACGGTTGCGGGATGGACCTCAGGACGCTGAATCTATAATATCAGAAGCATGTACATATGATGTCAATCATCTACACACAATTACTAGAACCCTCGAGCGCGCTCAAGTTCGACTTGCCATAGGGTCAATTGTATAGCGCATCGGAAGGCCAATGTCCAGATGATCGGGTCGTTGGCTTGGAAACCCACACGTTGGCGTCTGAAGTCGCACTGAGGCTTGGTATTCGCGAAAGTTCTGGGCCATCCTTGAGCAACACTGCAACTCGCTTCGAGACTCTTTGGGCCTCCGAGGCCATATTGGAGCCATTATTTCGCAACGTATCGCAATGCCAGAACAAAAAAAAAGGTTAGTTTTTTTTGGGGGGGGGTTTGACTGACTTGGCACTCTGACGGTCTCTTGGGGCCTCATTGCACCGCTGGGGGATTCCTAGGCCAGCCTGGGGGCCTCCTGGGACCGTCGCGGGGACCTTGCGGAACTTCTGCACAGCTCCGGGAGTCTCCTGGGGAAGCTCGAAGGAAGTGAGGAGGTGGAGGAGGAGGGTACATTGTAGTCTCTACTGGAGCCGCTCGGGGAACTCGTGAGGGCCATTTGGAGCCCAAGTGGCCACTTGGGCGTCTACACCAGGGGGCGGGGCGCTCTTGAGTCTCTCTTGGAGTTGCCTGGGACGCTGGTGGGACAAAACGTATGCCAAACAGGCACGTTTTCCGAAAGGAATGGGGCGATGCTTGCCGCTCGGGGCCCTCGGCAGGGGCTCTCTTGGAGCCGTCCCGTGGCGTCTTGGGGGCCTCTTGGGCCGTCTTGAGGCCACCTTAGGCCGTCCTGTAGCAGTCTGGAAGCCATCTGGGACGTCCCGGACTTCTGCCGTGGGCCCCAGGGCGTCGGGAAGGCTCCGAGGACGCTCCGGGAGGGGAGGAGGCACTTAGTGTATCCTGGATGCCCCTGGTGGTCTTTGGCCCCGGGTTTCCTGGGGTTGGGCTTCTGGTGTATGAGAGATGTACATCCCGTCTCCAAACAGTGTGTTGCTGCACTGTGGGGGTGAAAGCCACGCAGTGCAACCGATGTGATGGAACACGTGGATGACGAGTCCCTGTGTGCAACAGACGCGGGAGAGGTGGGGAGGGTACACATTCATAGGGGAGGATAGCTCATTCATGTTGAACAACTGCTGACGGGGCAGAGACGAGCGTTTGCAGGGGTCTAACCATGCCCTAATGCTATCGTGGTTGCCAACATCTGGAGCAAGTAGGAGGAACGTGGAGACGCAATGGGGGAGGGGTGGGTCAGGGACACGACAGAATTCCTCCGTATTCTTCAATGGCTATATGGAAGCATAATGGGTTCTACTGGGGGTGGCGAGAGGGGGGAGGAGAAGAAACGACGAAAAGGAAAACGCGAACGGAAGACGACAAGGGACGATGAGGAAGAGGAGGAGGAGGAGGAGGAGGAGGAGGAGGAGGAGGAAAAGGGGGACAATCATACATATTCCGAAGGGAATTCAGTAAGGAGGAGGGACAGGAGGAGAAGGAGGGAGAGAGGCAATGCGATGGTTCTACTGAATTCCATGGGGCTGACAGGGAGGAGGGAGAGGAGGAGAAGGAGGAGGAGGACAATGAGAAGGAGAAGAGGAGACAACAAACGAGGAGGGAGGAGATGAGGGAGCATGAAAAGGATGTGGGGGAGGGAGGAAGGGGGGGCGGGGGCGAAGGGGATGAGGGACAAGGGGGGGGGAGGGAGGGAAGGCACAAATTTCCCATCGCATTGGGAGAAACTAGACACCTACCTTGAACAGGCCGTTTCCAGTAGGCGCCGGCTGGCGGAACGCTCAGCCAAGCTGCCTCCTCGCCACCCCCCTTTTCGTCTCACCACGCACTGGGCGACAGAGGAACGGCGACGGGCGCCGAAGGCGGCTTCCCCCACCCCCGCCACCCCAAAAAACAGCCCGCCCAACGCACGCTAGACCTCCCAACGCCGCTGCACTTAATCAGTAACTCTGGGGACGCAGAAAGGGAAAGCAAGAGAGAGAGAGAGAGAGAGTCTCGATTTAGCAGTCCTCATCGGAAATGGCGCTAACGACACGGGCCGCGAACGAGACCGCGTCCACAGCTCCAGTCTCGACATGCTTCAAGGCGGCACTCCCCCTCCACGTTCCAGCCTCGAGCTGGGGGCCACGACGCTCCCGGGCAACCAGCTCGGCGGCGCGCCAGGCGCGAAAGGCCTTGAGAGAGAAGCCCCGGGGCTGAGCTGCCCAAGTAGCCAAAGCAACCTTCGACAAATCCCAAAAACAACCCCAGCACTACGATGCTGAATTCGCTGGCCCCCCATCGCTCTCGAAGCATTGGGCCACTTGCGACACTTACGCGGCGCACTATACCCCGCGGGCGCACGGGCGCGGCCGACGAAGCGTGAAGCCTGCTGCCCAGCGCTTTCTCCAGCGCAGCCGCAAGTGCAGGGCGCCGATTTCGTCGACGAAAACAGAACTGCGCCGCCAAGCCAGCGGCGTCAGAACAGGGCTTGCTGACCCCGCCTGCAGGACCGCGCATTCGCTCTGCGCGCGCGAGAGGACTTCCAACGCAAGAAGCACCGACGCGGCACAGCTCGCCCGCTAGCGAAGCGGAGAGCGCGCGCAGCTGCTCCGGCAGACTGCGGCGCAGCTGCTGGGTCTCGGACATTGGCCCCCGCGCAATATGATCCGCGCGTTCGCCGGGCCCTTCAGCCGCAGCCCTGCCCGCGGACCGCGCCAAGACGCGCCCGCTCCTTGCTCCGCGCGCGTCCACTTCAGAAGGCGCAGGTCGTTGCGGGGCGTTTCTGAATTTTGGACTATCGCCAGGAACGTCAGCGCATGGCCCTCGCACTGCGGTGGACGAGCGCCCCCATCCTCACGCCGGAGCACGCTGCCAGGAAAGGCGCGCCGCGATCGAAGCGCAGATGCCCCCGGAGGAAGGCTCCGCCAATTCGCCCCAAGGCGCGCGATACGTCCACTGGCCCTCGGCACGTCCGCAGCCACCCCCGGCGACTGCAGAAAGACCGCGTCCAGCTGCGCGACGGCGGCCCTGGGCCGGGGCGACCAGAGGGCCGCCTGGCCCGGCAACCCCCCCAGGGCCTGCGCCTCCTTCTCCGCCGCGCCCAGGCGCTGCTCGGAGAAGCGGAGCGCCCGGGCGCTGCTCGGAGAAGCGGAGCGCCGCCGAGTCGCCAGAAGCATGCTTTGCCGTGAACGGAGCTCGCGCGGAAGAGCGCGCCGACTCTGTCGCCCACGCCAAACAGGGCGCGGGCGCCGGCGGCGCCCTCTCAACTCGAGCACGCACCTGGCCCCCCCGCGCGCTCGCCTCCGAGGCGCCGCGTCGAAGCAAGCCGCATTCGAAGGGGCCCCTGCCGATATCAAGCTATGTCTCCAGGGCCAACGCCTCCCAAGAGGCGCCGCGAGACCACGCGCAACCGAGACAACAGAATTGCTGTCTTTCTGCACTTCTCTTTGCCCGCCACTCGGACCCCCGCGGCCCCGAGACCGCCGGAGTGCGCAAACCGCGACTCCAGGCCATGAGCTGCCCGCTGGAAGCGCGCCCTGGCCAGGCCCGAACGGCCGGCGGGCGCGACTTCAGAAGGCCGCGAGCGGCGCAAGGAAACGCGAGGCCGCAATCTCTGCAGCGAAGCATTCATTCACGGCGGCGAGGAAGGCCACGCCGAGGCGCATCTCGAAAGCCGAACAGTTCAGGAGCAGGCCCAGATCACTTCGCAGCAGCGCCTCTAGCCCCACAAGCAGCCCTGCAAGGCGCGTGAGAAACCATGGAAAACTACGCAAGGGGTCGCCTTCCACGAAGGCCCCAACTAAGCAGTCGCGGATCTTCGCCGACGCCGCCGCCTGCGCACCTGGGGGGCCTGGCCTGGCTCAGGGGGCGCCCCGACGACGCAAGGGGGCCCCCGCCCATTGCGCCCCTCGGCGCCGGCGACGCAAACTAATCTTGCGCTGCCAGAAACGGCGCATTGGAGAACCCTCCCGGGGAGTTTCCGCCGCCACATGTCGCGCCTCTTTCGGCGGGCACCCCCCGCGTGGGGAAGCAAATCAGCCGGGCGCGCAGTCTCTCGAGGTAAATTTTTTCTGTCGCGACACTCTGTAGCTCGCGGCGCGACGCCTGCGACGCATCATTTCTCATGCAAATGAATGTTAATGAGGCCAGCTGCAAATTCGCAGCCGATGGGGCCGCGTGGGGAGCTAGGGGGGCCGCGGCCGACGCACCAGCAAACAATCGCCGCGGGGGGGGGGGCCGACACGCGACAGCGACGTTCGCCTTGCCATCGACCCTGCCCGGGCAGAGCAGACGCCCGCGCGCAACTCGGCGCGCCCGAGCCAGGCCCGCCCAACCAGCGCATTGCCCTCGAGGGCCCCCGCGGGCCCCCGCGCCGAGGCCTCCTGCGCCCCATCATTATATAATACAGAGCGACGTCAAGCTGTCGCGGCGCCGGGCGCAACGTGAGAAGGCAAAAAAAAACACCGCGAGCACTTCCTGAAATGCGACACGACAGTCCCTACACGGCCGGGACAGGCGCGGGAACTTGGGCGCGGATATATTCATAGACATACACACACACACATATATATATATATATATATATACATATACATACATATAAACGAAGCAGCTCGCAGCCGCGAGCCCCCGGCCCCCCCGACGCATCCGCCCGCGGGATGACCTGCCCCCACGATCGATCCCGGGCCACATGAATCGCGAGGGGGCGAAATTGCAACTGCAGCAGCCACCGCGAGGCGGCCCGCCGCCACCGGCGCGATTGATTTGACTGAGGCAGCGGATCGGGTCGCGCCACCCGGCATAATTAGCGCCGATCATTCTCTGCCGACTTGATCGGCTGCCAGCGCGACAGCAAAACTAAACGGACCTGCCAACTCGCCGCCTCCACTGGCACTGCGGCAATCTGCATGGAAGTGAGCAGAGAAGGGGGGCCCAAAGCGCCGCCTTCTCCGGCGCGAATAAAACGGACACCCGCCCGTCCAAGGGGGGGCCCTGCGCCGGCGCCAGGAGACCCTGCACCGCGCCCTCCGTCTCACCCGTATCCAAAGCTAGCCCCAGCACGCGAACATCGATATCGACGCAAAATCCCCCGGCGCCCGCGCGGCCCGCGGGGTCTGACCCAAAACATCCTCAACATACCTCCCACTGCCACGCGGAGCAGCCGCTGGCCGGCCGCCATCCCACGATTAGCCAACCGAATCCCCCCCCCCCCTGCCCGACATTGGTCGAAGCGAAAAGCGCGCCGAGATGCCGAGGGGCCATGCGCCCTCGCCACGCGGCCAAACCGAGCCGCCGAGGCAAGCGTTAGCAGACATGACTGGCACCCCCTTCAAAGCTTCCTTCACGCCCCTTTTCCACTCAAGCAGCCCCCGCGCGCCTGCGCGCATGACTTAGAGTTCGATCTCAACGAGCACGTCGACCGCGTCGTTAGACATCGCGCCGCAGAACGGGGCGCGACCCGCGCCTTCCACCCCGACGGGCGCTGCTCGCGGACGGGGGCGCGGCGCATCGACGTGGAATGGGGCGAGAGGACAGACGGGGGCATGGCCCCAAGCGCGCCCTTGTCAACGTACAGGCCCATGTCCCCCGGGTGCGTGGTAGGTCTGCGAGGTGACTCAGCACCTCCTGATTCAGCTCATCGGGATAATGCCGCCCAGCTCATCCAGCGGCGGGGGCTGCCGAAGTTCCCTCACCGCACAAGAAGAACAACATGCAAGAAGGGGCACGCCTGCAAGAGGGAAGCCGCGGAGACACCAGGGAGCGCCGCATCCGGCCATTGCGTAATTTCCCCCAGACGCAAGAGAATGCACGCGCAGTAAACCTACCAGGTCTCCACTCCAGGGCGGCGCCCGACGGGCCCTCTCCCCCCGAGCCCTCTCGAGACCCCCAACGCCAACCATCATCCACGCGGGAGTGCTGCCGGCAACCCAAAGCAGAGCAGCCTGCAGATCCCCTTCCAACTCAGAGCCGTCCCCAAGCATCGGATGGTCCACCGAGCGATCTCACCGCACGCGCCCCAAAGGGTGCAACCCGTTGGGCGCCCCTCACCCTTGATGGACAAAGGACAAAGGGCCACTTGAAATGTGAGCACTGCGCGGGTGCGCCAGGCTCGGCGCCGGGATGGGCACCGCGGCTGCCGCTGGTTGTAGTCTCTGACCCGCTGGAAATTTGTGCATCTTGATCTCGCGCTGAGCCTGCCGCGCGCCGCCTGCAGGGTGCTGAGGGCCTGGCTGCCCATGGGGCTCCCGGCCTCCCGTTGCCCGAAAAGCTCGGTGGAGAGACGCCTCCTGTTGTTGGACGCATCATTGGCCCGCTCATTTAGGAGTCGATCGCCGCCTGCTGCTGCTTGGCCAGACCGGACTCTTGCTCGGTCGCGGCGTCCGCCCTTGGGTTGGCGGCGTCGCTGTCGTGGATTCTCGCCGTCCGCAGCACGCTTGCCACTCTGCCGCGCGCCGCTGATAGCACGGGCCCGTCCTGGGCCTCGACCAAGTCATCGAGGACGAAATGCGGGATCTTGCGTCCAGCTTGACTGGCCCATACACTCCTCACCATCTCATCGTGGATGACCACGAGCAGGGGGGGGCGCAAACCGCTCGGACTCCGCGAACTGCATGTGGCATATCATCTGCGGGGGCGCGAGCTGTTCTGAGGCCACCGCGACGACGCCATACCGCATGAACGCCGACAACCGTTGCCACAGCGTGCAGAAGAAACGCGGGCCTGACGCGGCCGACGTCAACGCATTCTGGAGCTGCGCCAAGGTGGCCGTCGAGCTCTCGGCGCTGAGGAAGCCGTTCTCCCGGGCCAGCACGAGCTTGCCACCAATCGCCTTGATAGGCCGACACAGAGGAAGCACCTCCTTCGCCATGAGGTCCACGTAGGTGAATGGCTGGCGCCACTGGGCGCGCGCCACCTTCGTGTCCTTGTTCGAAGGCTCGAACACCGCCTGCTCGAGCTGCACGCGGATGAGAAGCGTCTCGCGCTTGGTTTTCGACAGGAGCACACGCACATCCACCGTTGACGTCGCGGGAGGCTACCACTGGAAGGCCAGTGCTAAGGCGTCCCCTCTAGGCGGCGACCCCACGACGCCCCCCGCAACGCCTGCAGCCCCCGGCGAAGTAGCACTGGCGCCCGCGATCGCGAGGCGCTTTGCTTGGGCGACGCACTCCACCGTGCGGAGCACACTGCGCAGGAGGCCCCGCGAGGCGATGTTCGTCGGTGGCCCTTGGGCCCCAAGCAGCTCCGAATCGCTGATCTCTTCCGAAACAGAACTCGAGGAGATCGTCGGGACAGCCATCAAGAACGTCCTACCCCCGTCACAACCTCTGGCGCCGCTGCCTGCTCGTCCACAGACTGCAGGAACTCGCGCCACTGTGTTTCCGTCCAGCTGGCCATTGCGAAAAGCTGGACGAATGGAAAAGTGAAGAGGTGTGACGAGAGCTGCTTGAGCCCAGATGGTCGCCAGATCTGGCGCTGCCAGAAAACACGTTGTTGAAACAAGAATGTTCCCAGCGAGTGCAGGCACAGGCTTTCCAAAACGCGTTTAGCATCTCTGGACACGCATCTCAAGCCACCTCCCCCCTGGGACAGTGTGCCGCACGACAAATATTGCAATGCTGGGGAAGGAAAAGGAGGACGAGGAGGAGGAGGTAGGAGGAGCTGGAGGTAGAGTGGAAAGAGCGGGAGGAAGAGGAGGGGGAGGAGATGGAGGAGGAGGAGGAGGAGGAGGAAGAGGATGAGAAAGAAGGGGGGCGAGCAGGAAGAAAGAGGAGGACGAGAAGGGGGGAGGGAGAGGAGAAGAAGGAGAAGGAGGAGGAGAAGGAGGAGGAGGAGAAGGAGGAGGAGCAGGAAGGAGGAGGGAGGAGGGGAGAGGTGGAGGGAGGAGGCGGGAGGAGGCGAAGAGGGAGGAGGGAGGATGGAGCGGAAGCGCTCCCCAGTCGACCCCCC
The DNA here is from genome assembly GCA_963575745.1 of Prorocentrum cordatum. Classification (NCBI taxonomy): domain Eukaryota; class Dinophyceae; order Prorocentrales; family Prorocentraceae; genus Prorocentrum; species Prorocentrum cordatum. The sequence continues at coordinate 348,212 of CAUYUJ010015338.1, forward strand.
GCGACTGCACTGGGGCCTCCATCGTTATCCTGACCGCCTGGATGAGCACGTTGAAGGTCTGGCAGCGCGGCGGCGCTGCGGCGAGGGGAGGCGGGACGAGGGCAGGGGAGGACGGCAGGGGAGGGACGGAGGGGGAGCCGGTCCCCTTCCTCACTCCTTCCCCGTCATGCAACAGCGGATCTGTTGAACCCGACCCCAGCCTTCGTGGGGTGTTCGAGTGGACCAGGAGTTTAGGGGGCCGACCCAGGGATATATCTATACATATATATACATATACATCTAAACATAATTCTTGAGTGTGAAACTAACCGTATACATATATCAGCCAGCGTTGACTCCTAATAGATAGGAAGACAGGAGGAGGACGAGAGGAGGATGGGAGGAAAACGAAAGGAGGACGGGAGCAGGACGGAAGGAGGACGGGAGGAGCAAAATCAGGAAAGCGCAAGCGAGCAAGCGGCAGCAAGCAAGCGCAAGCGAGCATAGGCATAGGCATAGGCATAGGCATAGGCATAGGCATAGGCATAGGCATAGGCATAGGCATAGGCATAGGCATATGCATAGGCATAGGCGTAGGCATAGGCATAGGCATAGGCATAGGCAGGGGCGTAGGCATGGGCGTAGGCATGGGAATTAGGGGGGAGGCGTAGGCCTAGGCATAGGCATAGCCGTAGGAATTAGGGGGGCATAGGAATTGGGGGGCAACGGACCAATTAGTAGGGTTTGAATGAAACTCCCATAGGACAAGCCTAGTTGGAGAATATAGTGAGGGGTGTCCCTCCTCGATAAGGGTGCATCCGAATAGCCCGCTCGGGGTGTATCTTAGGGTTTCCCCTTTTTTTCTGAGCGGTCAAACTTTTCGGGCGGAACTCAAGGACTGGGGGAGAACATCGCCAACGATTCTGGTCTCTGTTTTCCAGTGGCGCAGTCGTTTGACTGCCGCATTACCGCCCTCGCGATGTGACGGGCGGTGTGCGGGCGGGAGAGCGCCAGCCCTCAGGAGCCGGAGCCGAGGGATGGCTGATGACGGATCGGGCGAGGAGGAAGCCAACTGAGAGAAACTTGCAGGAGGAGAGGGCAGGGTAGTAGAAACAGCTTGCGCACCCTGGCTCGTGCGTGCAACACCCTAGTAAGAGCAGCGCTGGTCTTCTGCGCGTCGCTCCAGTCTCGATGGATGCTCCAGGAAGGGAAATGGACAGCACCAAACAGGGGAGGAGAAGCGTCACAGGAGCGGGGAGGAGAGAAGAGCAAGGAGTTAGTTGCTCCAACCTCCTTTCCTCTTGCTAGTCCAAGATGGTCTCAAAGATCGCATAATACAGTCCAAGATGACTCAAGATAGCTTCTAGCATGCCTCCAAGATGTCCCAAGATCGCCCCAAAACGGTTCCAAGTGGTCACGGAGCCTAAATAAACAAGTGGCACGCGTGCCCTGGCTCTTGCACATTTGAAGAGAGAAATAAAAGGAGGGGCATGTGGGGGGCGAGGGGGCCAGGGGATGGGGGGGCCGAACCTGTGGGACGGAACCACAAAAATGAAGGGTCCGGGCGAGGGGGGCTGGGGCCAAGGCCAGGGTCGGGGCGCGTGGGGGTCCAGGGCCAGGGCAGGGGGACTGAAGCTCGGACCAGGGGCCAGAGGTCCGGGTTCGAACCACGAAACTACACGGTCCGGGGCGAGGAGGGCTGGGGCGAAGGCCAGGGTCGGGGCGAGTGGGGCCAAGGCCAGAAAACAAGCTGAGTTCAAGGGCCAGAGGGCTGGGGCTCGGACCAGAGGCCAGAGGTCCGGGTTGGGGCGAGGGGGCGAGCGGGGGGCGGGCCACAGCCAGGGGGACGGGGGCGAGGGGAAGCGGGCCACAGCCAGGGGAACGACGACAAACCACGAACCACGAAAATAAAAACGCCAGGGCGAGGGGGGCTGGGGCCAGGGCCAGGGGACGCCAGAGCCAAGGAGGGAGGCTGGGTTCAGGGCCAGGGCAGGAGGACGGGGGCGAGGGGGCCAGGGGAAGCAGGCCAGAGCCAGGGGGACGACGACGAACCACGAAAATAAAGGGTCTTGGGCGAGGGGGGGGCGCCAGAGCCAAGTAGGGAGACTGGGTTCAGGGCCACGGGTGCGAGGGGGCCAGGGGAAGCAGGCCAGAGCCAGGGGGACGACGACGAACCACGAAAATAAACGGTCTGGGGCGAGGGGGGCTGGGGCCAGGGCCAGGGGACGCCAGAGCCAAGGAGGGAGGCTGGATTCAGGGCCAGGGCAGGAGGACTGGGGCTCGGACCAGGAGCCAGAGGTCTGAGTTGGGGCGCGGAGGCCAGGGGATGGGGGGGCAGGGAGACGACGACGAGGATGGGAAGCCAGAGCCAGGGGGACGACGACGAACCACGAAAATACAGAGGTCCGAGCTCTAGAACACAACCGTGCAAGAGAATCAAGAGGTCCGAGCTCTGGAACACCACTGTGCAAGAGGATACTGTCTGTCTTCTCGCCTTCTCGCTTCCAGTGGGCTCCTCTTGAGGCCTGAAGATGACTCCAAGGTGGCCCACGAGAGAGAGCGCCCGGAGGAGGAGGAGGAGGAGGAGGAGGAGGAGGAGGAGGGAGGAGGAGGGAGGAGGAGGAGGCGGAGAGCGCCCGCAGAGCGCCCCGGGGGGCAGTTTGCTTCGGCCTCCGAGGGCCGAAACTCGGACCCCACGTCTTTGATCGAGGGCCTCCAGCATGGCCCCCGGGGGCGCCTTCGAGGCCTCCGGGAGGGCTCGGCGGTGCGCACAAAGGGGGTACACCCTGCGAAATGCTTAAGAAATCATGGGTTAAGAAATTCAGAGTCTCAGAACTTGAATAAAAACCCAAAATTCCCATTCAAATCTTAGGATTTACATTGAAACATTAAGAATAATCGAGAATCTGGCCGAAAAAATAAGTTTTCTTAAGCATCGCCTAAGGTGTAGAGGGACGGGGGAAGGCTTCTTAGAAGGAGGCTGCTTCTTAGAAGGCGCCGGCCCTGCATCTGTAGATGAGGCTCCCGCCTTCCAAGAAGCAGGGGTGCTTCTAAGAAGCCCTCCCCCCTCCCCCCACCCCCCTCTGCGCGTGGCCGAAGGGCCCCAAGAGGGCCCCAGGAGAGCCCAGAAGGCATCCAAAACAGCCCGAAGGAGGCCCCACGATGGTACCGACTTGAGTCTAACAGGGTCCCGGAGCGTGACTGCACGCTGCTACACAGTTCGGGGCAACTCGGGAGCGTCTTCCATTGCTCGCTGGAGCGGCCGGCACCGGCCCGGGCCGCGCCCCCTTCCCCTCCCCCCCGGGTAGCGTCACGGTGCGGACCTTCGAGTTGGCTCTGGCTGTTCCTCAGCATTCGCAGACGGCGCACCCTTTCCCAATAAGAAATAATACTAAGAAATAAGAAGACAAGAAGGTACGAATAAGAAATAATACGTGGACATGAGGAACGTCCCGAAAACCAGAGCCCCTCCTGAGCCCGAAGTGGTTCTCGTTTTCAGTGTCAGGTTCGTGTTGTGTCGACCCCGGCATTGGTTACTGGCACTGCTGGGATCGTTGAACCTTCCCGAAAAGTCAAATCGTTCAACATCGACCGATTCTGGGTCACTGACAGCGTCCAACGTTAAGCGCCACCTGCGGGGTCAAGGCGGCACGCCTGGGGGGGAAGTAAGAAGGAGCAGGCCTTCTCAGAAGGCGGCGGGGCTTCTCAGAAGACCTCTGACCTTCTGATCAATGTTCTGTGCCTGTTGAGAAGGCTTCGAAAACTTCTCAGAAGGCCGGAGGCCTCCCGAGCCTTCTGAGAAGGCCCCTCCCCTGGCTCGCCGCCGAGGGTCGCCGCCGGGCGACAGGACGCGAAGCGGCCGCACCCAAGCTGAGAGCGGGCGCGGCAGATCAGTACAGTCAGGCCTAGGCCAGAAGAACATCCCTCAAGAACGTGACACCATCCGTCGGCCAAAACAAACAAAACACCCAAGGGCACCCTGCCCAGGATGCACACGACCATCCAACAAACCCGAAGAACGCGATGGTAGCCTCCCCGAACCGACCTCCATCGCATACCTCGGTGTCCGACTGCAAGGGGAAGCGCAGACAATAGCAGGAGGGCAAGGACAACGGCAGAGGCAGGCGTGCGGGAGGCCTCAAAGTGCCGTATGATCTTCAATAACCGGACGATCGGCACAATGCCCAACAGGAGGATTGTACACATGTCGTCCTGGCCACCCATGGCAGGACCAGTTAGAATCGAATCGGGCTGCATCTGCACGGAGTCGAAATCGAATCGGATCGGCTGCCTCAGGGTTCACAGCAGCACCATGCAGGCATCGGGCCGCACTCGATCACCAGAGAATCGAAACCGCATCAGATCGGTCTGGTCAAAAGGCGGCATCGAATCGGATCCATCGGATCGAAGTGGACCCTGCCATGGTCGTCCTGTGCTCTGGCCAGTCACATCCTGAACCCCCCTCTTCTTCTGCTTCCTGCTTATTTCATCAGCCGTCGCGCATGAGGGAACATTGGTACCGTCGGGAACGTTTGCTCAGCGCGTCGCGGCAGCGGCCCCGGCGGCACGCTACGTGCTGCAAGCGGACGGCGCGTCGCTCCGCTCCGCTGGGCGGGAGCATCGGCAAGGCCAGGGACGTGGACGCCTGGGGACCGGGACGTGGACAGCGTGTCGCGTGTCGCTCCGAAGCGTGGCGAGCCAGAACCGACGGAGCGACACTCGAAGCAAAGGTTCCCGGCCGTACACCCTGCGAAATGCTTAAGAAATCATGGGTTAAGAAATTCATAGTCTCAGAAGTTGAAAAAAACCCAAAAATCTATTCAAATCTTAGGATTTACATTGAAACATTAAGAATAAACGAGACTCTGGCCGAAAATTTAAGTTTTCTTAAGCATCGCCTAAGGTGTATTCCACCAGCCGTCGCTCCCGTGGGAGCACCAATCATGCACAGCGCGGCAGCGGCAGCCTCCGCGCTGGCGCGGGGCCTCGGCCCTGCCGTGGAGAGCCAGCGCCTGACACAGCTCTCGCGCGCTGGTTCGAGATATACCCGCCTCGACGCTGCAGAAACAAACTCATGGAACACTAGACGAGCGCGTTCCACTACTCGCAGACTACTCGCGAATGGCCTGGATCCGCCATGGGGGATCTACGATACATTAGCTCGATGCAGACATGTGTGCTTCGGACGATTGCGAGCAGGCACTTTACGATACATTAGCTCGATGCAGACATGTGTGCTTCGGACGATTGCGAGTAGGCACTTTGCGAATAGTGGAACGCACTCGGTGAAACACGGCTTCATCATGCTTTACCACCTCTCAGCCAGCACAGTGGAAGCATTCGCACTGCGCTGCTGCAAATTAGCCCCCTCACGACGGCGCTGAGCAAGCCTGAGGCCCGCCGATCCTTTCGAAGCGTGCCGTCGAGGACGTGTGCAACGCGGGCCAGGACAAGAGACCAATGCGTTGTGGGCGGGGGCCCCCAATCGGCCACTTATAGGACCACCTCGAACTTGCAGAAGCGCGGCGAATCGAGTGGCAAACAAAAGCACGATGTCAAGATCTCCAGAAAGGGGGAGGGCTCGCCGAGGGACGGAGCCGAGAAAGACCTCCCAAGCCAGCGGCCACGGGAACACGTTCTGGGCTAAGGCACGCTGGACCTCGGCAGCCGAGGTCAAGAGCCAAACATCGACAGAGCAATCGACACCAAAAACCAGAACCAGCCCGGGTGCAGCTCGCACGAAGCCCGAACTGGAGGCATGGCCGTGCAGGATCGGCCTCGAGTGCTGACGTTGCTGTAAGCTCGGACCGAGGGACATTCGGACAGCCTGTAGTTCGCCAACGGGCTCAAGCCAAAAAGAGAGGTCGGAGGGTTCCACAAGGCTCGGTCTGCGTAGAGGGAGACCAGAAGGGAGAGATAGACAGAGAGGCGGAGGGAGGGGAAAGAAGAGGAGGCAGAGGTCCCCGTATAATTGATGGCAGCTTTGAAGATGAATGCACGCGGCGCTGAAGCGAGAGTCGCATTGTGAAAACGGGCCACCGACCATCCGTGTAAGGGCTGAAAGCTTGTAAGACCAATGCGCGCAGCGCTAAGGCGAGAACCACACCTTGAAAACCACCGACCGTCCATCCGTGCAGCTATGGGGATATCCAGCTCCAGAAGCATCGATGTTGAGGAAGTCTGGAGCGAAATGCCCGGACGGAACTAACGACACGTCATGTGGCGCGACGAGGAGAAGTTGTTCATCAGAAGGAAGGACTCCGCACGAGGAAGGCGACGACGGGGACCGAAAACAATAGAAGACCGCCGAACAACGACGGCAACAACAGCAACGAGGGCGATGATAGCGACGACGACCACGACGACCACGACGATTGCGACGACGACAGCGACTACGAAGACAACGACGACGACGACGACGATAGCGACGATAGCGACGACGACGACGACGACGACGACGACCACAACGACGACAACGACGGAGGCAATGACGACGACGACAGCGACTACGACGACAATGACGTCTCTGGGGGGTCTCCAGAGGTCGAGGTCCCGGGATGTCGAATCCCAGGGATCCCTGGAGCCTCGGAAGCCTGAAGGTAGCCGGAAACGTCCACAGATGTTCGATCTTCAAACTCCGATCTCCGATCCTCGACGACGACGACGGCCGACGCCGACGACGGCGGCGGCGGCGGCGGCGACAACAGCGACAACGACGACGGCGGCTGCGGCGGCGACGACGGCCGCTCCCACGACGACGAGACCAACGACAGCGACCACCACCCCTCCAGGCTCACCGGGAGCACGAGGCCAGCCGCCACCCTCACGACGACCGCGCTCGCGGCCGCGATGTCGATCCACCTGCCCGCGGAATGCCACCGCTGCCGCCGCCGCCGCCTCCTCCGGCCCTCTCCCCTCGTACGGCAGGTTCGTGTCGTGTCGACCCCGGCGTTGGTTTTTGACACCGCAGGGATCGTTCAACCTTGAACGATCGGCCATTTCCGCGACGTCCAATCGTTCAACATCGACCGATTCTGGGCCGCCGCCGGCGTTCAACCTTGAACGCCCGCGCTGGGGTCGCCGCCGGTCGACACGACGCAAACCTACCGTACGTCACTCCCTCCCCGTCGCCACCCCCCCCCCGACGTGTCGGCAGGGCGGGCCAGGCGTTTCGCTGGAGTCTTTCCCCCGCCGCGTGTGGTGCGGAAGCTTGAAGCCTGCAGCGGCTTCGAGGGTGGAGGCTCTGACCTCAGCGCGGCGCGCACTCGGCGCAAGGGTCTGCAGTATCTGTGTGGCTGGAGGGGGATCCGCGCACGCTCGTTGTCAACATCCGCAACAGATTCGAAAATAAAGGGGGGGGATCCCACATGGCGCTCCTGCCTGAGCTGCGCGCACATTCGGTTTGCAAGTTTGTAACAACTGAAAATATGAAGAGTGTCAAAGTGGTGATGCCGCGGTGATGCCGCGCACATTCGTTTTACAAGCTTGGAACAGCTTCAAAAATGGACGGCAATCCTCTCTCAAAATGGAGCTCTCGCTTGAACGCCACGCACATCTGTCTTTCACGCATACAGCCGTTTCAAGGATGGAAGGGGTGGTCTTCAAAATGGCGCTCCTGCCTGAGGGCCGAGCACCACCGTCTTGAAATTCTGCCACATATTCAATGATAGAGGGGGTGCTGTTCAACATGTGGCTATAGCCTCGGCAGTGCGCACCTTCGGCTTGAAAGTGTGCAGCAGCGTTGAAAATGAAGGCAGGTCGTTTTCAAAATGGCGCTCTCGCCTTAGTGCCGCGAATATTCGTAGATCAATGCAGCAGTTACATAGACAGAACACGTTTTTCAAAATGGGATTTCGCTTGGGCCGATCTTCGATTTGGGGGTCTGGGTCTTACCGACATGTAGCATCGACACGGTGGAGGGCGGCTCCTTTTCGAAAAGGGGCTCTCGCTTGAGGTGTCCTCGAAATTCATGTCGTGACCCCAAAAGGGCACATAAACTCGTGAAAAAGACATACGGGTGAGGGGGCAGCCGTTCATCATGACGGTAATACTTCTGGGCGCCTCGCTGAACTGGATGACCCTGCCGGTTTCGTATTCCCTGCTGCTGGCTGGAAGGATGCAGGGCGGCTCCCTTGCAAGACGGGGCTCCCGCCCACATGGCGGGCCCGAAGAGCGCTGGCCTCCCAGGGAGGAGGAGGAGCAAGAGGAGTCAGGCCCTCCTGAGGCCCTCCGCCCTCCCGCGGCCCTCCTGCAGCATCGTAGATGGCTCTTGAGTGTACTCTGGTCCTCTTCCTCGTCCTCCTTCCATCTTCTAGCGACGGCGCTGGTTTTCAGAGGGACAGTAACAGGGAGAAGCTGGACGCAAGAGAGAGAGAGAGACACAGAGAGCGAAGGGAAACATCTTATCAGCTCATTGATGCCCGAGCGCATGACAGAGACATGGGCCAACTCTAATGCGGCGGGGGTCAGGATCGAGGTCGTCGTCACTCGCGCCTGCTCTGCTTTGTCCCCTCCTTCGAAGACCCCCGAAGTCTCCAGAGCATAACTGGGCATGTAGGGTTTGGATCTCGGGCGGCAATACAGCAGCCTACTGGTACCAGTCAGTACTTCTCCCCGCTCGTCGCGCTCCCGCTTGGCGGGTGCTCCTCCAGCTCGTTCACCATTCCACTCCTCACCCTCTTCACCCTTCCTTGTCTCTTTGATGTTCGGCAAACTTGGGTCGGCCAGGATCGTAGCGTTCGGAAGGCGACCACAAAAGCCTGTCCCTCACCCCTGAGATCGATATATATTTCTTTGCCGGCGAAGACCCAGGTTGCCCGGCATGGGGGGGAGGTGCCAGCCTGTAACCTGACCTTTTCGCTTTGGGCAGCCCCACGTATCGGGGATGGACAGACCTCCCTTTAGTAAAACGTGGTTCAGTGAAAACGACCTGAGGCACAAACCTGGCGGGCGCAAGCCTGGAAAATAACGGCCGCGGCGCCCTCTCGAGAGCCGAAAACGGACAATTCACTAATCGACGTGTCACTGTTGGGGGTTCTGTCCGCCCCCGAACGTATGCCTGCGCGCATCAGTGGTGCGTACCCTGTTCGGAACTGCGCACTGCGTAGCCGACAAGGTCAGGTGATTCAGGGGGGAGGGGCGGGGGGGCGGGCGGGCCCGACAGCCCAGTCGATCGCCAGACCCGAAACAAGAACAGTCTCCTCCTCCTCCTCCTCCTCCTCCTCCTCCTCCCCTCCTCCTCCTCCTCCTCCTCTCTCCTCCTCCTCCTCCTCCTCCTCCTCCTCCTCCTCCCCTCCTCCTCCTCCTCCTCCTACTCCCTCCTCCTCCTCCTCCTCTCCTCTCCTCCTCCTCCTCCTCCTCCTCCTCTCCTCCCTCCTCCTCCTCCTCCTCCCTCCGCCTCCTCCTCCTCCTCTCCTCCTCCTCCTCCTCCTCCTCCTCCTCCATCCTCCTCCTCCTCCTCATCCTCCTCCTCCTCCTCCTCCTCCTCCTCCTCCTCCCTCCTCCTCCTCCTCCTCCTCCTCCTCCTCCTCCTCCTCCTCCTCCTCCTCCCCCGCTGCTCCCCCATCCCCCTCCTCCTCTCCCTTACCCCCTTCTCCCCTCGGCACAGGAGCCGGGAAACCAGAAGGCACCGATACCGCCACTCCCTGGACCTCTCCTGGGGTCCGTCGTGACCAGAATCTCGCAGCGGAAGTCAGCCGTGGCGACGAGGCGAGGGCCTCCCAGGAGGCCCCCCAAAAAAGGGAAACGAGGGAAGGGCGGCGGTGTGGGTACCTCTTCCTGCTCCGACGCCCCCTCCTCCTACCCTTAAGACGGGCCTGTCCCCGTACAGGGGGATTTTCGACGAAAAATTAAAAATACCCCCAAAGATAATTTTCAAAACATAGTCCAAAAATAGTCTGGGGACTATTTTTTGAGTATGCTTGGACCTTCTTGGGGTATTTCTGGGGTATGTCTAATTCTTTCGTCGAAGATCCCCCTTTCGGGGGGGCACGCCCGACATAATCCTACCCATTCCCTCCTCTCCCCTCGGCGCAGGAGCAGGCCCTGCCCCACGTGTGGGTGCTGAAGAAGAAGTTGACCCGGTTCGGCGCGCAGCTGAAGCGCACGCAGACCTGCCCCAGCGCCCCCCGCGGGCAGCCGGGGCAGAGCAGCAGCCCAAGCTCGGAGCAGGGCGGGTTTCGGAGATCGACCACGGGATTGAATTTTGGCCCAGACCTAAAAAAACGTCCGTCGGATCGACGAGCAAGGCGCAGAATGATCGTAGATGTACGAGCATGATGCGCACATCGTTTGTCTGTAGAGTCGACAGGGGGAACCAATTCTGGGGTAGGTCAAGTCTGTCTTCGATCCCCAACTCGAGCAATGGCAGCCTATAAACTCGCCGCTCCGCGCGGGAGCAAGCGCACGCCGGCTGGCGTGTATAGCTTGCGGCGTGTGCGGCTGGAGGTGGGGAACATCTGGCGCAGGCGGCGGGCTCGTTGTGCAACGTGTTAACAAAAAGCAGAGGAGGGAGAGGAGCAGGAGGAGGAGGAGGAGGAGGAGGAGGAGGGAGAGGACGAGGAGGAGGAGGAGGAGGAGGAGGAGGAGGAGGAGGAGGAGGAGGGAGAGGAGGAGGAAGGAGGAAGAACCTCGCAGACTGCCGACGACCCCGACGCCCCCTCAATCTTATCCTCACTACGTATGTTGCAGCGTGCACGGCTGGAGGTGGGGCGAGGGGAGAAAAGAGGGAGGACGAGACAGGAGGGCGGCACTACATACATAATTTCCAGCAGCTCAAACACGGGTTCCAGACCTCGAATGGGCCCTGAAGCGACAGGGCCGCTTTTGCTACCGTTTTCGTTGCTCCGTTGTCTTACCGTTTCCAACGCCGTGCTTCTAACGTTGCTTGTTTTAGCATTTCGTTTCACCTCGTGGGGGTCTAGTCCAAATCACTGTCTTTACCGGATCCGAGCCATTTTCGAACCGGTTCCCAACGTCCTTCGCATCCCCTGTTTGCCCAGGCCGCTTCGGATAACCGTTTTTTACCGTTTCGGTGAGCCGTGTTTGGGCCGTGCTCCCTACCAAGACACAGTTTCTAAAAGGACGGTGCTAAAACGGTCCAGCCGATTCCAGGGCCCACCAAGCCCCGGACTCCTCCCCAGGTACAGGCGCACTAGTATCCCGAGCTGCGTCAAGCCGTGGCGACGAGGGGGCCCCCCGAAAGCCGGCTGCCGTCGTCTCAACTCGCTCTCCCATGACGGGTGGGGAGACGACGACGACGACGATGACGACGACCACGACGACCACGACGACGACGACGATGACCACCACGACGACGACCACGACGACGACCACCACGACGACGACGACCACGACGACGACGACCACGACGACCACGACGACCACGACGACCACCAGCACGACGACGACGACCACGACGACGACGACGACGACCACGACGACGACGACGACAACGACGACGACGACGACGACGACGAGACGACCGCGACGACGATGACGACGACGACGACGACCACGACGACGACGCCCAGGGGACAGGCAGGTATGCCAGACGGCGGGCGGCCGCACCGCGACGGCCTCCCAGAGCGCGCGGGCTAGAGCCGCGCCAGGCAGAGTGTGCGAGGGGCACCTCCGCCCCGGGGGGGCACTCCTGGAGCGCACTCCCGAGACGAAGTCTGGACGAGGACAAGATCGGGTGGGGCTAAATCGAGAACCTCTGAGACCTGGCGGCTCTGGAGGCCGACTCGGGCGCCGCCGCCTTCTCAGAGCATCCCGGCACGCTCTGCGAGAGAGATCTGGAACGCCCTGGAGCGGATGTTCATCCTCGTCCTGGCCCCGTCCGAGGGCCGCTCCTGGAGCGCACTCCCGAGGCCGCCGGCAGCCCCCCACGGAGGTATCGAAGAGGCGCCCAGAGGCCCACGAGAAGCGCCCTGGAGGCCCGCCAGAGACCCCCGAGAGGCCCACGGGAGGCCTGCCCAGAAAAAGACAAGGGGCCTCTAAGGGGCTTCGTGTCCACGATCAAGGGGCACGGCGGCGAAACGGGCCGAAGCACACTAGATCCGCCGCCCCCTGCTTGCAGGGGTGCACGGCGTGCTGGACGTTTCAGGTTTTGGTTTTGGTTCTTTTTCTAAAAGAACTCCCCAGTGGGCTTCGGCCCGTCCCGCCGGCCACCCGCAAGTTTCCGAAAATCCGTCTGTCAATGCCTTTGTTGCCCCAACTTGGCCCAAGATGGCCTCCAAGACGGCCAAGATGGCCCAAGATGGCCTCCAAGATGCCTCCAAGACGGCCAAGATGGCCTCCAAGACGGGTAAGATGGCTCCAAGATGCCTCCAAGACGGCCCAAGATGCCCTCCAAGACGGCCAAGATGGCCCCAAGATGCCTCCAAGATGGCCCAAGAGGCCTCCAAGACGTTCTCCAGGAGAGCCCGAAGAGGCCAAAATCATTGGTTTTCCTTAGGTTTTTGAAGGTTTGTTGCGTTTTCTTCTTTTCGGCCTTCCGACGGCCCAAGAGGCCCCCAAGATCGCCCAAGAGGCCTCCAAGAAGGCCCTATGACGGCCCAAGGGCCCCCCAAGACGGCCCCAAGAGCGCCCCAAGACGGCCCAAGAGGCCTCCAAGACGCCCAACATGGCCTCCAAGACGGCCCTGAAGCGCCCCAAGAGGGCCCCAAGACGGCCCAGAGAGGCCCCCAAGACGGCTCCAGACGGCGTCAGACGGACCAGGAACGCCCTAAGACGGCCAAAGAGACCCCCAGGAAGCCCCCAAAGGCCCCCAAGAGGCCCAAGGAGGCCCCCAAGATGCCTCCAAGAGGCCTCGAAGAGGCCCCCAAGAAGCCCCCAACAGACCCCAAGGGTGCCCCAAGAGACTCCTAACAACCCTCATCCTCCTACTCTATTTCTTCCTCTTCCTCTTCCTGTTCATAATCATTCTCTCCCATGTGTTCCCCGAAAGCTTTCCAAACCGACTCGGGGAACTCATGGTCCGATAGCTTGGCCAAGCTCTAGTCCAACTTTCGGCCACATCGGCGTTTCCAAAAAGGCAGGGGGCGGCGGTGATTCGCCGTAGGCGTCTTCGATCCACCGCCCCCCGTGCTCGGCGCATGGGCGCCTGACTCCAAATTCGAAAATTCTTTCTGGCCCTTCCAAAAAGTTTCCACCGATTCGCTGGCCACCTGTTGGGCGCTCCTGACTGGGGGGGGGTCGATAAACGGAGAAACGCGAACCTTTCGTGCCCTGTGCAAGGCCGCGAGAGGCCCCTTGAGGGCACGCGAAGTGCTCCTTTCGTCACCCCCTCATGGATCGCCCCTCATTACCCAACGCCCAGACCTGGATCACGCTGGCAAAGCCTCCAAGACGCTTTCCAGACAAAAGAACTGGCCCCAAGATGACACCAGGAGGGTCCAAGAGGTTCCCCTGTGGGCTCTTTTGGGACGTATTCGGGCCCCTCGGTGTCTGTCCAAGATGCCAAGCTCATTGAAGTGTCTTTGATTTTTCAATGGGTTTCAAATGTCCAACCATTCGGTCTTAAGAGCGTCCAAGACGGTCCAAGAGCTACAAGACCAATCCAAGACGGACCAAGTAGGCCCCGAGAGGACCCCCAGACGGCCCACGAGGGCCAAAAGAGTGCCCAACAGAGCAGAAAGACGGCGCTGAATGACCCTCAGAGTGTTCCAAAACGGCCCAGAGATGCCCCCCAAGATGGTCTCCGAAGGCTCCAGACGGCCCAAGAGAGCCTCAAGATGGCCCAAGAGGCCTCAGGAGGCCTCCAAGAGAGCCCGGGAGGCACGAGCGCCAAAACGGCCCCAAGACAGCCTCAGAGGGCCCCTCCCCGGCGTTTCCCCAGCTGCTTGCCCCAAACCTCGGGGACAACGAAATTCACTAATTGTGGTGGCCGCACTTCCGCTCGACATTCCACGATGCAAGCGCGTCCAAAAGGCAAGCGGCGGGGGTGACTCGCCGAAGGCGACCTCGATACCGCTTTGCTGCCAGATGCTGTGGCATCTGCTCTGGAGGGAGTCCATATTTCAGCACTGGTGGTGCCTCGGCCAGAGTCGGCTACACGCAGGGGTGACCCTGGGTAAGAGTGACCTTTGGTACGCAGCTTTTGGGGGGCCGCAGGGGGACCAGACACAAACGCGCAAGACGCTACTATTGCATCGCGTTCGGCGATCGGGGGACCCCAGTGAGCCCGCACCCAAGGTCACTCAGGCGAAGGGTCACTCCTACGTGCAGTCGACAGAGGTTCGAAAAGGCAGCTCCGCTTGGAAGCCTCACGGACTGAGGTGAGCGGAAGAGGGACAGGAGAGGAAGGGACGAGGAGCATGGATCGGGTGTTGCTAGAAGTCTGGCCCAAGGTGCCCTCAGAATTTCCAAGGAGGCCCCCACTGTCTCCAGAGCACTCCTCACGAGGCCCAGGGGACCTCAGGAGCTACAAACTTAAGCGAAAAGATCGGGGTACCTGGGGCCAGGGGCACTTTGAGCAACCCCCGAATGGAGAAGGGAAGGGAAGGGAAGGGGAAGTCCGCGCGCTGGATCATGCAGGCTTCAGACCACGGATATACCAGCGCCGATGCTGAATTTCACCTCCCAGGAGCTGCGTCCTACAGCCGAAAACTGCGATCAAAAATATCAGTATTAAAAAACCCTGGACAAACTATGCGAAAGGGTATTTAAACAAAGCTGGGCCAGCTTTTTCGGCGAATGCTGGAGGGGCGGTCGTGCTAAGAAACTGGGCCAGCTTTCCAACAAGCTGGTCAAGAAACTCTGGCCCAGCTTCCCAGTAGGTTTCTTTATCAGATGCTCGACCATACAATAGGCAACAGCACGACGGCCAACATCAGAAACACCCGCACATACGACCGTCGAGAGGCAAACCCTGACGTGTGGCATGTTCTCCCTGCCTCGGGCCGGAGGGGCACTCACCGAACGATGCGGCTCGAGAGATTACGCGCAACGCTTGGGCTTGGCAACTGCGGCCGTCACCCGATCGCGGCGCCGGCAGGTGGCGACCATCCGAGCCCCCACCTCCACCAGCCAGCGACTCTACCGAATCGATGGGAGACAGGGGGCTGGATTAGGATCTTGCCACATGGTCGACCAATTCCGAACCCTGTCCCCGCCACCAATCGAGTTGCCCGAATCGTTGATCGGCGAGGGTGGGACTCGGAAATCGCAGCCGAGCTGGGCCTCCTCACGACGCCAGAGGCCCATGGGAGCACGAGCGGCTGGCCAGCTCCGAGCAAAGAGGGCAGAGAGGGAGCGGCAGAAGGACGGCCAGCCTCCGCCAGGAACACGAAGTCGAACACCGATTCGATGACGGCAGCCGACCACCCGTGTAGCACCGGGTCCTCCACGATCTGCAGGTAGGTAACCTAGAAAGACAGGCATGGAGACAGACAGGCAAGCAGACGGGCGGACGGAGTCAGGTGAGAGCGAGGCGGGACAGGGCGAGGCACGAGACAGAGCAGGGGAAGAGAGGACAGGAGAGGCCGGACCCACAGACAAGCATAGAGAGACAGATGTTGAGAGATGTTGAGAGGAAGGGCCAAAGGACGGACAAGGACGGTGAAAGATGACCATCAAAACACATATATATATATATTGAGACATGATCACGCGATTGATACTCAGCACTTGGATTGTGTGAGTGGTGACGCTCGTGCTACTGAATTGCTCCAGGGGCGGTGATGAAACATGGCTTTCTTGACCCTGATGCCGATGGCAACAAGCATACAGAAGCGCCGACTGTACAAACATGGTCCTTCCACACTCCCTCCGAGGCGGTGCCTCAAGGAAACATCTGCGTAATAAACTGTATAAAACTGAATAATATGATGCCCTAAACGCAAGGCTGCATCCTGACAGAAGTGGGCGATTCGTTGCTGTATCCATGAAGTCGCAGAGTAGGCCCGGTGGCAATGCCAATGGACTGCGAAGGTGCTGCGCTCTGGGCGCTGAACTTGAGGTGAAATAGTGGCAGCCTCTGACACACCCAGAAGCTGCACCACTGGATGCACACTGACAACCCTGCTGCATGAAAGCGTGACGCCCATCGCACTGTGTGTGCGGGTCCCTGGTCATGGCCACCAAGTACACCCATCGTCCATGCAGGCGCTGACGGATGACTGTCCCTGCATAGTGTCTTATGTGACCCCGGCGCGCGTTTCGCGCGCGCTGAGACCTCACCTTCTTCCGAGCAGCCTCCCAACCAACCGCACGGGGACCCTGGCCTCTTAGAGCGGCTGAGACTCCTCCGAGACGTTCTCGACGCCATCTGGAGCGAACCAACGAGGAGCCCCAGAGCTGCCCTGAAACCCCACAGAGCCCCGCGGATCCCCCTTGGGGGCGACCCTCGGCTGCAGCCCTCGGCTGCAGGTGGCAGCCACTGGCGTCCTTCGAGCTGTCCAGGGCCAGCGTCGGCGGACACTGAATCTGAAGTCGGCGGGCTTGGAACTTAGGATCCCTTCGGACTCTTCCTGCAGTGTCTGAAGGCTGTCTTGGGGCTCGCCAAGGGGCATCTCGACGTCAAAACTGTGGGGGGGCTCCTGGGGGGAGTCCTGGAAGTTGTGACCTTCGAGCGGGTTCCTGGGACCGTCTTGGGCCGTCTCGGCGCGTCTTGCGGCCATTTGGGGTTCAAAACGGCGCGGTGACAGACCGCGCGGTGACCTCAAAATCCCGCAAGACCTCACCGGTCCATCACTTCTCTGTTCTGGGACTCTGGAGGCCCCCAATCGCCCGAGACGTCCCCTGAGAACGACCCAAGTCTCGAAGCCGCGCGGTGGCCCCGAATCCCCACCGACTCACCACGCGGTATGGTCACCGCGCGCTCTGGGGCCCCCGATGGAAGCGGGTCCTGGACCTCCCCCGGGGACCAGCTGCCCGTGTCCCGACCCGCTTCCTGACAAACCCCGGGGCCCGGGGAGAGGGGGCCCCCGGAGCCCGAGGCCTGCAGCACAACTCCACGGCCCCCGCTTCCTCCAGGAGCCGCGCGCGCACGGCGCCCCGCAACTGGACGCCCCTGTTTCGGAACACAACAGGGGGCAGAAGATCCACCCCGGCAATAACAACCCCGACGCGCGAAGCCGCTTAGCACACGCACCCAAAGAAGGAATCAAACAGGGCAGGCCTGTTTAATAAACGCCCAGGGCCGTTTAGCAAACGCCAATTGTCCGGTCCGGGTGGTCTTGCCTCTCTTGACACAAGGCGTGGGCCCGCGTGCCGCGGGCTTTTTCCCTGGCAGCGCTAATGCACCCTGGACGCGCACGGTTCGCCCTCTCCGAAGGAGGAGGTGGAGGAGGGAGGGACGACGAGGAAAGTGATGATGACGCTGAGGAGGGAGGGGGAGGGGGAGGGGGAGGGGGAGGAGGAGGAGGAGGAGGAGGAGGAGGAGGAGGAGGAGGAGGAGGAGGAGGAGGAGGAGGAGGAGGAGGATGCGTAGAGCTAGGGGAGCGGACGTCCACTCCGACCGAGGTGGGAGCCAGCCTCGGAGCGCAGGCCGCGGGGACCAGCCCAGCTTCATTTTACGAGTTGAAGACGATCCTTCGCGGCGGTCAACGCGATGAGGTGGCCCCCGTAGGTGTAGCCGGTCCTATTGGCTTTGATCTCCAGGTAGGCGAAGTACGGCAGGACGAGGCGCTGGAGAGAGCTCGACAGCGAGTGCTCCCCACTTTGTGGATAGAACGGGCCCAAGCCGATACGGTTAAGCACGCCTTTCTGGGCGAAGGTGGGCGGCAGACACGTGAGATGGCACAGCCGATCGCACTTCAGGTAGTACGAAGTGGAATCCCATGCGCCGCCGACGCAGATGAACTTGCACGGGTCGACCTCGGGCGTGGCGTGCATCCTCGGGCTGGTGTGCCACCCGCCAGCCAGCGTCCGCATCATAACTCAGCGCGGTGGCGGTGGAAGAATTGCAGTCTGCGTCGTCAGTACTCGCCAGTGAGCGCGGAGGTCGTGAGGAGCGCTACCAGGGCCAAACCACGCCTGCAAGCTCTTCTCCAGCGTGACCTCGTGGCTGTCTGGCATCCAACGGGCTTCCGGCGCGTTGAAGAACTGGCGCTGGGGCTTCGGCTTGATCCCGTGCCGCCTGGCATCGCAATCATCGAGGCACTGACCAGGTCGCGGCGGCGGCGAGGAGGGACGACCAGCGACTCGCCTCGGACAATGGCCTCGAAGCGCTGGGCGATGGCGAACGGCTCCTTCCAGAAGGTAGGCGACCAGCGGTGCTTAGCAAGTGCGGGTAGACTGCAGGCACGGCCAGCGGCTGTGTGGAGCTGGTTGTAGAGCTCGTGCCTCTGCGTCATGGTGTTAGAGGCCGCGCGCCACAACATTCCCAACGAGTAAGTACGCAAGGATCGCGGCAAGGGGCCCAGGGATCCAATTGGCCAGCGCGTGAACGTCCACCTGACGGAAGGTACTGGACGGGATCCGCAGCACATCTTAAACGGAGTGGATCTCGTTGCGGCGAATTCGAGAAGGTAAGCATCGTTTAACCGATCCCTATCCCGACGGGCACGGCCTGGGCACCACTGGCCGATTCACCTCCCTTGATGGGGATATGGGCTGTTCCCTTCGAGCTTCGAGGCGCATATCCCCAGCTGGGGTGGTGGGATGATGGGGATGGGGATGGAGATGGGGATGGGAATCGGTTAACGTTACTGAGAGGGTAGGTCGAGGAACTGCGCGGAGTAGCCGGGGACCCTGATCGCCGACGTCTGGCACAAGCGAACATGGGCGTCGACCGAGGCAGACGACGAGCCGACTGCCACGACACGCTGCCACCACTTCGACCCCGCGGCCGCCCACTGCATCAGGCTGCCGGCGCCAGGGCCCACGTGCACGCCGAGGTGGAGGCCCTCGTCCGCGGCCCTGAAGGCGACCCCGTCGGGCAGGACCTCGGCCCTGACAAAATCGGCGTGCTCGGCCTCCTCCTCCTCCTCCTCCTCCTCCTCCTCCTCCTCCTGCTCGCCCGTCGACCCAGACGTTGAAACGAATTTCGCCAAAGAGCTCGGCTTGACGAGATGCTCTGGCGAGTGGGGCGAGGATGGACAGCTTCTGCAGGCGAATGCCCAGGTCGTCGGCACAAGCCCCAGCAGGACCTTCCTCGCCCGCGGGTAGGATCCGAGCAATGGCACGAATCATGCTGTACTTCGCAGTGGCTCAGACCGTGCCCGACAGCGGACAACCCTGGGCGACGCCCGAGTCAAAGCCACGCACAAAGAAGTGCTCGTTGTGCAATGTGCTGTTGCCGCGGCCTGGTCATACAGCGCGGCGGCGGCGTTGAGGAAGCTGAGCTCGGACTTGAGCTGCTCGAGGGCCGCGAAAGGCCACTGCCTCCCAAGCGAGGGGAAGGTGGGGCTGCGATGTCGAAGAGGACCAGAGTCGGCTTCTCGACGTTCGCAGACGGGCGCCAGCCCATCAGTCGCCCCAGCCCTTCCATGAGCACGATGCTGTTGCAGAACTTGCTGCCTCTGGTTAAGCCCTGCTGGATCGGGCGAGCGCGGAGCTCAACCTGGGTCTTGCGCTGCTGGCTGAGGACGCCAGCGAATGTCTTCGTGCTGGAGCTCTTGCGCGAGATCGGGCGGAGGTTGCTCACCTCCGTGGTGAAGGTCTGCGTGTGGGACGTCTCCGTGCCCTTCGGGATGACGGAGAAGATCGAGGGGTTGAAGCTGGGTGGCACGACGCCCGTGAAAAAAAAGACCACGCCAGCTTTAGGTCGGGCATGTCCCCCTACAGGCGGATTTTGGACGAAGAACAAAGAATACCCCAAACATGATCAAACCTTACCAAACAAAATAATCAGCACATCGTCCCCCGGCTATTCTTGTACTATGTTTGAATACTCCCACTGTAGAGGGGTACGCCCGACTGAACGCCAGCTCCTCGAGAGCATCCAGCCCACCCGGAGTCGCAGCCCAGGCTCGATAGTTGAGGCGGTCGGGCCAAGTGCACCGTGGCCTGGAGGCGGAAGAGGGGCAGGAGCAGGAGAAGGAGAAGGAGGAAGAGGAAGAGAAGGAGGCAGAGGAGGGAGAAGGAGGAGGGGGAGGAGGAGGAGGAGGAGGAGGAGGAGGAGGAGGAGGACGAGGAGGAGGAGGAGGAGGAGGGGGAGAATGAGGAGGAGGAGGTGGAGGAGGAGGAGGAGGAGGGGGAGAATGAGGAGGAGGAGGAGGAAGCACAGAGGGACGAGGAAGGAGGAGGGGCAAGCACAGATGGATGAAGGAGGAGAGCGAGGAGGAGGAGGCGGAGGAGGAGGAGGAGGAGGAACAGCTCTCTCTCTCTCTCTCTCTCTCTCTCCTCCAAGAGCCCGCCCCCTCGAGGCGATGACGCGCGGCAAGAGGGACGGAAAGAGAGAAAAAAGGGCTGGGCGCCCACCAGCACGCTCAGGAGCACGACCGCCTGGAGGGCCTTGGCGGTCCACCAGGCCACCTTGCTCGACGCGGGGTCGTCCAGAACCTCGCGGGCGCCCCGGGCGCGGCAGGGGAAGAAGCCGCGGGCGAG
The DNA here is from genome assembly GCA_963575745.1 of Prorocentrum cordatum. Classification (NCBI taxonomy): domain Eukaryota; class Dinophyceae; order Prorocentrales; family Prorocentraceae; genus Prorocentrum; species Prorocentrum cordatum. Next base: position 368,684 of record CAUYUJ010015338.1, read on the forward strand.
AAGCCCCCTGCCCTCTCCGTCCGCGTCCTCCTCCTCCTCCTCCACAATTTCACAATACGAAAGACTACAATCCTCTCTCCCCTGGCGACGTCCGGAAAACATTCGCCCCCCCCCTCCGCTTACTGGATTTTTACACACAGGATTCCCGGGAAACGGGTTTTCGCTTGGGCTGTTGTCTCAAAATGCTGCTCTCGCTGAAGCGCTGGCTTCATTTTCGGGCTACCGCTGGTTCCGAATCGTGCTCCCGCTGCAGCGCTGGCCTCATTTCCGCGCTTCCGCTCGTTTCGAATCGTGCTCCCGCTGCAGCGCTGGTGTCATCATTTCCAGCGCCATGCCACGGCATGGTTGTCGGTCCTTCCAAAAAGGCACAAAAATCTAGAACATGCCCCCCCGAAACAACCACTGGAAATGACTGCACATTCGGTGTCGATTCGTTGAGTTTGGGGGCCGCAGAAGCCCTCCCCCTTTGGGGCGTCGCCACGCCATGGTATGTCAGGCTACGCGTTGATCCTCAACTCCGTGCTATGCCGTGTAATGCGATTGCGGAGAGGAGATCTACGCCATGGCAAGAGGTAAGACGTCAGGTATGACGCGAGCGCACCTAGCTTGTCCTCCTCCTCCTCATCCCCCTCCTCCTCCTCCTCCTCCTCCTCCTCCTCCTCCTCCCCCTCCCCCTCCCCCTCCTCCTCCTCCTCCTCCTCCTCCTCCTCCTCCTCCTCCTCCTCCTCCTCCTCCTCCTCCTCCTCCTCCTCCTCCTCCTCCTCCTCCTCCTCCTCCTCCTCCCCCTCCCCTCCCCCTCCTCCTCCTCCTCCTCCTCCTCCTCCTCCTCCTCCTCCTCCTCCTCCTCCTTGTCCTCCTCCTCCTCCTCCTCCTCCTCCTCCTCCTCTCCTCCTCCCTCCTCCTCCTCCTCCTCCTCCTCCTCCTCCTCCTCCTCCTCCTCCTCCTCCTCCTCTCCTCCTCCTCTCCTCCTCCTCCTCCTCCTCCTCCTCCTCCTCCTCCCTCCTCCTCCTCCTCCCTCCTCCTCCTCCTCCTCCTCTCCTCCTCCTCCTCCTCTCCTCCTCCTCCTCCTCCTCCTCCTCCTCCTCCTTCTCCTCCTCCTCCTCCTCCCCCCCCTCCTCCTCCTCCTCCTCCTCCTCCTTCTCCTCCTCCTCACACTCGTTCAACAAGTTTGCAAGAGTTTCACTGGCTCCCATGATCACCGTACCAGAATCGGGGTTTTGAACCGCTTCATAAGTGTCAGGGCACAACAGTTACATTGACACACGGCGTACTGGCGCAATTCAAGATCGCCAAGCCCTCACACTCAAGTGAACTCGTAGCGTTGAAGTTCTGAGAATGATGAATTGGCACGCTTGCGGATTTTTGCACGGTTGCCCCCAACAGAGCAACTCCCTGTGGAAATGAACCCTTGTAGAGGCCTATACAGAGGGAGATTGGAGGGAGTGTGTGTTCCAACATCGTTGATGAGTCTTGGGTTTACACTGGTTTTCCTCCTCCTCCTCCTCCTCCTTCCTCCTCCTCGCCCTCCTCCTCCTCCTCCTCCTCCTCCTCCTCCCTCCTCCTCCTCCTCCTCCTCCTCCTCCTCTTCCTCCCTCTCTCCTCCTCCTCCTCCTCCTCCTCCTCCTCCTCCTCTCCTCCTCCTCCTCCTCCTCCTCCTCCTCCTCCTCCTCCTCCTCCTCCTCCTCATCCTCACACTCCTCCTCCTCCTCCTCACCCTCCTTCTTCTCCTCCTGCTCCTCCTCCTGCTCCTCCTCCTCCTCCTCTCCGCTGCTGCGGGGCTCTACGCCGACGCTGTTGCTTGTTTTACTCATCTGCTTCCTCCTCTCCATCTCCTCCTCTCTCAGGGGCCCCTCTGAAAAGCATCTGGTGACAGATGGCCCGATGACCTCGAAACCCCAGAAACCTCTGCGGCAACACACATCCTGAGATCCGGGCGACTTCGCCGCACTTCGGGCACTGGGACCCCCACCACAGATCGATCCCGCTCGAAACGTGCCAGATGGGGGTCCAAGGCTCTGGGCGCGTGATTTTGCGCGGCGCTGAAACGTTTTCCGTTACGACGGATCTCGGGGTTCCGTGGCCTTGCGTTAGGTCGGGCGTGTCCCCCTACAACATGAAAAGTAGTACAAAAACATACGTGTTCAAAAAATGCTCAAACATACAACAACAAAAACGTCCCATGACTATTCTTGAACTACTTCTGAATACTCCTCCTGTAAAGAGACACGCCCGACTTGAGCCTTGTGCCGCAGTGCTCCCCGGCCTCTGGCCGGAGCGCGCGTATCGCAGCAGAGGGCCGACACGTCTGCCGCCATGGACGCCCACGAAGAAAATGGGCACGGTGCCCAGCAGCAGATGCTGTCCCAAACCGACGGCGGCCGCTGCTGGGCAGGCGGCCTTCTGACTACCTGCCAGACCACCCCAACCCAACCCGAAGACCCAAACTTCGACCGAATTTCGGGCTGGGGGGGGGGCGGGCTTCACACATATTTTTTCTATATTCCCCGACCACCCACACCTGGAAATGGACCGCAGATCGGGGCCTTCGGGTTGGGTTGGGGTGGTTTGGTGGGTGGTGACCTTCTGTCGCGAATGGACAACGTCCGCGGCGACACCAACAGCGACTCCTGCTCGAAAGGAGCAGGCACGGCTGTCGGTCTCGGTGCCCAGTCGGTCCCTACCCAGCTCCACCGTCCCGGCAGAGTGCAGGCACGCCTGGCGAGGGCCTGGGGCCGGCGCCCAGCCAGGCAATGAGGTCTGCCCCGAGGGGGTACGGGGGACATCGGAAGCCGCGTGTCCCTCGAGGCATCCTTTGTATGATTTCCAACAACGGTTGTTACCCCCGCCGGAAGGTACTGGCCTAGGCCACGCGAACGGCGACGTTGCTTAACGGTGGTGTTAGGAACCAAATTGTCGGAAAAATTACGAACCACACCTTCCCACATTGCCCATGTGCGAGTGTACCGAACGAAACCGACACAGCGAATTGCAGGAAAGCACGAGCCACGCGTTCCCACAATACCGAAACCTACATCGCCGTTGCCGACATGGCCGTTAGTGCGTCTACGGATTGGGTAACCCCTGAGATCTGGGCATCATCTTTTTGTTCACACCGTGCGCATTCGCCCAGTATCGGGCCCAGGGACCCTCACAGCTCGATCTGGCTCGAGAAATGACGTGGAAAGATGGGGGCGAGAGCTCTGGGCAGGATTTTCCGCGACGTTGAACTTTTCTGCAACGTCGGACCTCATGGAACGATAACGCTTGGGTGGGGTGCGGCACGTCGGGGTGGGGCCGCGCTGCGATCGCCCAAATCTGCGCGCGAGCAACAGCATGTGGGCCCCCTCCCCCCGACGCACGATCGCTACTTTTACCCAAGGCGGGGAGGGAGGGGGCCGGGCAACGACTGTTACGCGCCAGAGGAAAAACACATTCTGGGTCCCGAGACGGCTGGCTCACCTTGTGTCCCATTTTCTGTGTCTTCCAATACTCTTGGAGGAAAAAAACACGCCTGCGTGCGTAAGGCGAGCGTGTGGGGTCATTGGGCGTGCGCAACCAGTGCACGTTGGCGCGTCCTACGCACGACTGCTTCTGAACATGCCTCAACGAATTTAGACTGGTCGCGTTGGGTATGGTTGTTCTAGGTATGGTCGTTTCGGGTGTGGTCGTATCGGATACGCTATGCTTTAGCGAGTATCGAGCGGTGGTTTCTCAAAAACGCCAAAAGAACCCAAACACTTGGTCCAAAGTTGTTGTTTGGTGTATCGCGGCGGCGGCCCCTGCGACACCCTCTGCCGTGCAAACTGATAGCGTGCCGCTCCGCTCCGTGGGGCGGGGGTCCAGGAAAGGCTCGAGACGACGGCACCTGGGGAGCATGTCGCGCCGAAGCGTGGTGGGCCAGAACCAGCGGAGCGGGGATAGCAAAGGGGGGGGGGTGAGAGTCAGCCCACGTAGCTAAATTTTCCTGGCGCCTCCCGGCGCCGGGAGGCGCCCATGTGTCGAGGAATGGGCCCGGCGGCGGGGCCGAAACCAGCTGCATGCAGCAGATTTCGTAACCCCCCTTTCCCTGTCCCCCCCCCCCCGCTTTCGTTCGGCCCGAGCGACGCGCCGAGCCAGAGCTCCTGGCCGCAATCACAGTCCCAGACCTCCGGCATGTTTCTTTTGATCCTGGCGGTCTGGCCTCTGGGGCCCGTTATCGGGCCCCGCCCCAGGGCCATCAAAAAAAGGATCTGGGGCGAAAACTACCTCAGGGGAGGGGGTCGGGACCTTTTTTGGTTCACGTATATTGTTGATCTTTCGTGTTATATACACATCGGCTCAAAACCTCGGACGCGGTGGTCACCAAACCGTTCGGGTAACCCCCAGCACCCGCTCGCTCGGCACGGCACCCTCTTGGGACAACAGCCGGGGGCTCTGTCTTTACTTGGCACACGCCTCTTAAGCAGCTTTGTCGCCCACAGTTCATATGTATGTTGTTGGAGGCTTAGAAATGATCACCAACACCAATGCCGAGGGTTGCCTCTACCAGGGGAGGGTGATCCTAGATTTTGGTGTTGGTGGTAATATGTCGGCCAACTTGGAGGCCAAAATATTACCACCATCACCGAGATCGGGACCGTCTTCCCTCGGTGGAGGCACACCGCCGATCTTGGTGTTGGTGTCAACCTCTGGGCCTGCGTTATGCTTGTTTTGCTCTCGCCTTCCCAGCCCTCCCCGATCGAAAGGGGAGCCGTGTAGATCTTGTCGATGCGCTTGCTCCGGCTGTTGCGCAGCGCCATCGGGAGGGACTGCGCCCCCGAGCTTCCGACCACTCTCCCTCATCATCGTCGTCGCGATCGGCTTCGCGATCCTCACCACCAACATCGCCGCCGCCGCCGCTTCATTCATCCTCAGCATCCTCATCCTCATGACCATCCTCCTACTCCTCATCATCACCGTCATCATCACCAACAACAACATCATCCCAACCACGATGGCCATCACCATCCTCATTATCATCCTCATCCGCGTACCCATCGTCATCACCAACATCATCCTCACCATCTACTTCCACCATCATCACAATCGCCGCCATTACCGTCATCATCAACACCATCCCTCATCATGATCGTCGTCGTCAGAGTCATCATTGTCACGGTGGACGTCACCATGGCAATACTATGGTCCTCGTCACTATCGTCATCGTCGCCCCTCCGTCGCCCTTCTGGCCCATGCGCAGACGGTTGAAGGGCAAGGTTCGCCCAAGCCGACGCTCTGGAGAGCATGACGTAGACGTGCAACCAAAGGGAGTTCAAGTCGTCGACGTCCTTATCCCCAGCGTCGGCGATGACGACCTCATGCATGGTCCGCGCGTTGGGCCTTTTACTTCAGCACCCGGACGGCTCGGGCGCGTTGTGCACCTTCGGCCCGCGCGGCGGGCGCGCGGCCGGGTCGGCGCGCCCTTCGGCTCCACCATGCTGCGCCTAGGAGCCGGGCCGGCCAGAGGGCTCGCGACTTTGCCTGCGAGCGCACTGTGCACCGCTCGAATAGAGATCGACTACATGAGTGAGTTGCCTAAACGTGGATTGTTTCTTGGGTTCGTCCGATCGATTTTTGATCGACCAAAAGCATATAATTCCCTACCTAGGCTCTGCCTAGAAGGGTTCTTGCTCGGTATGCTTAAAAGGGCCGGGCAGTGGGGCCCGCCCCGGGCGGTTCCCCCAGCATCCGCCCCGCGGTTCCCCCAGTTGCGCCCTTTGGGTTCACCCAGCTTAGTTTGGCTAAGCTTAGCTTAGCTTAGCTTAGCTTAGCTTAGCTTAGCTTAGCGTAGCTTAGCTTAGCTTATCTCATATTAGCTGAATTTAGCTTCGCCTAGCTTAGCTTCGCTTTGCCTAGCCTAGCTTGGCGTAGCTTAGCTTAGCTTAGCTTAGCTTAGCTTAGCTTATATCAGCTTAGCTTAACTTAGCTTAGCTTGGCTTAGCTTGGCTTAGCTTAGTTTAGTCTACTCTAGCTTAGCTTAGTTTAGCTTAGTTTAGCTTCGCAGAGCTTAGCTTACCGTAGCTTAGCTTAGCGCAGCGCAGCATAGCGCAGCGCAGCACTAGCACTGCATAGCATAACATAGCATAGCATAGCATAGCATAGCTCATCATAGCATGGCAGATCATATCATCGCGCAACATATCATAGCATATCATAGCAAAGTATAGCATTGATTAGCATAGCACAGCGCAATATAGCATAACATAGCATAGCATAACATACCCTAGCCTAGCCTAGCTTAGCCCAGCATATAGCATTGCGCCGCATAGCATAGCATAGCATAGCAGAGCAGAGCATAGCGCATCACAGCAACTGCTACTACTAATGCTGCTTTCCTAAAGGCTCCAACTCCTAGGTAGGGTCGCACTGGAACAATGTTTATCCACGAGCCTCCTACACAATCCCGTAGACGACAGAATTGAAGGGGGGGCGAGCCAACTCTGCAGTTGATCCTCTACTCGAACAGGCGTGGCGGCGCACGCGCGCCAGGGAGGAGGGGGGCGTCCAGCGCCGAAAGTTGGTAGTCGTGCCAGTTTGGGAGGCCTGGAAATGGGCACCAACAACACAGGGGTTTGCCTCCACATGGGGAAGATGATCCTGGACTTCGGCGCTGGTGGTAAAAATAAGTCGGTCACCTTGGAAGCTAGAATATGACCACCATCACTGAGATCGGGATCATTTTCCCTCGGTAGACGCACACCGCCGATATTGGTGTGGGTGTCAATCTCTGGGCCTGCGACAGTTGCTCTTCTCGAAAGGCCCCCATCCCGGCGTCCCCGTCGAAGGCGATGACGTCCAGATGGCGGGGGCCAGTTGTGGTCCCAGCAGGCCTTGGCGGCGCAGGGGGCGCCCATCCTCACTTCCCTGGGGCGATCTTGGCCTCGGCTTACGTCGGGCGTGTCCCTCTACAGGAGGAATATTCAAAAATCCGCCGACCCTGTCGGCGTGTGGAAGAGGCTTCTCTGTCTGCTCCCTCTTCGTCGTCGCCGATGTTCCTTCTTCTTTCCCCACAGCGTCGTTGCTTCTATCCCTCTCCCAAGGCCTCGTTCTGAGGCGCTCCAGTCCAAGGCGAGTTTGAAGAGCGTCGTACTGGAGTCGAACGGAAGCCCCTTCCCTTTGATCCCTTCCCGGGGAAGGGGGGGGGTCCGGGGTAGTTCCCAGGGGGGGTCCCGGGTTATTTATACGCCGCCCTCCCGGGGAATCCCCAAGCCCAAGAAGACCCCAAGACCGGCCAAGAGTGCTCCAAGAGGCCCCCAAGATGATCCAAGAGGGCGCCGAATCGCCGAATGATCTGTCCAAGACGCCTCGACGGCTTCCAGTCGGCCCAAAAGGCCTGCGAGACGCCCCAGCCTCTAGGACCCTTCCCACGAGAGCTCCAAGAGGCACAAATCATGGATTCCCCATGCGTTTTTCAAGGATTTGGGCGTTCTCGCCTCTTCCGCTCCCCCACGCGCCAAGCCCAAGAGGCTCCCAAGATCGCTCCGACACGGCCCCAGAGGCCCCCAAGAGGGTCCCCAAACGGCCCAAAAGTGCCCCAAGACGGCCCAAGACGCCTCCCAGATTCACAAAAGGCCCCCAAAACGGTTCCAAGAGAGCGCCCGGACGGGAGACCCGAACGGACACTTCGAGCCCTCAGCCCCGAGAAGCTCCCAAGAGGCCCTCCAGGAAGCCCACAGAGGCCTCAAGAGGCTCCCGAGAGGCCCCAAAAACTCTCCTAGGAAGCTACAAAACAAACTAGGAAATTAAAAAAAAAAACAGCCGGGTATTCCCTCCTCTTCGACCTTGTCCTCCTCCTCCGCCTGTTCCTCCTCCCCCCCATCACAGAACGGAGGAGGGGCACTTTCCCGAGCGCGGCAAGCGCGCTTTCAACGCCTCCGACGTCCGACAGCGCCTCGCAGCCACCGTCCGATCCGCGAGGGCTGGCGCGCCCAGACGACCACTCTTCCTGTTGCGTTGTTATTTCTCCCCAATGACAGAACGCTGTCTCCAGGGTCGGCGGCATCGGCCGCAAGGCCTTCGCAATAGTCCAAACATAGTCTGGGAACGATGTGTGCAATATTTTGTTTGGCTATGTTGGTGCATGTTTTGCATATTTTTACTTTCTCGCCCCACATCCCCCCGTAGGGGGACATGCCCGACCTAAGCTCGGCCGCATCGACCCCAGGGCGCCGCATCGGAGGGCCCGCACGCGGCCTGCGGGGAGGCTCGAAGATCGAGGCTCGAGGCTCACTCACGGGGAGGGTGGCACGCACGGCACGAACTCGCCGAGGAGCCGCGCCAGAGCCAGGGACAATCGGCGCCTCTTGATGCGCAGACGGCTCCCCCCCCCCCCGGACCCTCGACGCCATGAGATATGTTCACGACGTGGATCCCCAGAGGTCTGGGCACCTCCTCGGAGGCCGGCTCTTATCACCCCGAGTCGCGTCCGTCCAAGGTCCCCCGAGGCCCAGACAATCGCAAACAACGGCTCGCCTGTGCCTGTGCCATGATCTGACGGTGCCTGGGCCACGGGCCATTCGCCCCGACCGTCGCCTCCGAGCGGACGGGGCAGAGCGCGAGGTATCGCCAGGGCTCGCGGCGGCGCAGGGCTTGGGCACACGCCAAGATGCGGAGGACAGCTCCGCGGCTTAATGCGGGGGCGCCGGGCGAGCGGGCCGGGGAGCGTGCCCCCCCGAGGCGGGAGGCCGGCCCAGACGCGCTCGCGCCGTGGAGAGCATCACGACTGGAGGCTCGCACCGCCCTCAACCTCTGGGGGCCCTCGCTGGGCCCCGGGACCGTCAGAGAAAGGCTCGCGACGGAAGAACGGCCCGGGGGAAGGCGTCAGGACTTCTGGGACGCCCGCACCGAAAAAGTCCCCAGACATCTAGCGTCCCGCTCTTTTTCGAGACGCGGGCCCCCGACCTCTCGACCACTTCCCTGGGACTGGTTGTGCATCCCGAGTCACATTCTGTGGACGGCCCCGAGGCCCGGCGAGGGCCCCCCTGAGGCCGAAGACCCCGAGACCCCCGACGTCCGGGCCGGGGCGCCGCATGGCGGGGAGCGCCGCCAGGCTCGGCGGCGGAGAGGAGGAGGAGGAGGAGGAGGAGGAGGAGGAGGAGGAGGAGGAGGAGGAGGAGGAGGAGGAGGAGGAGGAGGAGGGGAGGAAGAGGAGGGGGAGGAGGAGGAGGGGAGGAGGAGGAGAGAGGAGTAGCACCGGCCAGAGGGGAAGGTAGTGCATTGGCCGACCCGACCCAATGCACTGCCTCGGAAACCAGTCTGACTGTCTTAAGGCGGCGGCGGCGACGGCGGCACAGCGGGCGGGGTGGGCGCGCCTCGCAGGAGGGCCGTGGCGCGCTTGGACCGCCGAGCCGTCGTGCGAAGGCGGGCAGCAAGCAATCCACGGGTACGGGCGGGGGAGGGGGGGAGGGGGGAGGCACGAAGGGACTGAAAGGCACAATGAAGGGCATCGAGAGCAAGCGCTATACACAACATGCATTCTTTGTCTGCAGGGAACAGGTGGGGAAGGAAGGAGGGAAGAGGCTCAGAACCGTACTCTTCAGGAAGCAATCGGATGTGCTTGGTGAGGAAGGCAGTGGCGACGGGGCAACAGAGATAATGAAGGATATCGTCGCCTCCCACAGCAGGGCACCCCATTTTGCACGTCTCTGCCCCGCATCTGTACCGTCTCGTGGTGTTCCACCCGTTGAAGATACTTTTCAATATAGCTGTAACGATATAGGCGGGCAGGTACTTGCTAATGATGTTCAACCGAAGGACACAAAGATCAGCAGACTCAAGAGGGGCCCCAGGGATCCATTTCCGTATACGAGGAAGTATCGAGGAGGCCACGGGCGGGATAGGGAACTGGCTGGTAAGGGTCTTAGAAATCCACCTCTGCACAGCACGCTCAGGAATGTCTGGAAGGCTACTAATACTATAGAACTGTTGATACTCCCTACGCATGTTCATCAAGATCGAGTGCCTTGCCATAGGATTAGTATTCCAGGTAATACAAACGTCATCGGACTGACTCAGTTCTTGCACGATTCTATCATAAAAAAGAAAGGCCTCGCTCTTGGTGGCAGCTCGCAAAAGACAGGCACGGGCGTAGATCTCCAGCCTCCGAACACTTACACCGAGGCCCAACTCACGTAGCTGGTACATACTGGAGGGAGGAAAAGCATGTCGAGGACAGCAGGTAAGTAGCTGAACCGCATCTTTCTCAATATTCCGAGCAGAGTGGGGAAGAGGATGGACCTGGGCACAATGACCAGCAACAGTCACCGCATAAGTGTTGTACGCTTGCACACTGATAGATAGGCCTTGCTTCAGGCTCTTCACTCGCAGGCTACGCTCCTTCAAATGAATTAATACTGGGGCCCAGCTCCTGTCACAGGCACCAATGCCAACTCCGACGCCAAGATACCAGCCGTTCTGGCCAATAATGAACTTCCGAATTCTTACTCCCTGGGCCTTGCAGAGCTCCACCGCATTAAGGAAGGTGTGGTAGTGAGGGAAGATAAGTTGGCATTTAGAGAGGTTGAGGATGAGCCCCGACCCAAGGCCAGCCTGGCAAAGCAAGCGGAGCAGCTGCGGCAATACACCGATAAGGTCAGAGCTGGTAACGCTAAGATCGTCAGCGAACGCATTCAGAACGACGGGTATCCGATAGGCAATCTCCTTGAGGCGACGGACCACGGGGTCGAAACAGATACTGAAAATAATCCCACTAAGCGGGCACCCTTGCTTCACACCACGCTCGACTAGGATGAAGCGTTTACGAGATCCAGCGAAAACAATATACATGACGCAATCTTTATACAGGGCGATGATGGCAGCGATGACGAATTCAGGAATGCCAAGGGCCCGCAGGCAGGCCCAAATAAACATATGATGAATGGAGGGGAAAGCAGCTTTCAGGTCAAATAAAGCCGCGCCAGTATTTTTGCAGCCACACATAGCAGACCAGATAGTGAGATTAGAATCCACCTCCACGATGTTGTCTAACATCTGCCCCCCCTTGATAAAGCCCCTCTGGGCCTTGTCCACCTTATCCTCCGCCACCTTAGAAATAGGGACTGCAATAGCGGAGCTGAGCAACTTGTTATCACAGTTCGAGAGTGATAAGGGACGCGTCGAAGCAGGCTGTCGCGCCGACTCATGGCCCAGCTGTGCCGAGCCCTTAGGTAAGAACGCAGCAGTGCACTCGTTAAAACTGCCAGGAAGCGTCCCCAGCTGCATCAGGTGAAGGTAGAGATCGTACAATACTTTCTTACCAATGTCTCCCGAAGCCCTCCAGGATGAGTATGGGATACCGTCAGGCCCTGGGGTCGTGTCTTTTTTGGCGGTCAGAATACTGTAAAACCAATCTTCGGTCAGAATCCAGGGATACATACATCCATCGTTAGCATGATACTGATAATCGTCATCAGGGATGGGCGAGAAGAGGGAAACGAGGCTGGCAATCTGATTCGGATCAGCAGTGCCGGCTTTGAAGATAGGTTGCCAGTGATCCGCGAGCAACTGGGCACAGACATCCGCGTCCTCATGCGAGTGGCCATCCGCGTCCGTGATGGCACGAAGGTAAACTTGCCGATTAGATGTACGCCAGGCTTGACTGAGCCGCCGAACTCTCGCAATATTAGCAGCAGATCGAGCATCAGCTGACCCAGAACACTCTTGGGCGGCCTGTTCAGCACGCTCTCGCACTTCAAGAATACGGCGCATAAAGTCTCCTAGCAGAGTATCAAATCCTGGGCGGTCAGTCCAACAACACATCTTGGGATCAAAAAAGTCACCCAGTTTGGGGAAGCCACGGACCCCGCGACGAGCTTTATCAGGGTCACCACAACGGGCCCCCCTCAAGACCAAGAGAAAACAGGAAACCTTCTCCTCATCCGTTTTGGCACCCTTGTCCGAGATGAACGTGCGCACCTTTTGGGCCGCATACCTTAGCACCTCCTTGACCTCCTCCACCCGAGTAAATACATCTCCAGAGAGACCTTCCCAATCCAGTGTTTGCTTGATAATCTCCTCGTAGTAGGCATGCTGGGCAATCCATGTAGGGATCCTCAAGAGACCAGTAGGGGCCCACTTATTAAGACAGAGATATACAGGAGCATGGTCCGATGGTGCCCGAGTGTCCGCGACAGCCCAGCAGGTGCCTGACCGCGGACAGTGATCTAGAATATCCTGGGTGCACATGTTAGTGTAGATGCGGTCGAGCCGAGCAAGCGAGAGGCGGCCTTCGCGCACCATGCGGTGAGTGTCATGATCTTGCACTACTTCCGCAAGCAAAGGCAAGGCGGCGGAAAATGAACTGGCTAAACGATTCGTTGTGGGACCTTCAGCACCTGTGTCTAGATACATTCGAGATTCACCATATGCCAGGAAATTCATATCCCCGAATACGAAACCAAGAGACTGAGAGGGTGGCAATAGAAGACGACGAACTTTCTCAAACATAATACGAGTAATCCTTTCACTCCAGTCAGGTACGATATGCATGTTGACGATCTGGAGGGAGGAGGAGTCCGAGAAGAGAGAGATAGCGATAATACGACCCTTGCAGATAACACTTTCGACAACCCTGGAGAAGCAGGAGAGGATGGAACGATGGATGAAGAGGATAGTACCGCCAGCAGAACAGGTGTCACAGAATGTGCCGAATACCTGGTGACTCTTGAAGTCCTTCCGAAGCTGATCAAGGTCCTCATTATTACCGTGTGTTTCTTGCAAGCCAACAATCTGGTGTCGAGACAGCAGCTTACGAAGACGAGTGTATTTCTCTCGAAGTACCGACTGATCAGAAAAGACCGACCCCAGGATAGTTTGACAATTCCAGCTCACGATGCTCAACTGGTTGTGGATGGGAAAAGGCAGGGAGCCAGGAGCGGGAGAGAGGGCAGAGGAAAAAGACAAATCGCTGCTCTCGACACCAACTTGCAACAGGACAGGCACAGATGCAGCACCAGGCGCGCTGTCCCCAGCCTCCAGCTGGGGGGGACTCACATGAGGATCAGGCAGCCCATGACTTCCGATGCACCCACGAGCCTGGATACAGCTGGTATCCGACTCCGCAATCGGTTGTCGATTGCCAGGCTCCTCATGCCGATGGTGCCGTTGAGGAGACCGTCAGGCGGCCGCTGCAGCAGCCTGCTCGACGATGGTGTTGAACTGCTCGGCGGAGACTCCGAAGTACTCAAGGTTGGCAATGTTCGGCTGGAAGTCGTACACGGTCCCCCCCATGCGCGCATTGGCGACTAGGTCCACGAGGATCCAGACGTCTTCATCCGAGATGAGCTGCACGGTGCCCTTGAAGCCGTTGACGCCCAGGCGCATGTCCTGGGTCCATTTGTCACTGCCAGTGAGAAGGTCCTTGAGGGGTTGATATATTTCACTGACCCGACGATTCTTAGAACGCACATCCACAGGGAGGTCAGCGCGGACACGTAGCGGGTGAACCTTACGGTCGCGAGGATCCGTCCATGAGAGGCCGTCCTGGTTGACCGTCTGCTGGAAGAGCTTGGCTGCGATGAGGGTCTTGAACGTGATCTTGTAGCTCTGGCTGACGGCGTGGAAGAACGGGACAGCGTCCTGCATGAGGTGCCCATATCGACTGACCAGGTACTCGTAATGCAAGGAGCGAATCCTCTTGAGCACTGGCCTGGGGAAGGTGCCAACAAATCTGACATATGGATCTGACTCATCTGCAGCTGGTTCACCTGCTCCAATGTGGCTGCCACTCCTCGAGGAAGCTGCTGTCGAAGGAGTCACTGATGGCGGCGGTCGGGACTGGAGCGTGTCGATCTGGCTCTGGATGCACTGAAGCTTGGCGTCCACTGCTGCGGTGACGGCTTCCGTGATGCTGCCCTTCGAGATCTTCTCAAGCTCGACGACCCTACTGTTGAGGGCACTGACATTGGCATCATGAACCTGGAGGCTGGACTTCATGTTGTCGAGTTCCGTCTTCATCGAAACCTCCATAGCACTGATCTTTTGGTTATTGGTTCGAATCTCTGAGATCAGCCCCGCCATCCATGCTGGCTCTTGTCTAGGTGGAGACGGTGATGGCGTATACATGCGCACTTCCGATCTGGGTCTCCTCACAGAGGGCGAAGAGCGCACCACCCTTGCTGAACCACTGGAGCTGGAACGAGACCGGTTGGAACGCGAATGGGAGCTCGATCTAGAACGATCTCTCGGCTTCGATGGGCGTGACGTACTCGCACTGGCGCCGCGCTTGCGAGAGTCTTTGCTGGCAATCGCACTCCTGACACCCTTCTCGTCGACATCCCTCTTCTCACCTCTAGCAAGCCCCATTGCTTCGAAGAAAGAGGGTGCACACAGGGTGTGTACACAGAGGCAAAATGCGTATGTAGTGAAACAAAGTCGAGGGAGCCTCTGCACTGAAGCACCTGTGAGGCTCCACGGGAGCTGACCTGGCCAGCTGCCTCGAGAAATGTTTTACTTGAGCCAAAATGGCTTGAGCCAAAATGGCTACGGAGGAGGAGGAGAGAGGAGGAGGAAGAGGAGGAGGAGGAGGAGGAGGAGGTTCGGCGGCGGAGCGCCCCGAGCTGCCGCACGGAGGCCGGGCCCGTGGCTCGTCCACGCGCCCCTGCAGTCCCCGGCTGCGGCGCCTCGGCGGGCGCAGGCGGGGCGGGCTGCCCCGGGGCTGCGCGGGGGCAGCGCTGGCTGGCGCGCTCTGCAGCGCCGCCACGGGTCACGGGCGGCCTGACGCTCGCGGCCAGAGCTCCACGTGGCCTCTGCCCCGGGGAGACGTAAGACCCGGGTACGGGGGACTCGGAAATCCCCGACGAGGTCGTCAAGAAAATGACGAGGCCGAGCCTGCATTTTGACGAGGCCTCCCGCTGCAGACATCCCACAAAACTCCTCCTCGTCAAAATCCGAGTCGCGGTCGTCAAAAAACGATGGCGAACCCGAGTCCTGGCAAACCCGGGTCTTACGCTCCCCCGACCTGCCCCGGGGAAGAAGAAGCACCCACACCGCTAGCCCTCCCGCGCTTTTCGCCTCGCTGGGCCTCCGTGCGCCCTCGACGCCACCGCTGGCTCCGCCTCGAGATTCTGATCAGAACGCACCCCAGGAGCGGTCCGGGGAGTAGCGGTATCGGTACCGGTTGGTTTCCACATCTCCCTCCGCCCTGCCTCCTGCGGACAATTCTCGACGGCAGACAAAATCGTCATCGTCGTCCAAGCCGTCATCGTCATCTTGATCATCGCCACTCCGTGGGCGGTGCAGGTTCGCAGGACTCCGTGCAAGATGCGCAAGGACTCTAAGCGTCAAGAAGAAACCAAAAGAGGCACGAGGGAAGCAAGCGGCGTGCACTTCTCACTGACTTTCTCCGAGAGGCGGTGCCAGTTCTCAGTGCAGCATATCACTCCTCACAAGAAAACCAACAACTCTAACAATAATAACAACAACCTGTGGATACTCAGTGCAGACAAGAAAACATGCAACGTTCACCCACCCTCTGAGCCCGTCCTGGATTCGTTTCTGCACGTGCTCAATGTTCTTGCTCTGGGACCTCTCGAAAATTCTCCTGGCCAAGAGGCTATCCTTGAACATGGCGGGAACCTGAGCACTCCTCGCAGCGTTGGAAGAGGGTCAAGGAGGCGGAGAGAGAGAGAGAGAGAGCGAGAGAGAGAAGCACGAAATGAAATAAAGAGAAAGAGAAAGAGAAAGAGAAAGAGAAGAGACAATGTTGGACAAATACCAAATGACGAGAGGAGAGAGAGAGAGAGAGAGAGAACAAAATATAGAGAGAGAGAGTAAGCATAAGCCTGGAGTGGACCGCGCACTATGCAGACCGCGATGCACCGGCGCCAGCGACCACTACGACGAAGGCTGAAAGCACAAGGCTGCCGCGCTTGCTGGCGAGGGCCGCTCTCCGAAATATACCGGGAACCAGGGAGTGACGAGGGCGGGACGAGGAGAACGAGGAAGAGGAAGAGCAGGAGCAAGACCGACCCCTGGCGTCATGATTTTTGTCACGTCGTGCACCCCCACAGATCTCGACCCACTCCCCAGGACCAGCCTGTCCTCCCTAGTCGTTGTTTGATGGTCCCGAGGCCTGTTAAGGGCCCCCCGAGGCCGAAGATAGAGAGACACCTCCCGTCGTGATTTTTCCATTGCTCGAGGGGGTCTGGGCTTGTCGCCCCGGGACCAGCTCTTCCTCCCGAGCTGCCTTTGGACGGCCCCAGGGCCCAGCGAGGGCCCCCGAGAAGCCGAAAACGGCAAAAGACTGCCCGTCGCGATGTTGCACGAGGGGGGGCCCGGGGAGGAGGAGGGAGAGAGTCGGCGGCGAGCGAGGGGGGGGTCAGCGAGAAGGGGAAGGCCTTCTCAGGAGGCGGGAGCTCTCAGAAGCCCTCGCGCCTCCAGAGCGGCGTCCCGTGTCTTCGGGGAAGGCCTGGGACACTTCTCAGAAGGCCGAGGGGCTTCCGAGCCTCCTGAGGAGGCCTTCTCCTTCTCACTTCCCCCCCGGGCTCGCCGCCGAGAGGAGGGAGAGGAGCGGGGTCCGATCCCCAAGCGCCCCGCTGTGGCTGCCCTCCGGGGGCGCGCGGCGGGCGAAGCACGGAGGAGGGTGCAGAGGGAGGCGCCCGAGAGCTGCGACTGCCGGGGGCACGCGCGAGGGCACACCTGGCAGGAGGCGGCGGGCGAGGACGAGGCCGACAACGACGCCTCCTCCTCCTCCTCCTCGTCCTCCCCCTCCTCCTCCTCCTCGTCGTCGTCCTCCTCCTCCTCCTCGTTCCCTCCTCCTCCTCCTCCTCCTCCTCCTCTTCTCCTCCTCCTCCTCCTCCTCCTCCTCCCGATGACGGCCTGGTGGGCGACGGCGGCGGCGTCGCGTCCTGTTGGAGGGGTGCTTCTTGTCGGACCTGCCCGCCAGCCCGCCCGCCGCTCGCAGAGGCGTGGCCGTGCCCACTGCGGGCGCTCGAGGAGGAGGCCCCAGCCGTACTCACCCGCCTTTGCCCCGTAAGCTCCTGCGCAGACAAACGCCAGCCAGGCCAGAGTGAAGAGCACACGGACACAGAGGGCCTGGACAACAACGCCCGGCCGAGAAGACACCCGGCGATCCGAAACGGAACCGCACGCCCACGGACATGCGCACGGCATGGCACGGCCCGCGGGCGGCACGTGTTTCGCAGTCTGGAAGCTAGGCACGGCGCGGCACAAGGGCACGGCACACGGGCACGGCACGGCACGAGCGGCACACGTGTTGCAATCTGCTGCCTAAGCAACGTAGATGGGCACGGCGCGGCACGAGACGGGCAGCAATTTCTTCGCCTTCTGTTGCCTAGCCGCAGCACGCGGGCACGCGCACGGCACGACAAGGCGCGGTAGGCACCTGTTTCGCATGCGATTGCCTGAGCACGTCGCACCGACACGGCACGGCACGGCACGGTTCTGCCTAGGCACGGCACACGGGCACAGCACGGGCGGCACATGTTTCGCATTATGTACATTGCGCAGGCACTGCGCACGGGCACGGCACGGCGCAGCACGGTACGGGCTGCAACTTTAATTCCGTTGCCCAAGGAAGGCGCACGGGCACGGCACGGCGCGGCGCGGCACGGCGCGCGCGGTGCATGTTTCCCATCATGCGTTGTACGAACGAGCTCTCTTCAAACAGTTGAAACCCTGTACAAAGCTCGTTGCTCAGGAAACTACGAGATGTGAGACGGAGCGATATGTCGGACCCAGTAGCGCCTAGATCCAAGAAGACCTCCAAAGAAAGACATCCCGAATGACCTAGGGAACCC
The DNA here is from genome assembly GCA_963575745.1 of Prorocentrum cordatum. Lineage (NCBI taxonomy): Eukaryota > Dinophyceae > Prorocentrales > Prorocentraceae > Prorocentrum > Prorocentrum cordatum. The sequence continues at coordinate 386,458 of CAUYUJ010015338.1, forward strand.
CGAGCCTCTTCCGAATCCAAAGTGGTCCTTGGACGAATGCCATTACTGAAATCATATGATGTCAACTCGGTTTCGCACAGCCCGCCGGTCGGATTCATCGAGAGGTGCCAGCGGCATTGGGCTGAGCACGGCCTGGAACAGAAGCAGACGAAAAGAACAACCAATGTCGCGCTCCACGCCCCGTCTCCAGAGCGCTGTCCATTGAGGAAGAAGGGAGCCCGACATTGATAAAGTTCTGATCTCTGGCTAGACCCTCGCATTATTCGTCTGGTATGCGCAGCTGCCTTAGAACAAACTCAAAAGACGGGAAGACTGGGCGAATAAGCTTTGATTCCACTTTGAAGATCTGCGACGCCTACACGTCGAAATGAGGAGTGCTACACGTGCTGCACTGTACATGTGGCGGGTGTCGGTGCGACGCAACGCCGAAGGAAGTCTCGGCCTTCGGGGTGGTAGATCCTGCAGTGTCGAGGAGTCGATCACTCTGGACCAGCCTTGGCTTTTCATAGGGTGCTGCAAGCTGCACCAGCTTGACCCAATGCGAGAAGGAACCCCAATGCCAAGCATATTCTCTTTGACTCCTTGCGCAAGGGTGGGAATCTCGATCTCCTGGCACCCAATGCGAGAAGGAACCCCAATGCCAAGCATATTCTCTTTGACTCCTTGCGCAAGGGTGGGAATCTCGATCTCCTGGCACGCGTTCCCCATGCCATAGATTGGCCGCAACCCTTCTCCTCCTCCTCCTCCTCCTCCTCCTCCTCCTCCTCCTCCTCCTCCTCAATCCTTCCGCCCTCTCCGGCAGGGGGAAGAGGGGTAGCACGCGTGCTACGTGTCTCTTGAAGTGGAGACCTTTCCACCTGAGATCCACTGCGTTTTTGAGTCAGGCAGCAGCCGATGGATCTCGCCGAGCGGTGCATGTCCTGCCCTGTCATCCTCAATCGTCCTACTCATCGCATATCGTCCAGTCCGGCATCCTGATCACCACTCGCCCAACTCCCGCGTGACACGGCGCAGTCGCTTCTTACCCAGGCTTCCTGCTGCAAGGTCAAACCTTTGTGGAGACCCAGCAAGACTCCTGCAAGCGCTTCGACCGCTGAACTCTCGCCCCACACGGGATCGCACAGTTTTAGTTGTTGGTCTCTTCGCGGCTGGTATGGCTGACCCTGGGCGAGCACCAGGCGCTATGCCCAGCTAACGCTGCGTAGCTGACAGCCACGCATCGTAAATTGCTCATAGATCAATGCGGTGCATCACAGCGCGCATAAAAAGCCTCCAGCTCGAAGAGATCCAAATTGGTTGTTTGGACATGCGACCAACGAGGGAGCGGAGAGGGCAAGCAGCAGGAGGAGAAGCATCGAAGAGGAGAACGAGGAAGGAGGAGGAGGAGGAGGAGCAGCCTCAGGAGGGAAGGAGTAGGAAGAATGGGACGACGACGACGATGACGACGACGACGACGACGACGACGACGACGACGACGACGACGACGACGATGGCGGGGGAGGTGGAGGAAGGTGGAGGAAAGAACAAGAGGAGCAGCAGCAGGAGGATTACGTAGGGCCAATGCAGCTAAACCCTCTCCCTCCTCGCGAGTGGCCGAGGCGCAACAACCCTCTCCCTCCTCCCTCATCCCTCCTCCACCTCGTGATCCTCGTCGTCGCCCTCCTCCTTCCCCTCCTCCGTCGTTGTCGCCGTCGCCGCTGCCGCCGCCGACGTCGTCTCCGATTCCCCGGCGTGGGGCCTGGCCCAACGGCCGACGCCAGGTTGGCTGCCCTGGAAGAGCGACTTCGACCCTGCCGAGTTCGACCGCGACATCGCGGGCCTGATGCTCAGGTTGGGGATGAGCAGGCAGTGCCAGGGGGGGAGCCACCACTTGGGAGGGGCCGCCCCCTCCGCCCGAGGCTCGTGGATGGAGGACGGGGAGGGTGGATCGACCCAGACATCCGATGCCTTGAGCTCTTCAAGACGGGGTCCCCTCCTCCTCCCTCCTCCTCCTCCTCCTCCTCCTCCTCCTGCCTCCTCCTCCTTCTCCTCCTCCTCCTCCTCCTCCTCCTCCTCCTCCTGCTCCTGCTCCTGCTCCTGCTCCTCCTCCTCCTCCTCCTCCTCCTCCTCCTCCTCCTCCTCCCCAGGGCTGGCTCTTCACCTGAGCCATTTCCTGGCGGGCCCGGGGCCCAACGAGAAGGCCCGCGGATCCCCGAAAGCCGTGCAAGACCTGCGCCTCGAGCTTCTCTCGAAACATCTGAAGAACCTGGGGAAGATCGAGGGGGTTCTCCTGAACCATTCTGGAGTGGTTCTGGGGTTGGTGGGTGGGTGGGTGGGTGGGTGGGGGATCCGGGGGCAGCGTCCCCCCCCCCCTTCCTCTCCCGTGGAAGGAGGTGGCGACCATCCCTCCAGACCCCCGATGACGGGGAACGTGTCGACCCCTATCCCAGGCTTCGTGGCCCCTTTCGACTGGACCATGAGTTCGGGGCTCGACCCTGGGGTAATTGTCAGAGTGAGGGGGCCGAACGGTCATTCATTGTCCCTGGGTGCGTGGTTGAAGTGGGGATCCGTGGTGAGGATTCGGCTTATTGCGTTGTTGTTGTTGGTGGTGTTGTTGTTCGTGTTGTTGTTATTGTTGTTGTTGGTGTTGTTGGTGGTGGTGGTATTGTTGTTGTTGGTGTTGTTGTTTTTGTTTGTTTGTTTGTTTGTTTGCTTGCTTGTTTGTTTGTTTGCTTGCTTGCTTGTTTGTGTGTTTGTTTGTTTGTTGTCGTCGTCCCACCCACGATCCACCCGCGACCACCCCGCGAACCACCCCGCGACCCACCCCGCAGCCAACCCCGCGATCAACCCCGCGACCCAACCCGCGATCCACCCCGCGAACAACCCCGCGACCACAGCCACGACCCACCCCGCGACCCACCCCGCGACCCACCCGCGACCCACCCGCGACCCACCCCACGACCCACCCGCGACCCACCCGCGACCCATTTGCGACCCACCCGCGACCTACCCACATTGGTTTCACGAAAAAATCGGCACCTGCGGCGGGCTCCTTGTATAACTTGTGAAACCTTGGCGCCTGCGGCGGGCTCCTCCAGAGTCTCGCAGACTGCCGAAGTCCCCACCGCCCCCTCACTCCTGTCCGCATCTGCGGGGGGAGGGGGGGGGGGTTGCCCCCTGCCATCCTCGATGTGGGGGGGGGGGAGGGGGGCGTCCATCCTCGATATGGGGTGCGTCCCCATAAGGCCCCCCTGGGGTGTCTCCCAGAGCTCCCCCCTGTTCCTCAGCGGCCACGCTTCGCGGGTGGAGCTCGGGGGGGGGGGTGCGGGGGGAGGGGACAACGTGCCTGCGACCCGGCGCGTCCCCGGCGAGGGCTCGCCGAGGCCGGAAGCAGCAGAAGGCTGCACGGCGTGCCTGCCTGATGGCGCGAGGGGGGGCCCCAGAGACCGAGACTGGCGCAGCACCTCCGGCCGCGACTCTTGTCCATGACCTTGCCGTCGCTCGCACGTCCGTTCCCCGTGCACTTGTCGCCTTCGTGAGTTGACTTGTGCCGAACATGATCTAAGATGCTCCTCGATGTTCGCCGCCGGGAAGAAAACGCACAGGCCCGAGCGATGCCAACTGACTCGAGGGGGTTCGGATGTGTCGCCCCGGGACAAACTCTTCCTCCCGAGCTGTCTGCTGACTATCCCAGGGGCCAAGCGAGAGCCCCCAGAGGCCGAACATAGGAGAAGATAGCTCGCCTTGTTTTTGTACGGCGCGAGGGGGCCTGGGGAGGAGGAGTGAAGGGGCTCAAGGGCACACAAATAAATTACACCTGAGGAAACGCAAATCAGTGGATGATTAGAAAATTAATACTATGGATCTTGAGATCGATTGTGAGATCTATAATGAGATCGATCGTGGAATCGATAGTGAGGACGATTGTAAGGTCGATCGTGAGACCGAGAGTGAAATCGATTCAATGAGTTCGATAGTGAGATCGATCGCGAAATCGCTCATGCGATCTCTAGTGAGATCGCTTGTGACATTCATAATGGGATCGATAGTGAGATCGATGGTGAGATCGATAGGGAAGTGGGTAACGAGATCGATGGTGAGACCGATCGATAAGAAGATCGGCCAGGAACCCGGGAACCCGGGAACCTCGCCGCCCTCCGAAATCGGCCCGGAACCCGGAACCGGGCACGTGCCCAGTTCTGGGAGCCCAGGACCGGGGACCCGGGGTAGCCAGCGTGCGGCCGAAATCGGCGGGAAGCGTTCGCCAAGTCCTTCCACTTCCGCGAGGGCCCCAATCAGTGCAAGCACTGATTGGGGAATAGGCACAAACCCTAGGGCTCCCCACACATTTTTTGATTCGCGGGTCGAGAGCGCACCTCTTCCGGTCGAAGTTAAGCGGGCCGCGCGAAGCTTGAATTAACCAGAGATGGGGGAAAAGGGCTCCCCACACATGCTCCGTAGCTTTGGGGTGCACGTCCCGCCCCTCCACCTCCCATATTCTCCCCGCTTTGCATGGACATCGGAAATGATTTGTCTGTGTGTGTGTGTGTGTGTCTGTGTGTGGTGTGTGGTGTGTGGTGTGCGTGTGTGTGTGTGTGCTTTGTGTGTACGCGTGTTTTGTATGAGGTGTTTGTGCTTGTGATTGTGTACGCTTTTGTGTTTGTGTTTGTGCTTGTGTTTGTGCTTGTGTTTGTGATTGGGTGCGTGCGCGTGCGCGTGCGCGTGCGCGTGCGCGTGCGTGTGCGCGTGCGCGTGCGCGTGCGGGTGTGCGTGTGAGTGTGCGTGTGCGTGCGCGTGTGCGCGTGTGCGTGTGCGCGTGCGCGTGCGCGTGCGCGTGCGCGTGCGCTTGCGCGTGCGCGTGCGCGCGCGCGTGCGCGAGCGCGTGCGGGTGCTGTGTACCTGTGTGCCTATGTGCCTATGTGCCTGTGTGCCTGTGCGCCTGTGTGTGCGCGTGTGAGCGTGTCTGCGTGTCTGCGTGTGTGCGTGTGTGCGTGTGTGCATGTGTGCATGTGTGCATGTGTGCATGTGTGCATGTGTGCATGTGTGCATGTGTGCATGAAAGCATGTGTGCATGTGTGCATGCGAGCATGTGTGCATGTGTGCATGTGTGCATGTGTGCAGGTGTGCAGGTGTGCAGGTGTGCAGGTGTGCAGGTGTGCAGGTGTGCAAGTGTGCAGGCGTGCAGGTGTGCAGGTGTGCAAGTGTGCAGGTATGCAGGTGTGCAGGTGTGCAGGTGTGCAGGTGTGCAGGTGTGCAGGTGTGCAGGTGTGCAGGTGTGCAGGTGTGCAGGTGTGCAGGTGTGCAGGTGTGCAGGCGTGCAGGTGTGCATGTGTGCATGTGTGCATGTGTGCATGTGTGCATGTGTGCATGTGTGCATGTGTGCATGTGTGCATGTGTGCATGTGTGCATGTGTGTGTTTTTCCTCCATTCATTCAACCAGCGCGATGATATGACATGTGCGTGACGTGGCGTGTCATCTCTGCAGATTTGAGCCAGGGCTGGCCGGGTAAACGTCACCACATTCAGGGGGCAGGAAGAGGAAGAGGAGGAGGAGGAGGAAGGACGAGGAGGGAGGGAGGGAGGATGCCTTCACCAATCAGGAGCTGCTTTCCGCCACAGCTTAGGAGAACACTCTCCCAACAAAGTGTGACTGTTTTCCCGCCGATGGTCCGCGCAGTATCTGGGCCGGAGTGGGGGAAACTGGCTAAGATGTGTTCGCATTTGTGTTTCAAACTTCGAACGCGCCAATGAAGGCGATTGCTTCCTGGACGGTTCCACAAGCGGCGAAGGAAAACAAATAGCACCTCGGGCGCACGCTGCGGCGCAGCCCTGCTGTGGTGAAACTCGCGGTTTAAACGACGTTTGGGAAGGAACGCGCGGGAAGGGAGTCTGGACAAAAACGTTGTGCGGGCACCCCACATGACCTGGCCGGCCATTTGTATAATACGCACAACAGTAACCAAGACACAGGCCGATACGAATTCACCCAAAATCGTATCACAGTAGCCGGGGGGCCGGGAGGAACGTAGGGGCCAAGAGAAACGTCAAAACGGCAGAAGACTGCGGGTGCAGCGAGTATTGGCTAAATGACCTAATGTAACATGCAGCATGCACGAGCAGAGCTGGGGGGAAGGAGGGGGAGGGGGGAAGGAGGGAGAACATGACTGACCAGCACACCGATATCAACCAAGCGTTTCTTGCCACGCCGCGGTAACTAGGGCAGCCAGCGACGGATGAGCTGCGCAGGCCTCGCGGCCATACTGCCACCAAGCGCCGGCCGCGTCCGCTGTAGTGTGGTGTCGCGCCGCGCAGGAGGCAGCACATGTACAGTATGCGGCCAGGGCGCGACGAGCTAACAGAGGGGCCGTGCCCTCGGAAAATGAAGGCTCCAGAGCAACAAAACTCGAGAGACGAGCCGCTGGGGCGGGGCGGGGTAGACGCAAGTGCTTGTAGCCTAGCTCCGCCAGGCAAGGGCATTGCGCGAAGTGCTGTAGACTGTCTTCGCCACGCGGACACCCGAAGGGGCAAGGTGCCCAACGTCCAAAACGGCGGGCGGTCGTCCAGCTGTCACACAAGGCCCTGTACAATGAAGCCCAGACCCTGGGGGGCACAGCCGGCGCAAGACTGCGCAGAATTGTCAACTCTCGGGCCAATCGACGACCTGGAACGAGGTGGAGGGGAAGGCGAGACAGGGCGCGTGACAACTCACGCGCGGTGCTCACTGGGCTCGGCGGCGTCAGCAGCTGGCGGCAGCACCGTTGCCACTGCGACCGGAGAGTCGGAGTAGCAGAAACACCTTGGACCAGCAATGCGACGGAGGTGCCGGTCCCGGCGGCGCGGGCCTCGAGGCGATACTGCGCGTCCGCGAGATTCATGATGAAGTTGCCAGTGTACCACTCGTGCCAGGTGGCCAACTGCTGGAGGTTGTCCGAACCGCTAATCTTGTCCAGCAGCAAGCGCCGCCGGCGTGGGATGCGCAAGCCCCCTGTGGCGTCGGCCTCCCATCGGTGTACCCTGCACTTGGCCGCGAGGGCTGCGGCGTGGGCATCGGGAAGCTGCGGAGGGAATCCCAACGAGCATAAATCACGCAAAGCGGCAGGTGACGTCCAGCAGCGAGTCCCCGGGAACAGCAGCGCGCATGCCTTCTGCTCATACTCGGCCCAGTCCGGCGGCAGCCTGTCCAGCTGCATGAGGAAGCAAAGGACGGGGAAGATATAGACGCGGTAGGCGAGGATGGTGATGGGCATTCCTCCGCCCACGGCCCGCCATGTCCGCGCGCGCGACATGTACTTCTGCAGCGGTTTCGTCCACGACGATTGCGCGCGCTCGGGCCCCACCTCGAAGCCCAAGTACGCGGCGTGCCGGCGCACCGTGAACTCCCCCCAGGTGGGCGCTGCTGCGTGTAAGCGAGCTCTGACAATGTCCAACGGTGTCAAGGATAAGGGCACCCACACGCTTTTCCCCCGGTGAAGCCGGTGTCCTGACAGCCGTTCATACTCGCCAAAAGCTTGCTCGAGAATGGGCGCGCCCCGCGTGCTGTGGGCGAGGGCCACCGCGAGGTCGTCGGCGCAGGCGCGCTGGTTTGACTCCGGCACTAAGCGCGGCAGCCGACGTAACAGAACGTCCGACAGCACGGCAAAAAGCAGCGGTGAAAGAGGGCAGCCCTGCCGCACCCCCGCGGTAAGCTCGAAGCCCTCGAACGTGGCGCCCTGGACAATGATCTGGCATCGGTTGTAACGGTAGAGGGCCTGGACCAAATTGATGCGCCGATCCGGCCAGCCACGGGCCGCCAGCACGTCCATGAGAAACTCCTGGCTGACGGAGGGGAAGGCGGCCTCGAAGTCGAAAAAGATGGCCGCCGCGTCCTCGTAGTCCAATGAGAAGTTCAACATGGTCTCGTCGAGGTCTACGAGGTTCGCCAACATGGAGCGGCCCTGTAGGAAGCCGCGCTGGGAGTCGGAGATTCCCGGAGCGACGGCTGGCTCGATCCACAGGCGCACCGCACTGGCGATGATCCTGTTGTCCGCGTTGGTGATGTTGAGAGGCCGCGTATTTGGAGGCCTGTAGAAGTCCATGCCGTCTGGGGTAGCGCCACTAAGCTTTTCGGCAAGAACACCATGGAACTCTCATTGAAGTCGTCCCAGTCCGTCTCCAGGAGGCTCAAGCCGTCGGTGCTCACCATGGCAACAAAAGCATCGCACAGAGCACGGGCGGCAAACTCTCCCAGTTTTCGCCGCGCTCGGAATGGCATGCCATCGGGGCCTGGAAAGCTGTTCTTGGTGTGCCGGATGGCGCGTTCGAAACCATCGAACGGAACGATATCGCCAGGCACGTGCTGCCGATCCACAGCAGGGAAGTGCGCCACTTGGCCCGCGAGCCATTCTCGCCGCAGCGTTTCGTCTGCGCCCTTGCGGCTGAAGACTCTCGACCAATGGCTCCGGAGAGCCCGGGCGATGTGGGAGGGGTCGGTGCTCGCATGGCCAGCGCTGTCGCTGACGGCGTAGTTGGCGCACCCTCGGCCGGGGGCCAGACGGGCAAGCAGGCGGTGGTTGCGTTGCCGACGTCGGGAGGCCTGGTCTGGCGTAAGGTCGGGGAGATCGTTGTGCATCTGGCTGAGCTCGTCGATGGCATGGGAGCGGGCCAAGAGAACGGCATGCTGTCGGACCAGCCGCAAGCGGCGGCCCGTGTTGGAAGTAAAGTCGCAAGGATTGTCGACTAGGTCTTGGAGAGTGGGGTACCGCAGCACGCACTGGCTCACGCCCGTGACGGAGCCGCGCTCCGACGAGCGGAGGAACTTCATGGTCACGCCAAGCCTGTCCTCATGCGTGCAAGCGTCCGCAGTGGCGCCGAGATTCAAATTCAGGCTGCGGGCAGCGCGGCGCATGGCGGCCTTCAGGAGGACCAGCTGTCTCACTGGGGAGGCGTCGGGCTCATCCTTCAGCAAATCCTGCCATGCTAACGAAACGAATCGCGGCCACTCTGGATGTTCAAGCACCTGATCCGGGAGTGGCGCACGCATTTCTGTTGAGCGCTGGGGGACCTCGCGGCGAAAGCTGATGGGCCGGTGCCGGGATAGCTCTGGACACCATGCGAGTGCAGCACACATCATCGCCCGATCGAGCCCTTCTACCGCAGACTGGTTGGTGTAGAGCCGGTCGAGGCGCGAGCGAGAGGTTGGAGAGGCGTAAGACATGTCGGGTTGATGAAGGTCGTGAAACCCATGAAGTTGTGCAATTTGCCGCTGCCAGCTGGCCTCGTCGCTTCGGTCACGGCCGCCCGTGGTCGCACCTGTGGTGGTGCAGCGACGGCCACCCGCCTCCGTGACGTAAGTGAAGTCGCCCCCGAGAATAGTGAGTACAGTATCTTGGGGGGCAATGTGCTCGGCAAGCCGGCGTCGAAGTGCCTCGCGGAGCTCCGCTGCCACAGGTGCGCGGGATAGATGTCCAAGTCCGGCGGCTTCAATATCATGCTGCGCGACGGCGGCGCCCGCGTGGAAGTAGGTGACGACGAGATCCAACGACCCTTGCAATCCACGAAGCTGGAAGACCGCCGCTCGACCTCGAAGGAGGGTCTTCCACCGCGGAGGGTCGGTGAACTGCTGCAGGAAGGCGTTCTTGATTGTCATGCCGACCCCGGCGCTGCCCGCCGCGCGCCCTGGGGACCACCACGAGGTGCAGCCAGGGGGATTGCGCCAAACGTCTCCGCTGCCCTCCGTGCCATGCGTCTCCGTCCACAGGCCCGCGTCACGCGTGCGCATGAGGCGGAAAACGCTGGGTCTTTGTGCGGTGGCGCAGGGGGTCAGCAGCAAATAGGGCTTGGCAGGTCCACGTGACCACTGACGCGGCGCCTGAGTAGGGGCTCCGGCTCGCGCCGCGTTGCCGCCCTGGCACAGCAGCTGGCGCGGGGGGCGGCGGCGGCGGCGGTGGCGGCGCCCTCGTCGTGGAAGGGCCGGCGCCGAGTGCCGCCCGAAGCAAGAGCTGCAACCTCATGGACGAAGGAACGTCAGTAGAACTGTCGATGGTGTCATAACTTGCGCCGCCATTAGGAAGAATACGATGCAGCGGCACAGCCGGAAGGCGTGACACGGGGCCGCTGGAAGAGCGTCCCCCGCATGGCGAAAAGCTGGTCGGTCGCGAAGGCGCGCTGGTAGCCAGAGTCGGGGAATAAGAAGAAGTCAGCGAAGCGGAAGAAGAAATTGCTCCCATCGCTGGCGAAGTCCGGGAAGTCGAAGCCGAGGAGGAAGTATAATTCGAATCAGAAACGCGCCCACCACTGCTGGAGGGAGCGCGGCACGAAACGCCCGCCCCGCCGGCAGGCGGGAGGAGCGAGAAGGCGACGTCCACGATCCAGCAGGAGGCACCCGCACTGGTAAAGCATTGAATTCCCAAGGCGGCCAAGGCCGCGGTAGAGGCGGCTAGCTGCGGGCGGGGGGGGCGGCCCCCGGCCCCCCCCGCAGCCCGTTTCCCGCCAGGCCACGGGATGCGGCCACGTCGTTCGACACCGTGAAGGACAGGTGGTCGGTGCCGACCTGGAGAACGTGCCCATGGAGTGCGCGGTGGACCTTCTGCACCTCCTCCGCGAACTGTAAGAGAAGCCGCGCGCGCCCACGAGGGGCAGCAGCGTCGCTGGCCGCCGCGTCGATCCACTGGCCTGGCACGGGGGCCTGCCCAGCAGGCGCGGGGCTGATGGCCAGCCCTGTGGCCGAGGTGACGTGGTTCATCAAGGATCTCAACACCGTGCTCCCGTTGTCGCCCGTTTCGCCAACGATGGTGACCTCCGCGATGTGATCCGCCATGTCTCCTGGCCGCTGAGGGCGCCCACGACGACGCCGGGAGGCCGCAGGAGCGGCGGGGGTGGCGGAGGGTGAAGCCCACGGGCGGCCTCCGAAACGACTGGGCTTCCACTTGATCTTGGCGATCGCCTGCTCGGTGTCCTCCGCGAGTGACTTGTCAAGAATGGGCTTCCAGGACTCCTCCGAGGCGGCAGAGAAGATGAGCATGCGGTCAGTGGACAAGAAGACTGCCTGCGAGCACAACGGCCACGCCTTGCACAGCGCCAGCGGGCCATTGCACTCCATGATCAACGCGTCAGGCGACGTGCACAAGTCCCGGTGACCTATGCGCATGTTCGCCGTCATCGCCCGGCGCCGCAAAAACCGGATAGCCAGAACGACATTGGCCTCCGACGTGGAGCTCGGCAGGAGCACCTCGACCATGCTGCGGCGAACTGCCGGGGAGCCCCCTGGGCTACGCGAAACCCCTCGGTCGGAATGTCAAGGCGTAATTCCGGATCTCGGTGCCGTGGAGGTCGCGCATGAGGGCGGGGAGGGGGTCCGTGGGAAGGTCGACCCAGAGGGAATTCACGGCGGGGAGGGCGAGCAACGGGGTGAGAGGCGCGTGCACCGTCGGGTTGCCGCGCGGACCCTCTGTGCAGATGGTGAAACATGCAAGGCCTTGACGCGCGCGGCGTGGAGCCGCGTGGCCGGGCAAGATGCACTCCGCCGGCTGGAGAATCAAATCAACATGCTTCACCAAAGCGACCACCGAGGCGGCTCCACCAAGGAGAGGGTGCCACCACAGATCGAAGACCTTTGCTGGGGCGTCGACGCCCGGGTAGTGCGGGAGAGGCGCCAGAAACGTTAGGCTGCGGGGGCGAAGAGCATCATCAGGTTGCCGCAGTAGGTCGGTTAGCAGCCTCATCAGCGCGCTGGTGTCTGTCGGGGCCCACGCCACAATACGACGGCCCCCCATGACCGATAATGCGCGGCTGTCGCCCTTCTCGAGGAGAGCGGCCAGGTCGCGGCGTTGCTTGACGACGGCATTGTGGTCAGTGCCAGCGCTGGCCAGCAATTGGGACCACTGGGTGGCGATTTCCCCACCGTTGCACGCAGGGATGTTTCGTGCAGCCTGATGAGCCGCGGCGCCGAGCTCCTTCCACCGTGGGAGCTGCGAGGGACGTAAACGCCGTCGCTGGCGGAGGACCTCGTGCAGTTGCTCCTCGCAGCGTTATCCAGCCGCCCGGAATGCCGTAGTCGCGGCCTCCGCGAGCGCCTTGTCCGAGTTGTCCCAATCGGCGCTCTGGCCTAAGGAGCAGAGGGTGATCGCCGTCGTAGTGCGCGAGACTATGCAACGTTCCGTACGCTCAGGGCCGTCGAGTGGGCCGAACCCCAAGATGTGCCAGGGGTCGGTGGCCTGATGGTTGAAAGCGAGCTTGAGGAGGATGGAGTGGAGGTGATCCCACTTGGTAGGAATCTTAATCGACGTTCTGCTGATCTGTCGGCCGCGTCTGGCTGCTGGCCTGCGCGAGCTCCATGTGCCGTGTGATTTCGCCCTCCACGAAGTCCTGCAAGGACGCGTCGGGGATGAGGCCAGTGCTGGACAACCCTGGGGGGGGAGCGAAGGCGCCAGCAACGACAGATGCCGGCTGGATGTCGATGTGGACGCCAGCCAGGCCCTGAGAGAGGCCAGATTGAGAGTCGCTGGTATCCACCTGCGTAGTGGCTGGGCCGCCGCTGGATGTCTGCGACGGGTCCACTGGCGGCGCGGCGGGTGCGAGCGACGCGGAAGAGCTCCCGCGAGAAGCCATCGGGTCGGTCGGCGCGACGTCGTCCGGGACCCCCGTGAGCAGGGTGGCTGGTCCGCCCCCTCGGAGGCGGGCCACCAAATGCAGCGTGGCATACCTCTGGATGTTGTAGTCCGTGAGCGTGCGGGTGTCCTCTAGCTGCTTATTGGAATCTATCAGCCGTTGCTGGTCTGGGGGGATGCCCTCATTGTCCTGGATAATCTTCTTCACGGTGTTGACGGTATAGCTGGCCTCCACGTTGAATCTAATTGTCCCCCCCGTGAGCGTCTTTGTAAAAATCGGCATGCTCCCGCGGTCTTTGCGGAAGTCCTCATGGTCGGTGTGAGGTTCCTCGTGGTCGTCGTGGAAGTCCTCGTGGAAGTCCTTGCGGCTGTCGTGGAAGATCATGGTGCTCGCGCCGACGATCGTGGCAAGCTATCCGGAGATCTTGAAAAGCTCCCCGAAGATCGCGCAACTCGTGCTGACGATATTGAAATGCTTCACGAAGCTCGTGAAAAACACCACGAGGATCGTGAAACTGATGCTGGAGACCCTGAAGTGCTTCACGATGACAGCGAGGTACACCACGAAGATCTGGAAGCCCCTGCCGGAGATCGCGCAGTGCTCCACGATGGACGCGCCCGTGGACAGTGACACGAAATCCTCATGGGCATTGTCGTAGTCGTCTGTCGCCTGCACCTGTCCTGAGGCAGGGCGTTTCCTGAAAGAAATGCCCAAACAAGTTGACTCGGAACCTCCGTCTCCTCCGGGTCCTCCACCTGGTCCTGTCATGTCTTCGGCCTCGTCCTCCTCGTCCTGATCCTTCCTGGCCTCGGACTGGTCCTCCTCTTGGTCCTCCACCTCGTCCTCCTGGCCTAAATGGGCTACCTCGTGATGGTTACAATCCTCCTTCGGCTGGCTCTCCCGGTCCTCCTCCGGGTCCTCCGCTAGGACATGACACTCGTGTTCCTTCTGCGAGTCAACGCGGTCGGCGTAGTCGATGCGGTCGTCGTGGTCGACGTGGTCTTGGTCGTGACCAGCGCTGTTGTCGTGGCCATGGTGGTAGCCGAGGTCGGACCAGGCAGCCATAGCCTCAGCAGGGAGCGGCATGGCGGGCGCGCCTGGGGAATGAAACCCCGTACGATACACGAAGACTGGTGACTGGTCGCGCGCGCGTGCTAGCTTAAGTCGGGCTTGAGCCAGCTTAAGTCGGGCTTGAGCCCCTTGAGCGCATGTGTGCATGTGTGCATGTGTGCATGTGTGCATGTGTGCATGTGTGCATGTGTGCATGTGTGCATGTGTGACGCATGTGTGCGCGTGTGCGCGCTGTTGTCGTGGCCATGGTGGTAGCCGAGGTCGGACCAGGCAGCCATAGCCTCAGCAGGGAGCGGCATGGCGGGCGCGCCTGGGGAATGAAACCCCGTACGATACACGAAGACTGGTGACTGGTCGCGCGCGCGTGCTAGCTTAAGTCGGGCTTGAGCCAGCTTAAGTCGGGCTTGAGCCCCTTGAGCGCATGTGTGCATGTGTGCATGTGTGCATGTGTGCATGTGTGCATGTGTGCATGTGTGCATGTGTGCGCGTGTGCGCGTGTGCGCGTGTGCGCGTGTGCGCGTGTGCGCGTGTGCACGTGTGCATGTGACCGCGTGTGAGAGTGTGCGCGTGTGCGCGTGTGCGCGCGTGCGCGTGTGCGCGTGTGCGCGTGTGCGCGTGTGCGCGTGTGCGCGTGTGCGCAAGGTTCCCGTGCGCGTGCAGTGCGCGCTGTGCGAGTGTGCGCGGTGTGCGCGTGTGCGGCGTGCGCAGTGCGCAGTGCGCGTGCGCCGTTGCGCGCGCGCGTGCGCGACGCGCGCGCGTGCCGCGCACGCGCGTGGCGTGTGAGTTTGTGCGTGTGCGTAATACGGCGTTGCGTGTGCCGCGTGAGCGTGAGCGTGAGCGTCGTTTGCGGATCCAGGGCGCGCGTGCGCGTTGCGCGGTCGCGCCGTGCGCGTGCGCGTGCGCGTCGCGCGGCGCGTGGCGCGTGCGCGTGCGATGTGCGCCGTGCGCGTGCGCGTGCGCGTGCGCGTTGCGCATCGTGCGCTGTGCGCGTTGGCCGTTGCGGCTGTGCGCTGCGCGCGTGCGGCGGTTGAGCGTTGCGCGTGCGCGTGCGCGTGCGCGGGCGCGGGCGCGTGCGCCGTGCGCGTGCGCGTGCGCGTGCGCGTGCGCGTGCGCGTGAGGCGTGCGCCGCAGTGGCGCGTGCGCTGTGCGCGTGCTGCGTGCGCGTGCGCTGTGCGCCGTGCGCGTGCGCGTGCGCGTGCGCGGTGCCGCGTGCGCCGTGGCGCGTGGGCGTGACGCGTTAGTCGCGTGCGCGTGCGAGTGCGCGTGCGATTGTGAGTGTGAGTCCTTGTGCGACCTCACATGTGCGTGTGCGTGTGCGTGTGAATGTGCGTGTGCGTGTGTGTGTTGTATGTGTTCTTGTTGTTGTGGCTGCTATGTGGCAGCATGCGCGTGGTGCGTTTTTCTGTGTGAGTGTACGCCGTGTGCGCGTGTCTGCGTGTGTGCGATTGTGGGCTGTGTGCGTCGTGCGATTGATGTGGCGTGTGTGCGTGTGTGTGCGTGTGTGCGTGTGTGCGTGTGTGCGTGTGTGTGTGTGTGTGTGCGTAAGTACGCGTGCGCGTGTGTGCGCGTGTGCGCGTGTGCGCGTGTGCGCGTGTGCGCGTGTGCGCGTGTGCGCGTGTGCGCGTGTGCGCGTGTGCGTGTGTGCGCGTGTGCGCGTGTGCGCGTGTACGCGTGTGCGCGTGTGCGCATGTGCGCGTGTGCAGGTGTGCGCGTGTGCGCGTGTGCGCGTGTACCCGTGGGAGCGCGTGCGCGTGCGCGTGCGCTGGCGCGTGCGCGTGCGCCTGAGCGTGCGAGTGTGCGTGTGCGTGTGTGTGTGTGTGTGCGTGTACGTGCGCGTGTCTTGTGCGTCCGCGTCTGTGTGCGCGTGTGCGTGTGCGTGTGCGTGTGCGTGTGCGTGTGCGTGTGCGGGTGCGTGTGCGGGTGCGGGTTCGTTTGCGTTTGCGTGTGCGTGTGCGTGTGCGTGCGCGTGTGCGTGTTCATGTGCATGTGCGCGTGCGCGCGCGTGTGCGCGTGCGTGTGGGCCCCCCCCCGCCGGCCTCCAGAATCCGCTTGGGGCCTGCTTCCCCCCGCCGCTGGCGATCTGCCCTGCGGCCTGGCCTCGTGGGGCATCTGTGCTCGGGCCTCCTGCTCCCCATCCCCCTTGCGGGGCCTCTCGCCTGCACCTTGGTGGCTCGCCGCTCGCCGCCTTGGTTGCCCGGGATGGGCCCTGACTTTGTAGGCTGGTCTTGCCGCCTACTCGCGGCTTCTGGGCCCTCCTCCACCTCCCCGCCCGGGGTGCCCTACGCCGCCGTTTCTGGCCCCTGCTCCAGCCAGGGTTCGCCGGTCGTCCGCAGGTTTTGTTCAGGCCTCGCCTGTGGCACCCCGCGGGCCCGCGGGCCATTGCCGGGCTTCCGCCGGCCGGGCGACGCTCGCTGCTGCCAGTGTCTCGCCCCTCTGCCTGGTTTCCAGGCCGCCCGCCCCGACGCCGGCTCCTGGTGTTCTGGCGGCTGCCGCCTCCGTGGCACCGTGCCCCCAGGCCCGCGTGCGTTGGCCCTTTGGTCTCTGCTCGCGCCCGCTCCCTCGGGTCCGCCGTTCCCCTTCTGGCGTGGCCCCGTCCGCTCTCCGCCCCCCGCCTGCGTCCGCCCCACCGCGTTGTCGCCGCCGCCTCCCCGCTCCGCGCCTCGTAGGCCCCCTTGGTCTCGGCGCTCTCGCCCCTGTTCTGCCGCGCCTCGAGACCCCCAGGCCTCGGCGCGTCAGCTCCCCTCTGAGCCGCACCGTGCAGTTAGCTGGGTCGAGTTCTGGTTCGTTCATGTTGCTCCCCCATCTGCCGCTGTCCCCTGCGCCGCGTTTCTCCCAGCCCCAGCTCAGTGCAGCTCAGTGCTGCTCAGTGCAGCTCGGTGCGCTGGTTCCCCGCCCCCGGCGCTCCCCTGCCGCAGTCGGCGACTCTGAGTGGGCCCGGCTTCCTCTCTTCCTGTCGCGCCAGGGCTCCTCCCATTCCTCCGTGCATGGCAGCTGTAATTTGAATACAGCGTGTCCCCTGTTGCCAATCCACCGGAGCAGCCACCGTCTGCCCAGCCGCCGCCGCAAAAAACGTGTGCGTGTGCGTGTGCGTGTGCGTGTGCGTGTGCGTGTGCGTGTGCGCGTGCGCGTGCGTGTGCGTGTGCGTGTGCGTGTGCGTGTGCGTGTGCGTGTGCGTGTGCGTGTGCGTGTGCGTGTGCGTGTGCGTGTGCGTGTGCGTGTGCGTGTGCGTGTGCGTGTGCGTGTGCGTGTGCGTGTGCGTGTGCGTGTGCGTGTGCGTGTGCGTGTGCGTGTGCGTGCGGGTGTGGGTGTGGGTGTGGGTGTGGGTGTGGGTGTGGGTGTGGGTGTGGGTGTGGGTGTGGGTGTGGGTGTGGGTGCGGGTGTGGGTGTGGGCGTGGGTGTGGGTGTGGGTGTGGGTGTGGGTGTGGGTGTGGGTGTGGGTGTGGGTGTGGGTGTGTGTGCCTCGTGCCTCGTGCCTCGTGCCTCGTGCCTCGTGCCTCGTGCCTCGTGCCTCGTGCCTCGTGCCTCGTGCCTCGTGCCTCGTGGCACGTGCCTCGTGCCTCGTGCCTCGTGCCTCATGCCTCGTGCCTCGTGCCTCGTGCCTCGTGCCTCGTGCCTCGTGCCTCGTGCCGCGCGGGGCGCGGGGCGCGGGGCGCGGGGCGCGGGGCGCGGCCCTCCTCTCCGCCCTCCCCCCCTCTGACCTCCAGCGTCTTGAGCTCGACGGAAACACGTGTGCCTGGTGTCCGTAATCCTTTAAGGGGTTACAAGACCATTAAAAAAAAAACAACTCGTACACCCCGCTGTGTTTTGGAGGCCGCGTTGGGCCTCCCAGCCCCAGGGGCCGCGCAAATGTTCAAGACGTTGGAGGCCCCAGGAGGACGACGAGGATCGAGGATGGATGGTTTGGTTTGTTGTACCTTGTTCGGGCTCTCGCTGGACAAGGGCCCTGGGACGGCCCAGAAACGAATTTGATGTTTAGGTGTTTCCGAAGGTCGAGGATGCACCCCGCTAGCTCCCAGCCCCGCGGCCGTCCAGGGAGGCCACGCAGGCCACAGGACACCGCGCCGAAGGCTTTGCGAGGATCGAGTGTTCTCGATCGGATCCTCCTCCTTTTCCTCCTCCTCCCCCCTCCTCCTCCTCCTCCTCCTCCTCCTCCTCCTCCTCCTCCTCCTCCTCCTCCTCGATCCTCCTCCGCCTCGATCACCCGCCTCCTCCTTCTCCTCCTCGATCCTCCTCGATCCTCCTCCTCCTTTTCCTCCTCCTACTCGATCCTCCTCGATTCCCCTCCTGATCCTCCTCCTCCTCCTCCTCCTCCTCCGCCTCTCCGATCCTCCTCCTCCTCCTGCTCCTCCTCGTCCTCCTCCTCGAGTTCCTCTCGATTCCTCCTCCTCCCCTCCTCCTCCTCCTCCTCCTCCTCAATCCTGAATCCTCGATCCTCGATCCGCCTCCTCCTCCTCCTCCTCCTCCTCCTCCTCCCCTCTCCCTCCTCCTCCTCCTCCTCATCAAATTCAAAAAAAAACTCACAAACAAAAAAAAAACACACAAAACAAAAAATAAACAAAAACAAACAACAAAACACAAAAAAAAAAAAAAAACAAAAAAACATCAAAACTCACAATCAACCCTCGAAGAGATTGCGCTGGCCCACTTTGGAACACCTCGGCCGCAATGCCGAACGAAATGTAGCTCAGGTAACGGAGGTGGGGTCACCGCAAGGGTGTTTTTTTCTCGAAGGAGTCCTGGGGCCCAAAAAGCTGTTACTGCATATATGTCTGGGTCCTTCGCCACGATAATTTCTCGACGGGGTCCTGGGGCCCAGATCCAAGGTAGGCAAGGCTTCCTGGCGGCTACCCCTCGTCCATTGCCTAACGATTGGGCTGAACGCCACACAATTTGGTGGATACCGGGCCCGCCGCTTCCGATCGACGGTCTGGTCGACGTGCTGGATATGCATTTCGATGACGTCCGCTTCAGGTTGCTCAGCTACTTGAGCCCCGAGGAACCCCGATATCTCCCCCCCCCCCACGTGGAACACCCAAAACCACCATCGGCGGCCCAAGGACCTTGCCCAGGTCAGGTTCGTGGACACGTTTTTCTCGAAACTCTGCGTGTGGGTGTGCAAATACATCGAGCAGTGCCCACTTCCTACCCCACGGGCAGATTAAGTCCTCCTCCTTAAGCTTATCGAATTAAACGTACGGGCATCAGTTCGACCCCCCAGAGGAGTGGTGGTGATCACGGCCTGAGAGCCTCGGGGGCCCGCGCCACCGCGGGAACGCCGAATGCGACGAGCTCGGTAAATGCGCTCTCGACATTTGACTCCCTGCATATATGTGTATACGTGTATATATATACATACATACATACATACATGCACATACACCCACGTGGTATATGTATGTATATATGTATGTATATGTTTGTGTATGTAAGTAATACATACATGACTAATGGCAGGCGCAAGTTCGGCAACTATACGTGTCGCAATTCACGGTGTAGTTGTAAGTTCGCAACGTATATATAGTAAGACATCAGGTGGAACCACATGCCACATGTGTACATGTGTATATGCATGTGTATAACTTATTAGTGTATATGCCACGTAAACTGTATCAGTTTTCTCAGCTAGTAAATACTTGTGCAACTCGATCTTGACAGCGCTGTCGACAACGCTGATATGGTACCCTTGACAGATCTTGACGCTCTTGACAGCTGTGTGCCCTTGACAGCTCTTGACAGCTCTTGACAGCTGATTGTGCCGCTCTTGGCAGCCCTTGGTAGCTGATGTCGTGATTTGTTTTGCATGTCTTGATTTTTGCGTACATGTCTGATTTTTTCATGACGGGAGGGCACGTCGTGAAAAAATCATGACTCGATGGGGGTCTGGGGAGCAGGCCCACTGGCTGGAGCTGCTGGCCCGCCGCTCGGGACTCGGCCCGCCGGCCCGCCACGGGCGCCCCGGCCGCCAGGTTCGGGGGCCACGCTTCCGCGCGGCCATGGCCTGCAGAAGCCGCGCTCCCCCCCCCCCCCCCCTTTGGGAACGGCCCCCGGCCTGGCCTCTATCCCGACCACCGCTCGGCCAGCGGCTGTCGCAGCTCGGCGACCTTCAGCTCGCGGGCCTCGAACCGGCGTGAGCCGCCGGGCCGCCCGCCTGTTGCCGTCGCGCACCGCCATCGCCCTCGCCTTGAACTCCTGCGTCGGCAAATCCGCGGCCTCGACGACCTCGCCGCGCAGGACGCTGGCGAGCGCCTGGCCCGGCGCGCGCAGGGCCCGCGCCCCGCCCGCCCCGAGCGCCCGCAGCGGGTGGGCGGCAAAGAACACAGCGCTGAAGTACTGCGCGACGCACGGAGCGAAGGGGTCGCCCTCGGAGCCCGAGAGCAGCCGGGCGAATTGCCCGCGCAGGTGCCTCAGCCTGTTCTCGAGCAGTGCACCTGGCCGCTGCCGCGCGATCTGGCGGAACAGGTCGCGCTTGATGCCAATGCCCTGGAACCGCTCGAAATTGCCACCGCGCTGCGTCTCGCTCTCCACGCCGTCGTCTACATCCTCGCCGTCGCGCCCCAGGAGTGCCGAGGCCAGCGCAGTCGCCAGCCTGCCCCGCGAGCCTGAGGCGGTTGCGCGGGCTGGCGGCGCGGCTGCCGCTCGCCCGGCCAGCCGCTCGCCCACGCCGGCCCCAGTCGAGCAGGGTTCTTGGGCGCCCCCTGCTTCGGCGCGCCCCTCGCAACCTTGCCCCCCAACTTCGCAGTGCGGTGGTCCAGCTCAGGGTCCTCCGCGATATCCGCGAGCCCGGCCAGCTCGTCGTCGAGGGGGCTCGTGCCGGCAGGCTCTGCCGGGGTCGCTGCGCCGCCATCGCCTCGCACCCGCTTCCGACAAGGCTCCTGTCCGCCTGTCCGTCCCCCCCCTGTCCGCCCCCTGTCCGCCTCCGTCGAAGATGGCATCCTCTGGCCCAGCCGCGCCGGCAGGCTGGCCGCCCTCGGCGGGCGCAGGAGCCATCACCAGAGCCCCCCGGGGCTGCAGGCGGGCAGATTAGCTTCGCCTGCTCGCGTTCCACGCCCCGGCCATCGAGGAGCTGCCACACGTCGAGGTGTTCGACCTCCGCGCCCGAGGGAGCGACCGCCCCGCAGCGGCTGGCAGCGCACACGCAGAGGTGGAAGACTGTCGAAGTTGCCCGAGCACCCCTCTGACCAGCAGCACCCGCGCACCAGGCAAACCATGGATCGCTGGCCCCGACGCGGCGTGCCTTGAAGAACGTGCCGAAGGCGCCCGGGAGGTGCGGCACTTTTCCACCTGCAGCATCTCGACCCCCTGAGGGGCACCGCAGTCGTCGCGCACCCGCGCAAGCGCCAGCGGGGAGCGGCAGCCCCGGGACTGGCTCTCCGCTGAACCCCGTCCAGCCACGCCCCGCGCGGGAGGGGCCACCCGCTCGGTGCCGACTGGCCCCTCCATCCTGCAGGCAGCCGGGCGTGGTCCCGGCGACTGCGCCGGCGCGGGCGCGCCGGACGCGGCACGATCCAGTAGACACGAAGGCTCGGCAGGGGCCTCGAAACGGGCAGCCCCGGCCGGTATCCCCCCTGCCTACTCCAAGACAACACAGCTACGGATGATGGACGCTGAGCTTCCATCAGCGGCGTCGTCGCGCACGCTGAGGTGGACTCCGCATAGGCCCCCTTGGACAGATACTATATGCATATAGATGCATATAAGATTATATATATATAATATATATATATATATATATGTATACATGACATACAACATACATACTAATTATCCGCATACATACATACATACATACATACATATCACAAAACATGGGGAATCCTAGAAACCTTCTTCTGGAAAGTGTCCTAGACGTTGCGTTTGAAAAAAAACGCGGAATCCAGGGGAAACATTCTAATTGAAAAACGCAGTTCCACCAAAGGGGGGAGGCCAGCAATGCTTCGATAGTGAAAACTCAACAGCAACAGCAACAGCAACAAACAGACAACACAAACAAAAAACAGAAACAAACTAACACAACATACACACACAAAAAACAAACACACACACAAAAAACAAGACAACCAAAACAACAAACATAACCACAACAACAACTACTACAAGACAACGAACAACAACAACCACACCACAACAACAACACAACAACGAACAAAACACAATAGTTTCCATATAGGTTTCGCCCTTACGCTCGAGTTTCCAATAACACGTATTTCCCAAACCTTCGATACCCGCCCTCTTCGTCTTCGATCGAACCCCTTTTGGGGGGCATACCTTTCTTCCCTGCAAGCCGGGCCCGGGGAAGCGGCGGGGCGGCCGCGGACCGTCGGCCTGGCCAGCAGCAGCGCTGATCGCTGGGGCGGCCGCGGACCGTCGACCCGACCCCAAGAGGGACGGACATGGGACCGACAACGACGACGACGACGACGACGACAACGACGACGTCGAAGACGACGGCGACGACGAGCGAAAGCGAGAGCGAGAGAAAACGACAGCAGGGCCACGAAGGGCACGAAGTAGGCCACGAAGTGCGACAGCGGGGACACGAAGGGAATGCGTATGGGGCCACGAAAGGCGCGAACGAGCGGGGGCCACGAAGTGCAGATAATGCGGGGCCACAAGGGCAACTATGGGGCCACTGAGGGTAGTAAATGGGCCACATAGGACAGTGAAGGGGACGCAAATGGCGACAGCGGGGCCACGAAGGGCATGCACATGGGGCCACAACGGGCGCGACTCCTGGGTGCCTGGGTGTCGGGAGCGCGGCGCCTGGGCAAATCGCAGGAAATCCCAACGCAAGGCCATTCTTCAGTAAATTGCAAGCAAATCTCCAGCGAGAGCGCGACTCCAGAGCGCCGGGAGAGCGATTCCTGCACAAATTGCAAAGAAGGCCCAAGCGAGAGCGCGATTCCTGCATAAAATGCGAGGAAGTCTCGGGCGGGAGCGGGGGTCCTGGCTAAATTTTAAGGAGGTCTCAAGCAGGAGCCGTTGTTGTTGTAACCCGGGGAGGGGGGGCCAGTTTGAGCATCAAGACTTTCCCTGACAAAAAACAAAAATGCGAGCGTCGAGAAACACACTTTGGTTGAGAACAAACTGTATGCACCGGTATGAGAATTCAACCACCGCAACACCACCACCAATAACAACAGCAACGGCAGCACCAACAGCACCAACAACAACAAAACCACCAACATCAACAACAACAACAACAACAACAACAACAACATCAACAACAAAAACAACAACAACAACAGCAATAACAACAACAACAACAACAACAACAACAACAACGTAAGGACACCCTCGGGGGCCGGCCTGGCGAGGCCCCGGGGAGCGCGCTCGCCCCCGGGGCAAACGCGCACACCAGGGCTGGCGTTGCCGTTGTTGCCTGGGGGGGAAAGCAACGCGCGACAACTATGTGGCATTTTCTGAACATTTATACACAATGCTCACGTGCCACGAATTACGCCGACGTGTTTCCTGCCGGCGAAATCCAGACAGCGAAGCGACCTTTGGGGGGACTCCATGGAAGCGAACCCATCGGGCTTTCTGTGGATTTCCGATGGGTAGTCGTCGTAGTCGTAGTCGTAGTCGTAGTCGTAGTCGTAGTCGTGGTCGTAGTCGTAGTAGTAGTAGTAGCAGTAGTAGTAGTAGTAGTAGTAGTAGTAGTAGTAGTAGTAGTAGTAGTAGTCGTAGTAGTAGTAGTAGTAGTAGTAGTAGTAGTAGTAGTGGTAGTAGTAGTAGTAATAGTAGTAGTAGTAGTAGTAGAAGTCGTAGTAGTAGTAGTAGTAGTAGTAGTAGTAGTAGTAGAAGTAGTAGTAGTAGTAGTAGCAGCAGTAGTAGTAGTAGTCAAAGTACTAGTAGTAATCGTAGTAATCGTAGTCGAGTAATAATCGTAGTCGAGTAATAATCGTAGTAGAAGTAATAGTACGTACTAGAAGTAGTAGTAGTAATAGTCGTAGTCGTAGTAATCGTAGTAGCCGTAGTAGTAGTAATTGTAGTAGTGATACTCGTAGTAGTAGTTGTAGTAGTAGCAGTAGTAGTAGTAGTAATGGTAGTAGTAGGAGAAGTAGTAGGAAGGTGCATAGCATCAGAAGTAGCAGTAGCAGTAATAATCAAACAGGAAAGCTTAGTAGTAGTAGAAGTAGAAGTAGAAGTAGAAATAGTAGTCGTAGTAGTAGTAGTAGTAGTAGTAGTAGTAGTAACAGAAATAGTTGGAGTAGTCATCGTAAAAGTAAAAATAATAGTAGTCGTAGTAGTAGTAGCGGTCAGAGAATTTGCGCTGTCGCTGCGCCCCCGGCCGCCAGTCGCGGAGGTCAAGCAGCGGCCGGCGGGGGGGGCCCGCGGGCAGCAGCCGCCCGCGGGGACTGGCGATTGCAGCAGCAGGGCGGACGCTGCAGACAACTCGTCGGGGCCGGACCCCCGCGGCCTCGCGGGCGCGGAAGCCCGGGGGCCGGGCCGGCCGACGCTCGCTCAAACAGGCGCGCCACACTGAAAGCATCTGTGCCCAGCCAGTGTGAATCGAGCTCGGGATGCCTGCCGGAATCGATGCGCTGGAAAATATATTCCCCCCGAACCCCGCGGGGCCCCCCAGGGCATGGCTCGCAGAAGTTTCCGACGCACCCCCCCGATGAACACGCCTGGCGCGAAGGGCGCGCGACCAGAGTGCCGCCGTCGGGGCAACGCAAGGCTAGGAAATGCCCTAGCTCCTGGAGCCTATTCCGCGCGAGCTCGCGGGTCTTCGCGCAAACGCCATTGGGGGGCCACGCCGACCTGGAAGCCCTGAAACATTGCCTGCGCTGCCGGCATTTGCCCGGCCATTCCCGCGCGCGGCGCGCGAGCGCCGATGGCGGAGGAGGGGGGCCGGGCTCATCGCGGGCGGCCCCATGCAGGTCACGCGCCGGCCGAGCAGTCAGCGCACGGGCAGCCGACGCACAAAACTTGCGCCAAGTCGAAAGGGCTCTCTGGAGCCACGCATCCTGATCGGCGCTTGGCCTTTCGCGGGCCAATTCGCCGAGCGCGGCGCAGCGGCCGGCCAAATCGCCCCCCGCCTTGCACCAGGCGAGGTACGGATCATGAGTGGCTGCCTCCTCTGCCATGTGCCCTTTTTCACTCTGCGGGCGGGGTCCGCGGCGCAAACATTCCAGCTGGGACCTCGCGATAGGAGAGCTGCTGGCCCCTACTCGAGGCCCACGCTACAGCGACATTCCGACAGTCGCTGCGCCCCTCCGAAGGGGCAGCGGCGCGCTGACACGCAGCCGCGCAAGCTGCCAAAATCCCCAGCTCGGGCGGTCTGGGGGGCGGGGAGGGGGGGGGCGCGCGCGCAGCCCTTCCCCAACCCAGCACCAAACGCCAACGCGCGCGCCCATCCAGTCCGCGAGAGTTCGCGCACGACGCGTCGGAGACAGGACACATGCCCTCGCATACTGGCCCCCATGTTACCGGGATCACCAACGCGGCGCACAACTGGCGGCAGGTCCGATGGGGGCGGGAAGAAATCACCGGGGTGCGAGAAGACGCCCATAATGTACATAACCCGATCGCGCTCAGAGAGGTCGGTCTCCAAGCCAGGGCTGCACTCGAAATGTTAGAGGATGCCCTCGCGCCCCTCAGCCACCGCCGCGCGCTTCCACGGGCGGCGGAACAGGACGTCGCCCTCGGGGCGGCACAGCGGGCAGCCATCGTCGGACACGAGGCACCCCGCCTCCGCGGCCCTAGATCGAGCCCACGGGGCCAGCCAAGCGAGACCTCCGATGCAGCACCTGTTCTTCCTGGCCGAGAATGTCGAGGGGGGCGCGGCGGCGAGGCGGGCGCCAGGGCGCGCCCTTGCCCCCAGACCACAGGGCCCCTCTTCCTGCTCAAGGCCGAGGACCGCGGCCTTCGGGGGCCGTTGGAGGAGGGCGGGAGAGACGCGGGTCGGGGACACTGCAGCCCCACCGTCGCCGACGGGAGCGCAAAAATCAGGCACGCCCCACCGAAGGCCCTCCACCGAGAGACGCGCAGCGCTGATCGGGCCCCACGCAAGACGCCGCGGAGGGGGGGGGGGGGGGGGCGGCCCCTGGAAGACCGCGCGCCAGGTTCGTTGGAGCCCAGACATCGACGATCAAATCGCGAAAGACGCCACCGAGCTAGACCAGACTTCTTCGGACCAACGCCACGGGGGCCACAGATGCGCACCAGGTGGGGCCAGGCGCAAACGACAACGCAGCAGCCAGGGACCTGTCTCCCGAAGTCGGCAAGAGGGGCGCGTTCCCGGCAACCAGCAAAGCTCCGCCTGGGCGGACACAACTTCAGAGAAAACCTCCCCGGGGCAGTTCGGCGGAGCCGAAATCACGAGACCCGTGGTCCGAATGTCGTTTTGTCGAACAATGTCCGCGCGACATCGGCGCCTCACTCTCCAGCGCTGCCCAACCGCGTCGTCTGTGCCTATGTCAATGGCCGCGGCGACTGCCGCGCCGGCGAGCTCAAACAGCTGGCTGCGAATCGCCTGGGCGAGGCGCGGGCTCGAGGAGACAACCGCCGCTTCACTGGGAACGATCGCGCAACCGAGATCGCCCTCAATGGTTTCTTGGAGGGAGACCGCGGCCCCCCTCGAGCATTCGGCGACGGCCCCCATCGGGGGCCAAACTGGACAACGCGCAGCCGCCAATGCAAGCCGTTAACGAGACAGTGCGACGGGCGGCGAGCCCGTCGATGGACCCGATCGAGAACGCGCGGGCCAGGGCCGTCGCAAACTCGCAGCCCGCAGCGACCCCTCTCCCGGCGAGTCGCGGCCCCGCGACGCGGCCAGTCATCGGCATATAGAGAGAGCCGAGCGGCATGCCGCGATGCATATTCTGCCGATCTGCAGGAGGGAGCTATGCTGGCGGCATCGCGCGCTGAGCAGGTCGAAATCCACCGACTCATAAAACTTCAGGAGGTCCCAGAGGACCGAACAGATCTGCGCACATTCATGACCGCGAGCTCGCTTCCCGCGCTCGGCCGCCAGACGGCGTCGACAGAGGAGGCGAACGCGCCCGCGGCAACATGCTCGCGCGCGTGCCCAGCCCCCCGCGCCCTGGCGCAATCGCGCCGGGCACGGGTTCAGAGACAATAGATCGCGGCGAACATGCCGATCGGTCGGCGCCCTCCATCAGGCGCGGCGAGCACGACCAGGAGCACGATCCGCATCCTACCAGAGAGCAGATCCGATCTCTCGAACGCCCCCACCAGACGACTGAGCACCGCGAGGGCATCGCCCGAGCGCCACTGAAAGTCCCGCGCGCGGAACCAATCGACCGAGGAGGCAGCGCGAGCAGGAAACGATCGAGCGACCCTTCTCATATTCCTGCGGCCCAAGAGCGGCAGAGGATCGATCGGTCGTCACTTGCCGCCACGGGCACGCGGAGGGCCGCTTCCCCCGCGCGCCAAACGCGAGCAAACTTACCAAACTCGGAGGAACGGAGATAGCTCGGATCAGACACAACTTCCCCTCTAGCCGCGAGGGTGGCGGCGGGCGCCCAACAAGGGCCCCCTGGAACGATTCCACGCGCGCGGCGCGCTCCGCTTTCAATGTTCGCGCGATGCCGGGACAACCATTTCTGGCAATCGGCCGACTTGGCCCTGAAATCGGCCCCGCTGTGGCCGAGGAAAGCCGAACCCAGCGCAATGGCCATCTGCCCCTCCAACCTGGGGGCAGCCGAACGAACCGCTTCCTGACTGGCGCGGAGGCGGGGGAGAGACTCAGTCGATCGCCCAGGCTCGCAGTCGGCGAACACAGCGGGAGGCCGACGTCGCGCGCGCGCTGGGGCCGCCGACCTCCGGGGTCTGACGAAGCCTTAAAGACGCCAATGGCATCGCCGCCGGCAGCGTTCTGGATCGAAAATTCGGAAATGACTCCTGCGCAACATGGACATGAAAGAGCGGAGCCTGCGCGCTGCCCCCCGAGCGCATGAAGCTGCAGCCGCGAGCGAAACAGATCGCACAGCCATCGCAAGTGGGCGACGGCGGGAAAAGCGACAGAGGGCGGGCGAACTTCCAAAGGATCCTTCGCGACGCAGATCCAACGGGGCCGAGTCTGCCTTCCAGCGAAAGGGGGGGGGACTTGGAAAACTCCCGAAAGAATACTCACGTCCCGCGAGGGCCGCCCACTCACAACAGAGGACGTCGAGGATGCACGGGGTGCGA
>CAUYUJ010015338.1:419249-424249 GCA_963575745.1 Prorocentrum cordatum
CCAGACGAACAGGCGGATGAAGGCGTGCGCGCACAATTCACGCCGGACTCCCCAAGGGAGGGGACGGCGCGCCCGCCGACGAGCGAAGGAGGGGCGAGCGGGCGTCAGGATGGCCCGGTCGCCGGGGCAGAAGCGGCGCACCCGGGTGCAGGGAAGGAGGGCCCCGACAGCCATCCAGGGCGCCGCGGAGGGAAGCAGAGCCTGGGGAGGCAGTCGGGCGCCGAGCACCCTCCTGGCATGGCCAAAACTGGGGAGGGAGAGACGTGGGCGACAAGACCAGCCAAGCGCCATGAGGGGGGAAGGAATGGTCAGCGGCCAGGCGGCAGCCGGGGACGCCGGCGGGGCCAGTCCAGTGGAGAGCGTGGAGAGGCCGAGGGCCACTGTGGCGGACCACGCAAGGAAGGGTCTGCGGCGCGCAGTGCGGGGGCGCACGGCCCCAGCGGGAACGAGGGGCACACCCCTCCGTGATGAGATGAGCAAGCGGCCTGGAGCCATGTGCGTTCGGGCGCCTACCGCTCGCCACTGGAGGCAGCCGAGGCCTCCTCAAATTCCCAATCGTGGGCCTCGTCGGGCCCATGCACGGCCTCCTTCCGCAGGAGTCTGGCCCCTTCGGCACGGGCGGCCGCCAGGTCGGACTCCCGAAAGCCTAAAGCCATCAGCACCTAGGCTCTGGACGTCGCCCCCCCCGAGGCAATCGCCCCACGCAGCCCACCCCACCCCCCGCGCCCTGAGCCGAGGCGCAGGGGTCAGGCTCACCAGAGCTTAAAAACAACGCCAAACGCACCCGAACAGCAAGCGGGACGCCGACTGGGGCGCCGAGGCATAGGTCCTTCAGACCCGCCTTGCACGAAGGGTACTTGCCAGCGCCAGGTGGCACTTCAGGCCCGAACCCGCGCGCTCGCGGAGACGCGACAGAAGCAGGGCCTTCGTCGGGCGCATGGCACTGGAATTGGCTCCGCACGCACAGCAAAAATTGATGGCCTTGCCATCGCCCCGACCCGATCTGGCGCACACTGTGGCGCGAAGAAGCGGGTGGCCGTTGAAATTGTACCCTGCGTCGCGGCACTCGTCAAAGCCGTCTGCTGGGGCGGCCAGAGGGGGGGGCTCAGCTCGCTCCGACCCTTGCGCCTGCCCACCCGGCGGGTCACCAAGCTCTGCTGGCGGAGCCTCCGCCAGCTCTCGGCCGGCCAGGCACCGCCCCATTAGATCGTCGCGATCCTGGCAGGCCCCCTCCTCCCCCACCAAAGCATGCAAACGCCCACTCCACCGACCGACCTCCCTAGAGGCCTCGACCGGGCCACGCCAGAGGTGGCGCTCGCTCTCCTCCACTCCGTGGGGGGCGGCACCCCGCCTCGCGAATTCGTCGGCGGCATCGCTGCCACGCTTCCCCCACAAGGTGGCGCGATCGTTTTGCGCATCCACCATGCTGCAATGGGTCTCGGTCTCGTGGGCCGAGAAGTCACCGGGCACAAAGGCCGCCCAAAACGAAGCCCACAAGTGGGCCCGAAGATTACCAGCACGCGCCCCCGCTCCAGGACCACTACAGAGCGTTGAGGCCGCGCCTTTACCATCGATAAACAAATCAAACGGGGCATAGCTGCCTGGCAGAGCATGTTTCCAGCATAGTCCTCGGCCTCCCGAGACGACTGAAACGGCCCTTGGTCGAGTGGCACTGGGCCGTGCGCAGCGGCCAGCACCATGCCAGAACGGTCACGCATGACGACGGACCACCCAGCCTTGGACAGTGTCCTGGATTCGGAGAACAGGGAATAATCGTCCAGAAACAAAATTCCAGTCAGATAGCCCGACTCGGGCCTCTGGTGCCAACAAATTGCTCGCTGGTCCTGGGCCCTCTGGGGCAGCTCGAAAAGGGGGCTCGGGTCAGGGAGAACCCCCTGGCGAAAAGTTCACCCGCCTCAGAACTCCAAGCTCTGACCATACAAACCCTACAAAAGAGATTCGCCGAAGCGCAGCCCCGTCGGAAGGCTGCGCGCGCATCGCACTCGCAGTACCTATGCTAACAGGAACCGTCGGGGTGTCCACGCGCCGCGCAATCGGCCGACGACGCCAACCCTTTCTAATAAAGCCGAGCTTGGGGCCAACAGGTCACCGAGATCAGAGCCCCCAAGGCCCCCTGCTGGCGCGACGCCCAGCTCGAGGAGGCCCCGTGGAGCAAGCGTTCCTGGCCAAACCGAAAAATTGAGAGGGTCCAAAGGCTGGACGCGGCCTGAAGCGCTCACCTATCCGACTCACGCCTCACTCCTTCCTCGACGATCCTCCGCACCGCAGCTGGGATCAGCCGCGCAAGGTCCACGGGGCCGCCATCATCCGTCGTCATCATCGCCGCCGAGGGGGCGCCCTAGCCGATGCCACGGATCATCGGAAAATATACATCTGCTGGTGATGCCGCAGCTTCCCAGGGACGCTTCCATTTCGCGCACCTGTCTCGGGCCACCTCCAGAGTCTCGTTGAAAACCTGAGGCTTTGGGCCACCTCCCCAGCACGCCGTGCCCTACTGGCACAACACATGGCTGAGGACAATGACCCACGGATCGACGCGCCGACCGTCACGGCACGAGCACATCCTGAGCCCCACAGAGGCCCCACGAGATTACCTGCCCAAACTCTTACACGCCGCAACACGCAAAGCATAGAGCTCGGAAAGCGGCACACCAACCACGCAAGCTCCCCAAACTGCCGAAGCCGTCGGGCCACCACGCTGGATCAACCTTACATCCGCACCCGCGCCACGCAGGTTGCACAAGCGTCTCGATGATCGCGTTGCCTCTTCCAGCTGGCTCGTGTGATCCCTACTCTTTTTAAGGTCCCCAAGTTCGCGTCCGTCCCCAAGTTTCTAGCCGAGTCAACCGTTCCCGATACTGGAAGCGACCACTGCGACTCGAGGGCAGCCGTGAACCCGTGGCTGCTGGACGGGTACTTGCACTTCTTCAAGTGCACTGGGAGCCCGAGCACGCCGAAGAATCCAAGAATGCGCTGCGCCGCTGCAGGGAGCTGGGTCGACAACAGCTCGCCAGGGCCGAAGCACTGCAAAGCCACGTCGTCGACGACGTTCCTTACCTGAACCTGGGGACTGCCGTGAACCACCGAGGTTAGGAGGCCGACCAACAGAAGTGTTGCCAGCGTCGTAGCCGCCGAACACCCTGCTACGATCGCCCCCGTCGCCTGGGCAAAATCCGAAATCGCCCCGTCAAAGAGCAGAGACCTGAAGCCCGAATATATCGTCACCAGACCCCTCAGGAGCTTCAAGTTGAAACCGAACTGCCTATCTTTCAAAAAGATGTCCTCATGTCTGGCTTGCTCGTAAAACTTCTTAAGGTCGAGCAACACCGCGGCGCTGTCCGCGCCTATGGCGCGGCAAAAACACTGAGAAGGTCGCGGGTCCACCCGGCCTCATCGCATGTCGTCGTTGGGCCACTGCCCCCAAAAAATTGTGCGCGCGCTCCCATGCCCTGCAGAGTGGTTGTTCTCCGCATAGGCTTGCCCTATAGGAGTCCTAGCTCATCATAAGTAATTGGTCTTTAGGCCCCCCCTCTTTTTTCCAATGGCACCCCCCTTATTTCCAGTGCCCCCCCCTTTGCAAATGGCACCCTCGTTTCCAATGGCACCCCGCAGCTATTTCCAATGGCGAGTCCTATGGATTCTTATGGATTCCAATGAGTCGTATGGATTCCTATGCCTATGCCAATGCCAATATGACAATGCCTATGCCAATGCCTACGCGTATGGAGCCCATTGGATCCTGAGCTAGGATTCCTATGGATTCACATGGATGCCTATGCCAATGCCAAGGCCTATGCCTATGCCAACGCGTATACCAATGCCAAAGTAACGCGATGCAATACGAAAAAATGCCATGCAATGCTCAGGCATGAGAAGCACCTCCACGCAATGCAAAGCAAGGCAACACAATGCCACGCAATGCCAAACAATGCAAGCAACTTGCCAAGCCCTGCACAGTCACGCCCTGCAATGCGAAGCAATGTCAAGCAATGCCGATCCACGCCAAGTTTCCCTGCCAAAACGACCGGCGAGCCACCCCGCTCTTCTCGTGTCAGGACGACCAGTGATTCACTCCCGTTCCGAAGCCAAGACAACCAAGACAAGCGGTGAGCCGCTCCCTTCTTGTCATGCCTTGAGGGCCCGCGAGCACCTCTCCCGCCCATGCCAAGCATTTCCAACCATCATATGCATCAACACCAGCAACACCAGACACACCATACCCGTCACCGCCACCTTCACCACCATCACCATCACATGCGGAAGCTCGACAATCCCGACGGTGACTAACACGGCTACCTGAAACCTGCCGCGCGGACACGCCGGCACAACAATTTTGTCCTACACGCGCGACCTCGACTTCTGAGCGCTCGGGCTCGGCAATCCGGATAGCACGCCGCGCCAGTGCCAAACACGTCACGCGGACACGTCGACTATGGCGAGAGAGCGCGCAAATGCGCATGTCACCTGCCGCGCGGACACGCCGGCAGAACAACGTTGCCCTGAACGTGCGACTTCCAATTTCCAAAAGCTCGGACTCGGCAATCCGGATTGCACGCCGCGCCCGTGCCAACCCCGTCGCGCGGACATGCCGACTATGGCACGTCGCCGCGGGGACACGCAGACAAGAGATTCAGTTCCCGCTGTTGTCCGACATATTTCAGCGCACCGACGTTGCGCACCTGAGAGACAGGGCGATAGGGCGAGACCCGCAAGACCGCGATCCCAGACAAAAAGACGCCCGCGTTATCGCCATCAATGCCTTCATCGTCACAATCACTATCGTCGGCGATCATCGTCACCATTTTCCACCTCATCATCACCATTTTCCACCCCCCACCCCCCCTCCCCTGATTTGCCCAAGCTTACTCCTATGGCTCTCCGTACTTGCAGGCTGATCGCTTCTTTCGGCTCGCTTCTATTTGCTTGCCATTTCATGCTTGGCTTCCTCTCCTCCCGTCCTCTCCTCCTCGTCTTCTCCT
>CAUYUJ010015338.1:429249-469249 GCA_963575745.1 Prorocentrum cordatum
ATAAAAAAGCTGCCACCCTGCCGAAAGGAGTGCTCCACTGAGCGCACCCTTACAAAATGGTGACTGCAGTGAGCGCGCGACAGAGACAATTGGTGAAGGGCCAGCACGTGCGCGCTGCTGCTCAACTGGCACAGTAAGCTGAAGAAGCGCTCACATGCGTGCTCAACTTCCTCGTGCCTCTCGCCCGTCATCGACCGCAAACTTGACGATATCGTGGCTGATTTGCGGCCACCTGCCCCTTCTCGTCGCTGAAGGTGACAGCATCATGGTCGTCGCTGATCTGGCCGCCCACCGCGTTGAAGATGAGCCCCCAGCCCATGCTGCCCTCGGCCACGGGGTCGGCCCGCATGCCCCGAGCATCGCCCAAGAGGAAGTCCTCCTTCTGTGTTGTTTTTGCGCAGCTGGCCAGGTAACTGCCGCAGATGGCACGCCGCGCTGCCCTCGGATGGCAGCCGCGCCAGGTCCGAAAGCTGGGCGTCGAAGACGGACGCGCCGTAAACGGCGAGATCCGCGCGGATATCGCACGCCCCCCTTAGTCCCTTAGCCCCCTGATTTCCTCGGGGGCTGGGCCGCGCACCCTCTCGCGCGGCGCGCCTGCGGTCCGTCGGCTACGCCGCAAGCTGCGAGCTATTCCGAGCCGAGCGAAGGCCTGCGCGCCTGCTCGCGCGATCGGCACGCCGCGCCCAGCAGGCGTCGCCGCCCCCCCCCGGCGCAGCAGCCGCAACGGCCCCGCCGGCGGGGCTGGCCGCGCCGCGCGCTCGGGGCGCGACCCGCTCCCCCGAACGGCCTCGCCCCCCCCCCCCCCCCCCCCCCCCCCCCCTTCTTTCGGCCGCATCCTGTGCCCTGCCCCCCCCCCTGCGCGGAAGCGCAGCCCGCTGCGACGGCGCCTCCGCCCAGGTAGCTCTTCGCTAGCGCAGTTGCCTTGTCTAGCCGCCGACGAGAAAGCCGGCGAACACAGCGACTGGGGGGGGCTCGGCAGGCGAGGCGGCCGACGCAGGGGGGCAGTAACCAGCGTTTCCGTCCACCTGCCGTCGCTGCTCGCCCTCCTGCCGCACGAGCTCAAGCGCCAACTGCGCGCCGCGGAGCCCGTCGAGGCGCCGCGCGCCGAGCTCGGCGGCTGCGCGTCGACAGGCGGGGCCGGAGGCGAGGCGGGTCGCGCGTTGAGGTCGCCTGCCCAGTCGCGCCCCCGAGTTTGCCCCATTGGGAACGCGCCGCCCACTCGCGCCCACCGCCGCGGCGTTGGCCGCGGCGGCGCTGGCGAAGCCGCTGGAACAGTCAGCGCCGCCAGCGCGGCTGGCGCGCCCCCCCCGCTGCAGCCGCGCTCGCGCGCGACGACGCAGTCGCGGCGCCCGCGCATTACGCGCGCGGCCCTCGAGATCTGCCATCTCTCGGCGCAGCCGTCGCAGCGCGGCGCCGCCAGGGTTGGGCGGGGGTCGTAACGGGGGCGCTGCGCCCGCCCATCGCAACCAATGGCCGTGGCCAGATCGTTGCAAAGAGCCGTCTGACGACGCGCTTGGGGCCCGCGGCCGGCGCAGCTGGCCGCGGCGCAGGCGCTGCTGGAGTCGGATGTCCGCCGTTCCACGGGTCGGCCCCGCACGGGGTCGCGTTCCCAGTGCGCGGAGCCGCAGGCCGCGAAATCCCAGAGGCGCCCCCGGTCGTTCACACTGCGCGCGCCCCTTATGGGCCGCTGCTCGGACGGCCCCGGCGGCCCCCGCCGTCGCCGAGGCGCGGGCGTCGATCGCGCCGGCGGCGACGGCGGCACTGCGGGGCAAGTGCTAAGGGAGAGGAGTCGCCCACGGCCGCGGCGCCGGGGGCAGTCGCGCACGAGGCACTCCTCGGAATCGCACTCGCGGCATGCGGGGCGCGCCCTGCCACGGCCCGCGGAGTTGCCGCAAGGGGTTGCCTCGGCGGTGACGGTCCGAAACCACGCCTCTGGTCCAGAACGTTCCTTTTCTCTCACCTCTCCCCCCCCGAAGCCCGCGACAGCCTCCCGGAAGTCGCGCTCGGACATGTCAGCCACGGAGAAGGCGCTGCGGCCTGCACCTTGGCCCCTGCAC
This sequence comes from Prorocentrum cordatum, assembly GCA_963575745.1. Taxonomy (NCBI): domain Eukaryota; class Dinophyceae; order Prorocentrales; family Prorocentraceae; genus Prorocentrum; species Prorocentrum cordatum. Next base: position 431,307 of record CAUYUJ010015338.1, read on the forward strand.
GCCCTTTCTTCCGATGCCCCCCAGGCGCGGCGCGCGGGCTCGCGGTCGCGTTAAGCTGCGCCAGCGCGCCTCGGCGCGCCCGTAATCTCAAAATAAATGCGCGCCGCGCTGTCCTGCAGGAGCGTCGCGCAGTTCGGGGTCGCATGCGGCGGCGTTTTCGCCCGTTGAGCTGACGGCGTCGGCGTCGGTGCCTGAATCAACGCCCCCCGCTGGGAATGCCCGCTGAATGCGCCAGCGGCGCCGCGCCGGCGTCGCCGGCGGCTGCCGGCGTCGGCGGGGCCAACGCCGCCCCCGGGGCAGCTGGGCCCATGCCGTCCCAGATCGATCCGGCCACGGCGCCACAGGCACCCTGAACCTGATCTCGCGCAGGCAGGCTGGGCCGCCGGGGCGGGGCTGCCTGGAGGTCCCTCGACAATGCCCCCGCAGCGTCGCCGCTGGCCCGTCGCGTGCACGAGCCCTCCCGGGATAGGCAACGTCGTGGCGCTGTACAATCGCGGCCAGTCGGATGTTCGACGCGCCGACGGCCTCGAAACCGATCGTGAATTGACCAGCCCGCCGCGCCCGGTCGCGGAGGACGTCGAACCCCGTCCCGCTGCAGCCGGTTGAAATTCACCGGCGCCAACGCAGCCGAAGCGCGCCCCCACTCGCCCAGTTGGCCCCGCCGTTCGGCCACGCTGCGCTTCAGGAATGCCATCGGCGGCGCTGAGTTGCCGTCGATGCCCCCCTGGCACTGGGCAGCCAGCGGCCGTTCCCCCACGCGCAAGCACGCCGCGCCGGCGAAGCGCGACCGGGCGCGAGCCACCCGGCGAAACTCATTGGGGTCTGAGTTCACCGCTGACCAGACCACCTTCTCACGCGCCCACTTCAAGAAAGGCACTTGAGCTCGCTGTTCGGGCCCCCCAGGCGCGGAGGCGCCGCGCGCGGCCGCCGCCGCCGCCCGCGCTCGCACGAGCGAGGCAGCGATGGCAATCGCGCCCGCGCCGACGGCCGCCCATCCGACGCGTGGCCCCCTCCGCGCGTCGTAGAGGCGACGGGGTTCTGGAGTCCACCAACTGCGCTGATCGGCCTCCGAACCGCGGTGGATTCTTGCCCCGGGCGCGCTCCTCCTCGCCTGCGCATTGGGCGCATGCTGCTGTCGCGCGGTCGCAGTGCCCTTGGCGCTCGGGGCATCCCGCGACGCCGTCAGGGGCGCGCTCCTCGCGCGCTGGGTCGCCGCTGCATCGAGCGCCGCCAGCTGCGCAATCGTGGACAAGAACGCGCAACGGGTCCCAGTCCTGCCATGCCGAGTGGACTGCGCGGGCAAGGCGGCACGTCGCGCTCCAGTCGGAGACGACTCACCCGCATCCGCTGCGCTACCCCTCGGGGCGCAGGCGGCGCAGACGCCGGGCCCTCCACTGTCGCCCCGCCATTCTCTGCCCCCCCATGGATCTCGCGGCGCAGTCGCCGGAAGCTCGAGTCCCTTAACCGACGCCGTCGACGCGGGCGCTGCTTCGGGCAACTGTCCGACATCAGGGTTTACTCCCATGGGCGGGCGCGCCGAAGGCGCCGAGACCGCGGGCTGCGCCGGCAAAATCAGCGCGCGCCCAGACGGGGTCGAAGAGAGCCCCCGCACGCGGCTGGCGACCTCGCGCGCCTCGTCGGCGCACTTGCAGCGGCAAGTGCGCGCCCGCCCCGTCGCCGGCCCAGCGGATGGGCTGGCGGCCCCCCGACGGACCCGAGAGCGGCGCTCGCCGCCAAGGCCATCGGGAATAGACGCGCGAGAGCGACGACTACCCTGAGGATTGAATCAACTCCATATGTTGTAAAATGCGACTAAATTGCCGCATTGTCTGAAATCTAACAAAAGGCGTCGTCTTGCGAAAATGAACGAACGTTTGCTTCAGGTTGAAAATTGACAGACTCGTCTTTTTGTTCCGTATGATTCGGCGCGTCCGAGCGCCTGAAGGTTCCAGATTTGTCGCAGTTGACGCACGCATTCGCGCGATTCGATCGGGGGCGGCGCGGCGCTGGCCCGCGCGCGCGGGCGTCGGCGATGCGCGCATCCTGTTCTGATGGGCGCGCGCGGTTCGCGGCGTCAGCCTGCGCATGCTCACGCATATTGACGCATATGATTTGAACATAACTATATATATATATATATATATATATATATATATATATATAATCGTAAATACACACACACATCGGAGGTTGGGGGGTGAGATCGAAGTGGGACGGTGAGCCCCCCTACCGGGAAATCGATTTCGGTTTCGTGTTCGTGCGTGCCGTGCGGGCGAAGCGAAGCTGCGTGGGCGGGCGAGAGAAAGTCTCCTGTGGCTGAGGCGCGGCCGGACCAAATGATTCCCTTCCGGGCGGCCGGGGCCCCGCGGTGTCCCGCCGGTGTCCCGCTGGTGTCCCGTGTGGCTGAGGCGCGGCCGGACCAAATGTGTCTCTTCCGGGGGGCCGGTGGCCCGCGGTGTCCCGCCGGTGTCCCGCTGGTGTCCCGTCGGTGTCCCTGTGGCTGAGGCGCGGCCGGACCAAATGTGTCTCTTCCGGGGGGCCGGTGGCGCGCGGTGTCCCGCCGGTGTGCCGCTGGTGTCCCGTCGGTGTCCCGTCGGTGTCCCGATGATGATGTGAATGATTCTGATGATGATGGTGATGGTGATGATGGCGATGATGATGATGATGATGATGATGATGATGATGATGATGATGATGATGATGATGATGATGGTGTTGCTGTTGATGATGATGATGACGTCGATTGTGAGATCGATTGTGATATCGATAGTGAGACCGAATGTTATATCGATTGTGAGATCGATAGTGAGATCGATTGTGAGATCGATAGTCAGATCGATTGTGAGATGATGATGGTGATGATGGTGATGATGGTGATGATGGTGATGATGATGACGGTGATGATGATGATGATGATGATGACGTTGATGATGTTGATGATGGTGGTGTCCCGATGACGATGATGATGATGATGTTGATGATGGTGATGATGATGACGATGATGGTCCCGATGATGATGATGACGTTGATGATGATGATGATGATGATGATGATGTCGATGATGATGATGGTGTCCCGACGATGATGATGATGATGATGATGATGATGATGATAACGATGGTGATCATGATGGTGTCCCGATGATGATGCTGCTGATGATGATGATGATGACGATGACTGTGTCCCGATGCTGCTGATGATGATGATGATTGTGATGATGGTGATGATGATGATGATGATGATGATGATGGTGGTGTCCCGATGATGTTGATGACCGTGATGATGATGATGATGATGATGATGATGATGATGATGATGATGTTGGTGCTGATGATGAGGACGGCGTCCCGATTATGATGATGTTGGTGATGATGATGATGTTGATGTTGTTGTTGATGATGGTGATGAGAGCGATTGTGATATCGATAGTAAGATCGATAGTGAGACCGAATGTTATATCGATTGTGAGATCGATTGTGAGATTGATTGTGAGATCGATAGTCAGATCAATTGTGAGATAGATCGAGTGAGATCGATTGTGAGATCGATCGAGGGAGATCGATCGAGCGAGACCGATACTGAGATCGATAGTGAGATCGATAGTGAGACCGATCGAGTGAGACGTTGGTTCCTCCCCCCCCCCGAACCTCCTTATCACCCGAAGGGTGGTCGTATAGGTATACATATATATATATATATAAAAATACGTGGGACTGTGTTCCCACTGCCCGGCGCTCGCGTAGCCCGCTGGCTCGGCGCCGACGTCGGCCGCGACCGCGGGGGCCCCCGCGGCCTCGAATCAGCGGCGGCGCCGCGCCGGCGCGAGGCGGCGGCGGAAGGGGGGGGGGGAAGGCAGAAGAGGAGCGCGCGTTTTCGCGCAACGACGGCGCGTCGATCGCGGCATCGCGGAGGGCGACGAGGGGGCGAGGGAGCAAACGAGGAAGAGCAGGCCGACGGGGTGCGCAACGGCAAGCCCACACCGCAAAAACGACTGAACGGGATGACAAGAAGAGAAAAAAGAGGCGACAAAACGACAGGACAAAACGAGACGGGATAAAACGACAAGAGAAACAAAAAACGGGACCAAGGCTCCAGAGACCACCGCGAAAAAAACGATGTGAGTGGCTACCACACCATCCCGTAAGAAAGCCCATATCTGTGTAATCCACCTCGAAAATATCGCCGCGAATGGCTCAACCACTACCCCGCAAGAATTCCATTTCTGGGAAAGCCACCTCGAAAATGCCATCGCGAATGGCTCGATCACCACCTGGGAAATATTCCACTAGTTTGCCCGTTTCACCGTGGCCAAAAAACGACTTCAACTGCGTCCTCGGTCCCGCCCAACGGCAGCATACCACGCTGAAGCCACCAGCTGAAATGTACCGCGCCTTGGGATTCTCGGCCAGGCGTCTTCTGCGCCAAGCCTGCCCCTCGAGAGCTGTCTCCGAACCAGAAGTCAGGAATAGGGGGCCACATGCGAACCCCACCCTCCCCCTCAGAAATCGTGGGGGGTAGGGGTAGGGTTCGCATGTGGCCCCCCAAGGGGCCCATCATCCCGCGCCGAATCCACGAACTGCTGCACCACCCAGTGGGGCAGAGCAGGGAAGCGCCCCCGCAGCAAGGCAACATCAGGCGAAGGGAAGGTCTGGCGACGCCGGGCGCCAGCAGGCCCACCACGAGGGACGACATCCGCCCCAGCACAATCAGCTGTGCCTCGAACACCGTCGGGATAGGCCTCACTGTGAGGGGCGGCTCCCTCCAGCAGGTCAGCAGGGCCAGCAGGATCAGCTCCTCCACGGGGGTCAGCGCCATCACGAGGAGCGGCTCTGTCGAGACGACCGTTATGACCGCCGCTTGGCTCTTCATCCGCACCGCAACGCCGACCATCGCCATCAGAATCCTGGTCCCCTCGAATGTTTGGCGTGGTCCGTAAAACGAGAGGTCGTACTCGCAGAGAGTAGCACCAGAAGGGCCAGGGACCAATAAGAGCACCCAGCTTAGCCTGTGCTTCGCCAGTCTGACGGGGACCAGAGCCATGCTCACTGGGAGTGTCTCCAAGCTCGTCTTGAATGCCACCCTGCCCAGCAAGATCGGGGAGACTGAAAAGAACGCTCCGGCCGCAACCGGACAGGAAATGCCCCGGCGCCAGGAACATCCACATCATCACCTGGACCAGCTCCACCGTGAAGATCGCCATCGCCTTCACAAGGATCCGCACAATCACGACCACGATGAGCTTCATCAGCACAGCACGCTCAGCACACCCCTGAATCCACATGCCCACCACGCAGAGAGAGATGAAGGACCACTCGAAAAGTATGATCGGCAAAGTACCCGTCGAAGCCCAGCTCGTAGATCATGTCGTCCACCATTGCAGTGTGCTCCTTGGCAGCAAAATCGGGGGGAGCACGCAGAGCATCATCCGCAAGGTCGTCGTCAACGTCCATCCCATGGATCGTGTGATCGACTATGTCGGTATGATTTCTGGCATGGACCTGGGCAGCAGGCAAATCTCGCAGGACATCATCAGCACGGAGACAATCGGCACCAAATCCCGAGATCATGTCGTCTACCATGTCCGCGTGGCTTTGACGAGGGTCAAACTCCCGAAGCAAAGCACCCACGATTGCCTCCTGCTCACCAGCTGAGCGAAAGTCCATGGCAGACGGGTTGAAAGGGAAGGGCGGGATACAAAGAAGACTGGAACCGTCATGCGTCAGCGGTTTCTTGGCTGCATTCCCACCTGAACGAGAACGGCCACCATCCTGTCCGGTTGAAGCTCCAGCACCCGAAAGGCTAGAAAAGCGACCCCGCCGATGACAGCAACTTGTACCCTATCCGTCACCGCTGTCAGCGTCAGCACTCCCTAGGCCAGGCGGATCCCCATCCGAACCATCGTTAATATCCAAGCCCAGGGGATGGTCAAAGCCTGCAACCGCCCGCATCTGGAACGAGATGTGAGTCTCACTGCGGCTGGTCTTGTGGCCGTAGTCTACCGTCACGTGCCAGGGCAACATCCCCTGCAATATCGTGAACAGGTCGATCAACGCCCGACTGCTCATGCCGATGCCGTGCGAAGGAAGCAGAACTGCCTGGACCACCAGTGTAATTATCGTGCTGGGAAGCCAGACGGACGCGAGCTTGCAGTCCACCTTGAAACTGCGAGAAAATCCAATCGATCCGCGCTGCCACCACTATGGCCGCCGCCCTGTGGGAGGAAGGGTGAGAAAAGAGGGGTGGACAGAGGCAGATACAGAGGCAGAGGCAGAGACTGAGGCAAAGGAGGAGGGGGGGATGGCGGATGGAAGAGGGGAAGGATGGATGGAAGGGGAAGAGGAAGAGGAAGAGGAGGAGGAGGAGGAGGAGGAGGAGGAACAGGGGGGAGGAGGGGAAGGAACGAGGGAGGTGGAGCAAGCAGGAGCGGGGAGAACGTGGAATACCTGAGGATGCCGGCGTGGCCGCTGCTCCTCTGGTAGAGCACCCCGGTGCAGTTCGCTTCGCCGTTGCACTTGGCAGGCCGTTATATTTTATCCTCTGTCCCCCCCCCCCCATGTGCAGACCCCAAGGGGGAGAAAGGAGGGGGAGAGGGAGGGAGGGAGAGGATGGAAGCAGAGAATGGTGAGGATGAGGAGGAGTGGCAAGGGGGGCGTGAAGAGGAGGCGGGGCAGGTGCAAAAGAACAAAACAACACTTCATTTCAGCGTGCGTGCTGGCTCCCGGAGGAGCGGTCCCGTAGAGGGCAGGCGGGAGGAGCTGTAAGGGGCGGAGGAGCAGGAGGAGCAGGAGGAGGAGGAGGAAGAGGAGGAGCAGGAGGACGAGGAGGAAGAAGAGGAGGAAGAGGAGGAGGAGCAGGTGGAAGAGGAGGGGTGGGATGAGGGAAGCAGGTGGGAGGAGGCGATGATAATATCACCAGACAGAACAGCTCCCTCCTCGGGCTTGGGGCACCACCAGTGGCCCGTACCAACTCCTCTCATTGCCCCACCCTCCGCTACCCTTCCTTATGAATCCCACCATCCCCACTCCCCCTCCCTTTCCCCTTCCTCCCTCTGCCCCTCTCCCCCAACCTTGCCGCCCGATCTCCCTCCAATTCTCAATCTCCTCCACCCTCTCGCATCCGATCCCCGTTCTCATGATGAGGACCTCATCCCCCCTCTCGTATTCTCACGTTCCACCCTCCTCGCCTATGCCTCCATTATCCTAACGCTCCTTCTCCTCATCCTCAATCTACGACTGTTGCTGGCCCCCGTCTTCTGCGTCTACTGTTATTCCTGCTGCTCCCATCTGTCGCCGTCGTCATCCTGTTCCTTCTGTTACGTGTCATCATCATTGTTATCGTCCCGTCCTCCTCCTCCTCCTCGTGATCTCCTATTCCTTCTCCTCCTCCTCCTCTTTCGCCGCATCCTTCCTCCTCCTCTTTCGCCGCATCCTCCATCCCTCCTCTTTCGTCACCCTCATCGCCCATATCTAATGATTGCCATCCGCCTCCTCCTCCTCGTCATCATCGACGATTTGTTTCCCTTCCGTTCCTCCTCCTCCTCCTCATCTTCCTCATGTTCCTCCTCCGTCTTTTCGAATGAAACGAGCGCACCACGCCATGATCGTAACTGCACAACGGAATAGGCGAGGGAGAGATGGCGATGGTACGTGAAAAAGTCCTTTTTTGCCCTCCCGGCGCCGCAAGTAGAGCGCAGGCAGCGACGCCTACCCTGGCTGGTAGGGCGACGTTGCATTGAGCCGAGACGGCGGCGACATAGGCAAGAACATGTCTTTCCTTGGGGCATCCCCTTAGAGACCCGAGGGGGGCGAGGCGGGACAAGCCTGATCGCTGTCTCTAGGTTGGCTCAAAAAGGACGCCAAAGTATCAGGTAACCGACAGGTTCGGTTACAACAATTGCAGAAGAAAATGAAAACGAAGTTGCGAGGCACTGGGTCATGTTTCCATGAACCAGCAAGCCTTGCGCTTAAATGCGGCAGGGCAAAGACAAGCTGAAACCACGCAGCTTGGGCAGGGCCAGCCGGCTGGCAGCCCAGCAAAAACAGGGAGGCACCGTTAGGGCTGATCCCGCCTCGGGCAAAATGGCCATTAGCGTCGCCAGCCCCGGCCAGGAAAACCAAGCAGGGATTCCAGTTCCCGACGGAAGGCCGGCAGAAAAAAACGAGAGCGCGCGCGCTTCCAGGCAGTCGCGGTCACGCAACATGAGGTGGACAAGAGGTACGCGGGCGCGCGTTCCCTATGAGCAGCCGCGAATTCACAAAGGCTCTGAATGGGGCCAGAAAAAGAGCCCCCTCTCTCATTCAACTGGCGACCGCCGCTGAAAAATCCATGAGACCACGAGAACCCAATCAGGCGTTTGAACACAGGCGGGCCCGCGCGCTGGCCACAGGAACGTTACCGGGATATGGCGCACATGACTTAACTTCGAGCGCGCAGCTCTTATATCCACCAATGACCTGAAAGGAAAAAAAAACATATCACGATCGACAGAGGCAGCGGTGCGCCCATCCACTGCCCGATCCCTGGCACCACGCCACTGCGCGTTGTTCACGACCCTGGCGTCAAGCAACTCTCTTAGCCAACTGACATGTCCAGCAGCGTGTTTTCCAACAGGTGCATTCGGGTCCCCACTGGAGAGCGACTTGCGCGCAGTCTCGGCATCAATCGCCAGGGATGCTCGAACGCAGAGCCCACTCACTCTGTTCACGAAGATTTGCGAGCCCTGATTGGGCCAGTGGACCCCTCGTGAGCCCATGTAGTGCCACTAGAATGGGGTAACATCCTTCCACGCTGCGCGCGGCAGCGAAGTGCTTCAGCAGCGCAGCTGGATTCAATTTCGAGGCGATGAGACTCACATGCGCTGTCGACGCAGTGGGCGACCTCCCCCTCGCTGCTCGCGATTCAATGGCGCGACAGATTGCGCCCCCGAAGACCGCGGCCTTTCGTCTCGTCGCCCTCCTGTTCTGCGAGTTTTCGGTCGCCCGAGTCGCCACGTAGATCGAACTTGCCGTCGGGCGGCATCGCGCGGTAGATGATGCGCTGGGGGTCCTGAAATTATTTCCGGGCGAGGGATTATAACACGTCGCCCATAGATATGCCGGCGCTTGAATGCGTTGCAGTGACGCAAAATACACAAGCGCAAATTCCAGAAGTTGGCAAGCGCGGAGGAGGCGAGTCCACCCCGAAGACTGGCAAACAGATCGCTGACAGTATTGCTAGCCGCTACATCTGGCGAAGCCCCGACGAATTCGGCGCGCGCGATTGGGTGTAATTGCCCGACGTGGCCGTCTTGAGTCATGCTCGTGTCGCCCTTCTCCGTCTTGGGTGTATGTGTGCATGAAGAGCATGCACTTGCCTCTACTCTGCCTGCGCGGGAACCGACGTGCGCCCCCTGGCCACGCATGTCGAAGTCATCTACGTGTCTGGCAGTACGCACATCTGGTACAACTTCAAATTCTGGGTCATATGGCATCAACGCGAGTCCCCGATGCACTCGGCCGTTCCCCTTGAACCTGGGGGAGAAGGCTCGCGGAGCACCCCTTGTGCCGGCACCTGGCTTGAGACGCTTGAGAGAATGGCGGGGCTCGCCGCAGTCTCCGAAGGCAATTCGCACGCGCGACAGAGGCGCATCCATGAGATCACGCAAAACATGCAATGCGCCCCCGTTCCCCTATTGCTCCAGCAAGTTCCATATGCGCCAGACCCTCCAGGAATACTTCAACCGCAACCGGGATGGCTGGGAACCAGCCCCATGGCAAGCCGCCTCGCCAGACTAGCCAGGGCTGCGAGGTGCGCATGACCGTGACGGAGATGGTTTGAAAGGAAGGACTTCCTGGCCCATGGTGGCTCTCAGCACTAGACGGAGCCGGGCGACTCCTGCCGGCGTCGGTCTTGCACAAACTTCCGATTATATGCGCGCCGAGGAGGAGGTCACGGCACGTTGCAACGTGGACCGAAAGCCCTCGGCAAAGCAAGGGCTATCTAACAGCATTAGAGATATGCCAAGAAGGCGCATGATGCTTGCTTAGGATAGAGGCCCCCCTAGATGGAGTCGAGTAAATGGGGTCGGAAGATCGCGCCGCATCGGCGATGCATCGACGATGCAACAGCGATGAACCGGCAATGCATCGGCGACGTCGGCGATGCATCGGCGAAACCCGCGCGACGGGAATCGGCCTCCGCATCGAGCCGCATCGCCGACGCATCGGCGACGCGGCGCGATCCTCCGACCCCATCTACTCCGACCCAACATGGGAAGTCTAGATAGAATGACTCAAGATGTCTTGCGCAGTCAGCAAGTCCTCCTCAATCACGGCCAACGGCGCATCTCATCTCCGCCGAAACAAGTACGCGCATTGTCGCCAACTCGTCGGAACGCACGGCATTCAATTATGGGTCATCCAAGACCACCGTGGCAATGTCTCCAGCGAAAGATAGCTCGGCGCACTCACCATGGGCATCGGCGACCAGGTCGCAGCAGTCATCCGCAGCTTCGCAAGTAAGCACCCTTTGGTGAAAGAACAGCGCGCCTCGCTGGATATGTTCGAAGAAGTATAGGGTGTCTCATTGGAACAGAACGCTTTCATGCTCAAAAGATGCCAAAACTGCGTTGACCGGCGCACGAGGAGTAACAACCGCGTAAAGGCACAGAAGTTTGAATGATATGCTTCAGTGTACTTGTGCTCAGAAGTAACCAGCTCCTGGTACAGGTCATGTTTTAGCATCGCGCCCTCCTCCTGCTCGTTCTCTCCTTCATCAATGGTGGACATTATGCTGGCACCTGTTTCGGATCCCACGGGGGTCTCTGGGAGGTTCGTGATTCCACGTTCGTCGCTCTCCTGAGGGCCATCGCTGAGGTCGGGGGCGACCCATCGGTCTTCGTCGAAGAAACGCGCTGTCTGGAAGAGAACGAACACTGTACCAATCGAGCATGGTCGCTGCCTGTGATGTCGGGTAGGTTTAAAGAAATATTAATTGGCAAATGAAAATGAAGCCCTGCGTGGACGTCAACGTCGTAGTAGATGCACCCATTGCGGTCAGCACCAGACTAGGACGACAGGGTGTGAACGCATGGACAACCTGATAGCAATAACATTGTCGATCCTAGCGCAAGCTCGGATGGCGCGCTGTAGTGCCAAAAGTATGTTAGGCAACACCTTCTTGAGATCAAAGGTTCCGCCACATGTGCGATGTGCTCCTCTGGCTGGAAGTAAAGAGAACAATGAGATGACGGTGCGCATGGCCAGATTGCCCATGCCAAAATCTGGAAACGAGAATCCTTCAAACGTAAAACCAGTCGGACATGGAACCACAACATCTATGTTTCACGATTTGGCCACTACCTGTCCACGTCATTCATTGGCGTCGCCGACCGTGCATGAGCCGTTGCCACCGCCCGCCTTGGTCTTCGTCTTGAGAGGCCTGTTCGTTTTAGCCGCAGCAATGGCTTGGGTGACGGCCTCCAGGGCGCTTTTCCGAAGACGTCGTTCTCGTGTCTGGTCGGTTGTTTCGGGCGTCTCATGGCCAGGCCCTTCAAAGCCGGGCAGCCTGGGCTCTCGTCGACCAGCATAGGCGTGGGAGAGAGACCGCCGGAGAAGGTGCACGCGCTGCAGGCGAATAAAGTTTTGGCCAGCAGTCGGTTAAAAGCCAGGCGCACTTCGCGCCCCTTCAGGCTCTAGAGAGCGAATGACTCCTTAGGATACTCCACTTCGAGTTTCAATGGGACTGGCGCGTTATCCTGAAATTATGATGCGGCATTCCGTTCTACGGGGCCTCAACTGGCGATTAGCTTCGTCGTTGTTGAGACACCCGTCACCATCGCAGTGCAGCGCATTGACGACATGGTTGAATTGGACCCAACATGCGCAGCACGCGCCCAGCAAGGAATCCATGGTTTTGTTAGGGGATGTCGTAGCCACGGGCGCACCTGATGCATCGGTCGACGACGCGCAAGGACGCGTTTTCTTCGTGGAAGAACATGCCGCACTCACCTTCGCCATTGAATCTGCACGGTACTTTTAGGGACGGCATCCGCAGGTGTCTACGACAGCACTTATCATGTCGGTTCTTGTCGTCCCAACCTACTCGTTGCAGGGTATGACGCATTATCGGTTCCTTCGCGTGGAAGAACCGTGTGAATATGTCCTCACTTCTTTGTCGATGGCCACTGGGTCGGTGCTCCTGAGCGCCTCGATTGGACGATGAAGGTGGGGGTCGGGCGCAGGGCCCTGGCAATGGTGTCTCTACGGGCCACGCATGGGCGATGCATCCTCGATGGCTGCGCTCGGCACGGGAACCGATTGCAGCTCCCCGCCTGCGCCCGCGCGCGAGACACGAGGGCGAACGGAGCAAGGAGTCGGGGGGCTGGGGGGAGGCGACAAAGGCAACGCGCGCTGAGGGCGCAAGGAAAAAATAAGGTTGGATGAAAAGCGGCGGGGCGAGTGTCAAAATCTGCCCCGGCCAATCTGACGCGCGGAAATCTGCGCCCCAGTTTTGGGGATCTTGAGGGCCAGGGCAACATGTGAGTTGACATCGTGGGGAAAAGCAACACGTGAACTCTCAGCTTGGGGAAAAATAAGATGTGAATTCGCATTTTGGAAAAAAAAGAATTGTCCCAGTGCGACCCTACCTAGGAGTTGGAACCTCTAGGAAAGCAACATGCATGGAACATACGTGCGCACACACACAGAAGTACATTTCTATAGCAGCAGCAATAGTGGATGGTGTGCTGCGCTATGCTCTGCGATGCTATGCTATGCTATCTTCTGCTGCGCTATGATATGCTATGCTATGCTATGCTATGCTATGCTGCGCCGTGCTATGCTGGGCTAGGCTAGGCTAGGCTATGCTATGCTATGCTATGCTGCGCTATGCTATGCTGCGCTGTGCTACGCTATGGTATACTGTGTTTTAGAGTTGCCTTCGTGTTTGCCTTCACTCTTGCCTTTGCTATAATATGGTATGCTATGCTCTGCTCTGCTCTGCTCTGCTATGCTATGCTGTGCTTTGCTGCGCAATGCTATGATGGGCTAGACTAGGCTAGGCTATGCTATGCTATGTTATGTTATGCTGCGCTATGCTATGCTATGCTATGCTATGGTATGTGTTTGCTTTGCCTCCGCTTTTGCCCTCACTTTTTCCTTTGCTTGTTGCTTGTGCTTGGCACCCAGGGAGCGCAAATGGGGGAACCGCGCGCTTGCTTTACCTTTGCCGTTGCTTTTGCTTGGCTCCCAAGGGACCGGGGGAACCGCCCGGGGCGGGCAACGCTGCCCGGCCCCTTCAAGCTAAGAGAGTAAGAACCCCTCTAGGCAAAGCCTAGGTAGGGAAACTGTTAATATACATGCTGGAAGTCGGCAAAGGAACCTTTATCAGGGGCCAGAATACGAATTCACATGTTGGGAAAAAGCAAAAGGTGAATGTAAATTTTGGGGCCCATTCAAAATATGTCTCAGGGGTTGACAAGTAATTTGTTGGGAACATACGCGATCATCAATCGCACAATCAAGACGCACTTGCACCCCACTTCGCCGCCCCACGGCGCGTCTGCCCGCGCGAGCAGCGCGCGGGCACGAACGACTGGCCCTCCATGGCCGCCGACATGGGACGCCGATCATACCCGATCGCATAAATGAGCGATACTTTGCATACATGGGCCATGCAGACCCCATTGAAGACCCCCTATTGCAGACCCCTTCTTTCGCCCTCCAAATTGAAACTGACTTGGACGTTAAACCGATACCAGTCTGGAAGTGCGCCCGGACAGAGGACCGAGGCGCAGCAAGCGCAAAAGGCGTCGCTCGGCGAAAGACGCAGGGGTCGCCGCTTCGGGGGCGGGCGGAACGAACTACTTCCTCCGCCTCAATCGCGCCTCCACGATTGGCTCGAGAGGCCGCGCAACTACCCGCGTCGGCCGCGAGGTCATCCATCGCGCACGGTCGCGGCGGTCTCGGACGAGCTCCCTATCGCCCAGGGGGCGACGAAGCTCGTCCGTCCACTGGCTCGGTGATCTCAGGGGGGGGGCCCACTATCCCTGGGGCCCGTGACTAGACCGAGAGAATGGAAGTCCGCCCTGAGACGGGACCTCCTCTCATGGGCCCCAAGGAGCCAGAAAAGTTCGCAGTGAATCAGGCGCCTCCTGCACGACGCCCACGGGCGCGCCATCGCCCATCGGTGCAACCAGGGCGGCGCGGCGGCATCACTGCGTCGCCGGGGCGTTAGTTGGCGCTGCTTCGCGGCCGGGGGCGAGGCTGAGGGCAATTGCCCGACGCTCGGCGCCAGTTCGCGACGGGCCTGGGCGCGCGAACATCCTCGGCGGCCCCTTGCTCAGAGACGGCCGGGGCGCTGAGTCGACGCGCATGCTCCACCGTTGGTTTTGCGGCGGGATGGGCGGCGGCATCAATCGATTCATTACGGAAACCACCGGAGGCGATCTTGCGGGGGGCGCCCTGCTAGACATTTACACGCCGGGGGCCGCGTCGCACTTCGTGGAGACCAAGGCCAAACATTTGACGCATTGTAGTCCGCGCTCCAGTCGAGGCGCGCTACAATTCGCGCCGCTGACAGGGGGGAATCCAACGCCCGCGGGCTGGTCTGCTGACGCGTCGCGCGCTGGTATCGAGCCCGCGCAGAACATGGCACTTCCTCCCCCGATCAACGCGGGGGGCCCCGCGCCCCCCGTGGTCGCGCAGGGGCCTGAGGTCCGGAGCCCATGCATTGCCCCCCTAAGACGGGGACACCGCGGGCTCACGCTTCAACTTGAAATCGGGGACTTTTCGCTTGATATCTGCTGTCCTCGTTTAATTCGAAGTCGATCCTTCTTCAATTTGAAGTCGCCCCCCCTCTCAAACCACTCTGTCCCATCTAGACGCGCGAGGCGGTCTGAAGTTTGAGCGGCGTAAAATAAAACAACTGTTCAATTTGAACTTGGCCCGCTTTCAATTTGAAATTGACCTCTCCTCAAATTGAGGCGTCGGTCAAGGGGCGCCGACGTCTCAAGCACGAGCGTCACCGCCAGGACTTCCATCGAGCAAGAGACGACCCAGGCGACCACGGCGGGCCCAGTCAGCCGGAGGGGCGGGCCAGGCAAGCCCGCATGGACATCCTCGCGGGCAGAGTCAACCGTCGCGGCCTGGCCGTCTGGGACATAAAAGCACTCAACCAGTCGAGCTTAGGAAAACAGCCGGGGCCCGTCACTCCATCCCAACCGGCGGGGTCGAAGGTCGCCCAGAATCCAGACAAACCCATGCCACCCCACCCACTCAAAGCTGGCCGAAGCCAACAGGACCACAGAGACTGCGCGGACCGCCAGACCCACCAGGCCAGCCAGATCGGCCAGCCGCGAGCGGAGCCGCCCACGGGGGAAGGCAGAAAAGGTGGAAGAGGAACGGCCACCACTGGGGTGATATATATATATATATATATATATATATATATATATATATATACGCGCAGGAGGGGCACAAAAAAACGAATGGTGAGCAATGCGCCAGGAAAGAACAATCTCCAACATGGGCGATGACACTCCGAAGCGCCGCGGGGCCCAGCGAGACGGCCAGGCTGAAAAATGGCGACGGACGAGAAGACGCGGGAACTCTAGCTACCTGAGCGCGAGCCGCCTCGTCGCAGTCTCTGCCGCGCCCTTGCAAGTGACAATGAAATCACACTACATGCAAACTGAGCGTTTCAGTGGTTCCCTCCCTTATGGTCCTCTGATGTCCCCAAGCGGCACGGGCACGTCGCATCCAACGGCCCAACCAAACAGTGTGGCGGACACGGCGCTGACCCGTAACATTGCGGCGTCCCGGCCCCCGTTGGTTAGTCGTTCTTACGTGCGTCGCAATTTCAATGGACCGACACCGCGTCGTAGCATCGGCAAGCGCAGGGATCTCTCGCGCGCGACGGACTGCTTGGCGAACCCAAGACAGCCGCGCCCACCTGGCGGGGCCCTGCCGAGCCCGGGCGGCTCGGCGGCTCGCGTCGCCCGGTCGGAGTCTGCAGGGCCAATGGCAGCGGATGTCAAGTCTCCTCCGACGCGCCCGTGCCACGGAGTCGTCGCCGCTATGAATAAGCACGGCGTCGACAAAGACATCGCAGGGTCTCGCCGTGCATTGGGCTGCCCTGGAGAGCACCTTGTCGCGCGGCTTGCAATGTTCGCGCCGACCACTGCGCGCGTTCCTCTGGAGAGGCAAAAAAAGTAATGCGCGATTGGCAGTCGTTTCCATTTTGCCCTGCGCACGTGCACGCCCTGGCCGTCATCGAGGTTCGTCATGCACGACTCAAAGACAGCTCTGCAAAATTAAGCTCCCCGCTGCGCTTGCGCCCAGGGATGAATCTCGTTTATCCCATTTGCCGCCGGCAGGCCCCGCACCCAGCACCGGCCCACCTGCCCTTTGCGAAGAACCACGGGGGCACGGGGTTTCTGCGCAGGCACTGCGCGCAGGCGCTGCGCAGCCCTTGCTGGAACGAGCTGCCATCGGACCGTTGGCAGCCTATCCCATACACGATGACGAAAAAGACGTGGGCTGATGGTGGGTGAAATTCTTCGGTTGGCATCGTCGGCCTCTGCCTTCGCCGCGGCGCGCCTGTTGTCCAAAAGGAAAGCGGCGTGATCCGCGTCGTCGGCGCCGCAGTTCGTCTCGGAGTCGAAGTGGTCACACGGGGCGACGAGGTGTCCGCTAAGCGAATCGAGCACCGGTAATATTCTGGCGAAGTCGTTCAGCTTGACCAGACAAACCTTCGTCTCCTGGGAAAATAAATATTCCTCTCGCCCCCAATCTGAAGATAATAATGTCGTCTTCTCTCGAATGGGCGCCTTGCCCAAAGTGGCAGGTCACTCAGAGTAAACCGCTGCGTTGGCAGTGAAAGTTTGTCTCTGCCTGCGATCCGGGCGTCCGAGGCCAACGTGCATGGCTGGCCGCTCATTGGGAGGCATGGTCCGCGACGTCGTCGCCACGCGCACCGCCGCGGGCAACGCGTCGCCACGGGCCCCAGTGGACCCTCCAGTCCCACCTGCGGATCTCGCCACACATTCGCCAGAAGATATAATATGGGACGACTTGGTGGTCCACGCGTCGATGCGGTCTTGCGTGCACATGGCGCGCGGCAGGCCGCCGTCGGATTGGAGGCCCGTTGGAGTCGCGCGCGGCGGTGACGATGGTGCAGCTGCTGGATCTGGCGCGCAAGCTGCCGCCGTTGTTATCGGCACTCCTGTTGTTGGCGCAATGTGGCAACTTACCCAGCGACGTCCGCCAGTGGGGAGGTGCCTGGACGCGGGAAACATTCACGTCGCTATCCCTGGCGCCCCGCATTGGGGGCAGTCAGGGGCCTCATCCCGCATCGAGCTAACAGCCCCCCCGCGCCAACAGTCCTCGCGAAACGAGCAGTTGCAGCGCGGCCTCGCCAAGGAAGCACCCGGGGCAAAATGCTCCGGACAAACGCTGCAAATACGATCGTTACCACGGCATCTCGTAGCTGCAGCAACGTCTGGGAGCCGTTGGTGCTATCACGCGAAGTCGCGCTTCCACGGAGCTCATGCGATGCGGTACTCCACCACAAATCGTGGTTTCCGCGGCCCTTCCTCTTCCCCGGCGCCGATGCCGATGGAGTTCCATGTGCGCCGCGCGCCTCGTGGCCATCTTCTGCGCGCTGTGCATGTCCTGGATGCGAAGCGGCAGGGCTCCTGAATTGTCCTGCGCAGACACGCTGGGACGCACAGCTTGATCGTCTTCTTCAAGTGGATCATTTGGATGGCGCGCTGCACGGGGAAGTAGTGCTGTCTCCCACGCGGATGGCGGATAGTTGGTGCGGACCGTCCACCGTCTGACGTAGGTAACGGTTCTTGAACCCGTGAGCTGGCGGCCCGATCAGAGGCCGCCCAATTGTTGAACGATCACTTCAAGAATGCCTGGTGCGTCCGCAAAATGGCGAAGTGGCCTCTGTAAATCCATGAAAGCTGGTCTCGTAAAGATCGCGTTAACATGCGGAATGCGATCATCAGTCGCGGCACGAGGGAACCAAGCAAATTGGCGCCCAATCGTCAGCCGCGATCGGAAAGCGCCCGCTGGCGTTGATCAAGTTCGTCGAATAAAACACCAGCTTGACGCAGTAGACGGAAACGGTCACGGACCTCGTAGGCGTCAACCCCGATACGGCCCAGATTAGGGTCTGGCGGCTCTTGTTGCTCCACATGTTCGATCACGTCTCCGCGAGACGGAGCCGTTGCCGAGGGGGCCTTCGGTGGCTGTTGATGTTGGCGTTCGAGTCGCTCTAGCCACGCTTGTCGGAATGGATTCGCTGTGCGCGGCGGACTTGGCCACCCACCGTTCGATGGGGCCACGCAACATCACGGCATCCTCGAGTTCGCATTGTGTCGGCTGAGAACAGGACGCCAACGCTGGGGCAGATCCACCACGCGGCGCAGGAATGACCTGATGGGAAGAGATCACGAAACCGATAGCGTTGCCGAGCGGGCTCTCGTCGCGTCTCCACGCCCTGCTTGGCCAAAGAGGTGATGCAGCATCTCTCGGTGTGCGAATATCCGGTGGAAGTGTCCCAGGTGGCGGCGTCGCGCCCGGCGCTTGCGACGTCGGTCGTGGCGGCGGCGCCCGTCGCGGTCGCGCTGGACGCAAGGCATGGAACTCGTGGGTGGCGAGTTCCCCCCCCCCGCCGTCATCGATGGCATTCTGGCGAAGTTGCCGCGGTGATACCCGAAGCGCTTACTGCTGCGGGCTGTTCCAACCCATGCGCTGCTCGAGATCCGCGACTTCTTGAAGATACTTATTTGGAATAACGCCCCTCTGCGCATGTGTAAGTAAAGCCTCATTCTCTGCACGGTAAACTCGCATGCCATCCTTTGGAAATTCCGCCAATGATATGTATATGGGGATAACAGAGAAGCGCCTGCATCCACTCGTAATTTCCTCGCGCGGACGTCAGCAATGACTTGCACGACTCATCTCGGCCTCCCCCACCGCAATCGCCTCGTCCACTGAGGCAGGAATGTCCGCCCGCTAATCCCTGGGAGATACTTCGCAGCGCTCAGCTGGAGGTTCCATGTATCACGACTGGTGGGATTATGTCTGTATCCAGTCGTAGATGTTCTCGGCGTCGGTGTATCCCAGCTTCTTGTCATGCGGAACACTCGCGAAACCTGCAGGTCACATGCCAGTGGCGTCAAGCATCTCGGCGGCGCACGATCTCGTCAACATCAACCCAGCCTTCGCCGCAGGTGAAGACTTCAATCCTCGATTCGCGTCGTCAATTATCCCTTGTTTTAGCTGCTAGAATAACCATGAAAGGAACTGCGAGCCATTAACCATCTGACTTCTCGCCCAAACCAATGGTCGAGTCGCGTCCTTCACGATGTCTCCATCGCCACTGACGTGGCGACTGCTGTCGTTGCTGCTGGCCTTTGCCCGTGGGCTCGACAGACAACGCATCTCAAACGGCGAGCTCCCACCATGGGCCCATATCTTCGGACATCTCACCCGAAAGATCGCCATGGCGCCATGGCTGCCACAGTCCTAGCCTGCAGCGGTCGGGTTACCCCGAGCGCTCGATCCTGACCCCGCAACGGTGGGCCCCCCCCGAACGCCGCGAGCAAAACCGGCCGCGGTTGGATTCCTCTGTACACGGCCTCCTCGTAGCATGATTTCACGCGGTGCTCGTAAAGCACGTTGGATGTGTTCGTCAGCTTATTGATCACTATCAGGGTCTCCTCGAAGGCCAAGATGACTTCTGACTTTCGCTGGCTCAGGTCGAAGCTTGAGCTGTCAAACTTGATCTCCTTTCTCCGTGAGATACGGGGTCTGGGCATGTCTGGGCGCAGTTGGCGGTCCCTGAGATTTCTTCGAAGCCTCGAAGGTCTTCATGAGGGCCCCCCAGAACCGAGCATCATGGAAACCAGCTCGTGCTCAATAATTTTCCTCCGCTTGGGCTGCAAAACATGCGGCGTCCGCTTGCATCGTGACACGCCGCGCCGCTGCATGGCCCGCCTGGACCTGGGCCTCGCGGGGCGCGCGCGCGCGCGCCATCGTTGTCGGAGTCGTCGACTGGCACGTCTATCACCATATGGTCTTTGCCCTTAAGCTGTTCGGAGTCTGGCGCGCCTGCGCCGGCTGCGAAGCTGCGCCGCCACCAAGAATAGAACGCGCGCGCTCCGCCCCCTCTGCGACGTTGCTGAGGCCCGCGCCGCAATCTTCGGCGCCATGACCTTCTTGACCCCACTCAGCCCGGGCCCCCGCAACGAGGCGGGGGGGGCCGACCCCGACGGGAAGCACGACGGCGGAGTCGGAAGGCCAATTGGCCCCGCCGGCGGGCGCTCGGCTCGCGCCGGGGCCTCAGCGCAGGCGCGGGCGCTGGAAGTGGCCCCGGCGCATCCGAGGGCGGCAATGCCCCGCGATAAACCGCCCCGGACAATTAGCGCATCCGCGCAGCCTCGGAGACGGCGGCAATCACAGCGACGGGCACCGAAGTCTCCATCGGCTCTTTCAAAATCAATATTCCTGGATATTGCTCGCGCGGGGTTCCGACAATGCGAAGCGTTGCCGTCCGCCCCCGCGGCTGCGCGAAGTCGCGGGCCGCCAGAATGATGGCGACCTCCGTCTTCGGCATCGGCGGGGGCGCCGAGGGGCCGCCGGCAAGATTCATCGGGCGCGCAGCGCAGCTGCCCACGGCTCGTTTCAGCGCCTCGTCTATCCCCCATAATGCACGACCCAGGGGGCGAGCTACAATCGGGCAAATCGAAGCACCACTTCTATCGCAACGAGCGAAACGATGAGCTTCCCAAGGCGGGCACTTACATCTGCCCGTCCTCCTGAAAGCCCACTGGTCAACTACAGACCATATTTGCGCCCGTCGGCCGAGCGCCGCGGGGCGGCGAGTTGAGCGTCCTCGACGGGCGCGCCCACGACGACGGCACGCGCCATGACCTGGCTCGCGCCGAAGTCCAAGAACGCCGAGGCCGCCTCGCGGCGGGCGCAGAGTGCGAGGATATTCGCATTGCATCTATCCCACACAGGGTCGCGCGCCCGCCGCCGGCAACTGAAGCGCCACTGAGACTCGGGCAGAGAGAGCTACTAGGTGCACGTTATGGATGTACTGGGGTTCGGGGGTTCGGCCCTTGGCATACTGGGCATGCTGGAAAGGCGTCGTCGTTGTATAAATGGCCACGTGAGCACATCTACCCTGGAAGTGCCTGGCGAGCCTGCGCCGCGAGACGGTCGGGGCGAAGGTCCGCGTCGCGCTCCTCCCGCGCCGCGTAGACATCGATGAGCTCCCTGGGCGCCTCCTCGGCAGCCTCGACTTCACATTTGGCGTGCGCCGGGTCTATCTCCAGAGCAGGATCACGGTCTGGACTAAATGATGGTGGAGCTTGTTCCGAGTATCCTAGACCGTGTCTGGAACGTCGAGATCGCGCGTCGCCTACGCGCGAAGATGAGGATGCCGGTTTCTTCTCTTCCAGATTTCCACAAAAAAAAAAAAAAAAAACTGATGAGGCCCGCTAATAATGCGAACACCTAAAAACCACCTAACTGACCATTTCCAGGATCCGACCCAGCCGCATAGCGAGGATTTTCAGCAGATCCAGACGCGGCGCGAGCCCATGTTCAGTAGCTGTCATAGACCATGCGCGGAAGCTGACATAATCTTCTTGGGCTGCGCGCTCTCCGCAAGGTCCAACACGCATTGCGGATCTGGGTCGTCCAACGGATGAGCTGGTGAGTCGGCACGCAGCCCCTGAAGCGCGCGATCCCAAGCATGTCTCATCAGAACGCCGTCGCCATCACCGTCAGCCTGGCAGTTGGGAAGATCAGGGCCCGCGAGTGCATATTGGAAGAAGATGTATATCATGCGCATCAGTCTTTCCTCCTTCGAAGTCACAAAACGATCCTGGGCAAGTGCGCAAGCGCTGAGGTCATATGTCAAGACCTCGCGGCGCCGCGTCTAGGACTGCCGAAAAATCTGCAGCCTCTAGATCCTGGCGAAGATTCACTCTCGCGGCACGTTCGGCAAGAACTGGCCTGTCGGCACCGCGCCCCGCTGGCGCCGTAGTGGGGGCCAGTTTCCTGGGGAGCTGAGGCGGATGATCTCGGGCCCCTCGACGCAAGGAGTAGACTGTGGATCCCGATGGCGCGAGGAAGACGCTGTCGGGTCGGGGCGAACATCGTCGTCCTCTACCACCTCGTAGGATGCTCCATGCGCGCGCTCGTCTGCGGGATCTGCACGGGGCGACTGCAGTGCCTGGCGCTCGGGGTCGCGCGCACCAGGCCTCTACGAGCCGTTGAAAGCCCCCATCGTCGGCGCCGCTGGCGATCGGGCGCGCGCCCGCGATCCAGTCGGCAGCGGAGCGCGAAAAGCCCAGCTTGTAGTGAGCCATGACGTCGCGGGACATCAGATGCAAGCGCTCCTCGGTGACCTCGACGAAGAAGGTGCCCCTGCAGGATGCAATCGGAGAGGCCCGGGTGATCGCCCGCGCCCGTAGACGGAGCGCCCGAACTTGAAGTGGTCTGCCTAGGCGGGCTCGGGCACTCTCGGGCGAGATGATGGGTCGATCCGCAAAGGTGACATGTCACCACCTGGCGACCCTTGCCAATGGGGTCTTGCCCGCGGCCCTTCCAGGCGCCAGTTGACCTAGATCTGCCGCGAGCACCCTCGCCTCGTCCCACGCCTCGCCCACGGCGGTATAACTCCTCGTGGGCCTCGTCGGACGGGGCAGCGACGCAAGTTTGAAGAAGTTTCCTAGCGAGCCGCCCACGTCATCCACGGGCCTCGCGCCCCTTTCCCTGATTTTCCTGCCCGCGCAGCGTCGGGCGCGGCGCGCTAGGTTGCGCGCGCAGCGCCGCCGCCGGCGATTCTGACATTGTTTCACGTGGCGTATTCTTGGGGGCGCGCTGCTCCTCGGGCCAGTCAGCTAAGTCTTCAAATCTAAATCGAAGCGCAACGCGCGAAAATCGCGTCCGTGTCCGCGCCGCTATCATCCTCTGCTGTCGGGTTTTCGGACGGCGCTGCCGCTGGCGTAGCAGTGGGGGCCGCCCGCGGCGTCGCCGGGGCCTGGGCGGCAAAGCTTCCTCGGGCGCCCAGGCCGAGAGCCAGGTGCGGGCACTCCCTCCTGGCCTCCATGGGGGTCGCCCATCATGAACGCATCCGCGAAGCGAGCGTCTGCTCCGGCACGCCCGCCCATGAGTTGGCCGACGTTGCCAGGCACCCTCTTCGACGCATGCCTCCGACGTCGCAACGCTTCGTGGAGATCGCACGCGACGCGCCCGCGCTCGGAAGTTACATTGGCCGGAGACTGCCGTTGCAGATTCCGTTCTGACAATTTCCAACAGGGCCGAAACGCTGTCGGCGCGCTCATTCGGCTGCGACATGGCGCCCGTGAGCTCGAGGCCCCATTGGAATTGTCGCTTGTCCTCGACGCCCTCGAACCACCGGGCCGGGTAGAAGAGCGGCCGGGCGGGCAGAACAGCGCGGACACCGCTCACCTCCGCGCCGAAGTTGACGACGGCAGGCGGCGCCCTCACAGCCAGCGCGCGCGCCAGGCCCAGGGGGCCACGCTGCAGGGCCGCAGCCTACTGCGAGGGCGTCGCGGGCCCAGCGCGCGTTCTGCCAGGCGTGCACTGCGCGAACCCAGACGCGGCATGGGACCCATCCCGCGGGGACCCAAGTCGGACCCCTCGTCTGGTCGCCCCCGCGCTCGCGGCTCATAAGACCGACAATGACCCCAGTCGCCGCCGCAGTCAGTCCGCGTGAATTACGTTGAGCAATGTAGAATGGACCGCGGCGCGTCGGGAAGCAACGAAAGGCTGGGGGCAAAACAATGCTTCGCGAATCGGCAACCCTGCAAGTGAAAGATGCAGGGATCGTTCGCGCCACCGCGAGCGAATGTAGATGAGGCTGCGGTGGAAAAGGTACTTGTAGAGCTCGCAATCGCGGTCGGAGTTCCTATCGCGCTCGGCGTAGAGAGAGAGGTAGGTATCGTTGTCTTCGTAATATCGTTTGAGGTATCTCGCGCGCACGATGCCGGCGCGGTAGTAGGGGTAGTGGTTGGGGAGAGGAAAGCCTTCGGCGCGTCGGTCGGGTCTCCTCGCACGCTTGAAGTCCACGTAGTGGAACGAGTCGGCGAAGTGGTTGCGATGCGGTAAGCACCCGCATTGCGGACGTCCACGCAGTCGTCCGCCATGCTTGTGTCGTGGTCCTGCAGGTAGCCTCCGCCGCGCATGTAGATGGCGTTGTACGCCATCACGCCCAGTGCGGAAGTGAGGAGAACTGCCACGGCTGCGTCAGCTCCGCTACCAAGTCTGAGGCGCGTATATCACGCCATGGTCGCAACTGTGGAATGGTACAGTTGCGGGGGAGATAGCGATGGAAGGTGCGAACAACCCTTTTTCACTCCAGGCGCCGTAAATAGAGCGCAAGCAAGGACACATCCATTGGCAAATAGGGCGACGCTGCTTTGAGCCGGGACGGCGGCGAGATAGGCAAGCAGATGTCCCCCCTTTGGGATATTCCGTCAAAATCGATTTGCCTTATCCGTCGACCCCCGTTTGCTTGCCAGGGGTGCACGGGGGTGTGAGATGATTGGCCGTCCCCTTTTCCAATTCCCCCCGTGTTCCGGGATCCCATTAGAGGGGGGGGCGGAGGGAACCGCGTGGGTGGAGGAGCCAGGCTCCCAGTCGCACCCTTGCGGCCTCCAAAGCCTCGATATCTACACTCCGTTGTATCCAACATGCCCAGGATTGTATTTAAGTTAACACTGTCTGCGCTCCAACACGCCGAGAAGTACGAAAAACACCAAATGTGAGTTCAAGACGGCCCCTGAGGCCTCCAGCACGCCCCAAGAGAGCTCCAAGAGGACCCAGGAGTGTGCCCCAACAGGCAGAAATCGCCTCTATCCAAGAAAAAACGTAGGTTCCATACTTGTTGCATACATGACGGCCCAAGAGGTCCCAAACAAAGCTTCAAGACAGCCTCATAGACTCTCGCCCTCCTCCTCCTCATCATCATCATCATCCACGTCCGCCTCCTCCTGGTACTCCTCACTATCATTATCATCAGAATCCTCATCCTCCTCATCATCTCCGCATCCTCATCCTCATCCTCCTCATCCGCCTCTATCTCCTCCAGCGCATTCTCTGTCTCTTCACCCTCCAGGTCTTCCCCGATGGCTTCAACAACAGCTCGGGGAAACCATTGTCCAATAGCTTGGCAGAAAGTCGACTCGACGTTCGGCCACATGGGCGTTTCCAAAAGGCATGGGGCGGAGGAGGTTCACCGTAGGCGTCTTCGATGTGTGCTCCGTAAGATATGCAGCGAGCAATCTTCCACTAATGTGTCCCGCTTGGCCCGCGTGCGCTTCTGGAACACACTCAACCCATGGCATAAGGATGTGCGGTAAGGACGCAAGGGCCTTGGAGGCCGATGTGAACGTTTTTGAGCTGAGTTTGGCCAGCGAAAGTCGCATAAGATGGGCCAATTGGCAAGGATACGAGGGTAACTACCTGTGGGAAGGCTGCCCATCCTTACTATGCGGGCTGACTGCACATCATCTGAGGAGGGCCGCGACGGCTCGGGGCGCCTGATGAGAAGGCTGGATCCCAGGCGCACTGCCTCCTTCGGCCCGTGGTCCCTGCCACCCTCCCGCTCTGCCACGAGTTCGGGGACCTGACTGCAATAGACCCTGGCTGTGTAACATGAACCCCTCAAAATCTAAACGCCCAATTCGGAAATTGACCCTGCTGTCACGTGTCCGGGCTTTGGGCTCCACTGTGCATGGTGTCCCACTGAACGCCTGACACATATGTTACCGCCGCCAGCGACAGCCTGCAGCAGCGGCAACGCGCCAGCAGCCTCGCCGACTCTCTCTCAGTCTTTGCATCACCACTTTCTTTTCGGGCCCCGATCTTCCAACCCAGGCCAACGCGTATTACATGACCGCCGATGCCCGCTTGCGGGGGGTGAGAAAGCGTGTCAGGTGAGTGGCTGCCCCTTTCCCCCTTTCCCCCTCCCCTGGGGCAAAACATCGCATTAGAGAGGGGGGGCGGGGGGGGGGGCGGGGGAGCACGAGCTCGCCAACGCACCCTGGAGGCTCTCCAGAGCCTTCAAAGAACCCTAAAACGGTCCAATAAGCGCCGAGACAATCCAAGAGAGCGTCGAGAGTGTCCAGGGTAACCCCGCGTCGGTCCGAGATGGCCTCACGACGGTCCACGAGGCCCCCCCCAGGCTGCCCAAGAGTGCTCCCATGGGGCCGCCGCTTGGGCCCCAATAGACACTGTCCACATGCACGCCTTGTCGTCCTGGCAGCGTCCACCGCGGTCCAAGGAGCGGTCGAGATCGTCCAAACAGAAGGCCCAGGAGGCCCCCAAGAGGGCACCAAAGACGACCCGAAAGAGCCCCACGAGGGCCAAGAGGGCCCACATGCCGTCAAGACGGCCCAGGAGGGCCTCAACAAGGGCCCAAGAAGGGCAATACGAACTAACATCTCGAGTCGATCCCGCCGTGATGGCCCCAGGGGTCCCCACGTGATCCCTGGGGCGCCCCCAAGAGACTTCCAGGAGGCATCCAAGACGCACCCGAGAGGCCCACGAGGGGTCAAAAAGGATCCCCCGAGAGCCCTCCAAGCGGCCTCTCAGAGGCACTCCAGGAGACCCTCATATGCACACCCGAGGCTCCTGACCCTCAGGCCAGTCACGGCGGCACGACTCTTGACGAATTCACTGGTATGGGATTCCGCGGAGTGGCGCAAGCCACTTGAACCACATGAACCCTCCTAACTACATGTTATCGACAGCCTTCTCAGCACTGGGGACGTGAGCTGTCGCATCGTATCTCCCAAGTGTATCTGAAACTCGGAGGCGAGCACAATGCTGCGCTGGCACAGTGGCGGAACCTGCCCCAGGCAGATGAGACCTATCATCACCAGTATGGAAGCATCATTACATCGTGATCCCCGAAAGCCCCCACACAATTTGTATGCACCAACCCGTCTGATTCGAGGTCCCCACCAACGCGATGCACTTGTCGAGGGTGTCCGCTGCCTCCGTCTTGAGGCCAATTTCGTTCGAATTCCGGCAGGAAGTCCTGAGGGCAATTGGGGCCGAGTGAGCTGGGAAATGGGTGCGGCATGGGATGGCGACGAACGGCAGAGTTGGAAAACCAAGCGCTGCACCGTGTCGCGTGACGCAGGCCCCCCCTGGAAACTATACTGTGCGAGTGAGCTACGCAAGCTTAACGCTGACTCGGGCAACTATGAAGACACTCCGAATGTGAAAAATGAACGCATGGCTCGGCCAACGTGAAGCAGGTGCGAAGTGCCTCTGCTTCGACGCGGGAATCCCCACTTGTGCATCCCATCTCCTGGCGCATCCCGGTGTGACTGTGAACTTGAGCGTCTGGATGCGAGAACGAGTCCGAGTGAACAACAAAGACGACGACGACAACGACGGCGACGACGTCCTGGGGCCCACAAAAGCCCCAAGACGGGCCAAAAGTGCCCTAAGACGATCGACGAGGGCCCCGAATCGCCGAACGATCTGTCCAAGACGCCTTGACGGCCTCCAGACGGCCCAAGAGTCCTGCAAGACGCCCAAGAGGCCTCCAGGAGCACTCTCAGAAGAGCCCCAAAAGGAAAAATGATTGATTTCCTATTGGTTTCTGAAGCATTTCGGCGTTCTCGCCTCTTCCACTTCCCGACGCTCTAAGACGGCGCAGGACGCCTCCAAGACGGCCCAAGAGGCGCCCAAGACGGCTGAAAAAGGGTGCCCAGACGAGGGACAAAAACAGACATTTCGAGCCCTCGGCCCCGAAAGGCTCTGAGGAGCCAAGAGGCCCCCCGATGCCCCAAAGAGGCCCCCAAGAGGCCCCCAAGAGGCCCCCAGGAAGCCCCCAAACGTTCCCAGGAGGCTCCCAAGAGGCCCCTGAACTGTCCCCCAGAGGCCCCCAAGCGGACATCTGGAGCCCTCGGCCCCAAGAAGCTGTCTGGAGGCCCCTAGAGGGTCCTCCTGCTCTTCCTCCTCCTCCTCCTCCTCCTCCTCCTCGCCCTCGTCCTCGTCCTCGTCCTCGTCGTCTTCAGGGTCCGCGGCACCGGCCAGAAAGTCTTCTCAATCTGCAAGAATTTGTCGGATGGCGGGCGGATCCGTTTCGAAATGTGATTCTCGCCTTGGCACCGCGCACAGTCGCTCTAAGAGTTCACATCAGCTTCAAAGATGTCCATGGCTAGCGTCCGTGAAATTGCGTTTTGGCACGATGCCGGGCTGTCAAAGCGCAGCAATTACGCTGATTCGCGGTGTTGGAGTCTCAGGAACGGTGTTCTGGCACGGTTCGGGATCGTCACGACGCAACAGGAACGGTGTTTCGCGGCCCTGGCAGAGATCAGGATTTTCAACCGGTTGTCTTCCAAAGGGGCACTTCCCTCAGTGAAAATGACTCCTTGCAGGGGCCTGGGAGCGTTCATTGCAATATAGTTCAGGGGTCTTGGATTTACACTGGTCCTCCTCCTCCTCCTCGTCCTCCTCCTCCTCCTCCTTCTCCTCCTCCTCCTTCTCCTCCTCCTCCTCCTCCTCCCCTTCCCGCCTTACCGCGCGAACGAAGATGAGGTCGAGTTCGCGCCCAGCCGCGGACGAAAACGAGTTCGAGAACACGACCCGTTCCAGTTCAGATCGACCGTCGGAATTGCGATGCTCCTACACTCAACCTCCTTCCTGCTGCGCTGTTGCACAGGCACTTTGGTGGGGCTTGCCGCAGGCAGCTGTATCATATAATACCCCCTCTTTGTTCCTGCTTCCCTGGCCAGTCCCCGACTGCAAGATGGTGAGGCTGTTCATGCCTCCCCCGACGGGCACCACCGACGGCGCGGCATGTCCACGGCCTGCGCTGCGGCAGGTGGTGCACGGGCCAGGGCGGGTGCATTGATGGGAGGGAAGAGGAGGAGGGAGGGTGGGAAGGGGGGAGGGGAAAGAGAAGGAGGATTGGAGAAGGAGGGCCTTTTCTCCCCCTACCCCCCCTTCTTGTGGCAAGGAGGGAACTGGGGAAAGGAGATTGAGAGCAACCAAGAATGATGAAGAAGAACCGTGAAGGAGGCGAGGATTTGGTTGACCCAAAAGGGGGTCCAGATGAAAGGGGGTGGTGCAATAGCTTTGGGGCAACTGTACGGCAAATGTAATACGACAGAGAATTCGATTGCATTATGTTGCAGCTAACGTACTGCACAAGAAAACCCATCAATACATTCGCGCCACGGAAAGTATTGCACACCCCAAATCGGTTGCAACCCACAAATCGACCGCACCAAATCTATTGCACCACCCCCTTGTCGCTGGACCCCCGTTGGGTCAACCAAAGAAGAGGAAAGGGGAGACGGATGCCTCCTTCTCGGGTGGCTCGTTGGCGAGCTTCTTGCTCGGCGTACACACGACTGGTGCGCTCTACTCTGCTCTGCAATGCCTTGAACCCCTCAATCGTCTTCTGGGAACTCATAATCCGGGACGGGTACCTGTAATCCGGGGGGGGGGGCACCTGTGGTCTGCGGGGGGGGGGACCATTACTCCGAGGGAGGGGACCAATAGTCTGGAGGGGGGCGTCAATATCCCCGGGGGGAATCAATGGTTCAAGGGGGGCCTGCAATCGGGTACTTGTAGTCCCGGGGGGTGCTCAAAGGCCCGCCCGGACCTATCCGAATCTAAATATATATGTATATGTATATATGTGTGACCGACATATCTATATATATATATATATATATATACATATATATGTGTGTAAGTATGTGTTTTTTTCTGTGCCATCGACGTGCTCTCCATATGATACACTTACCAAATATATCAGCACAACTGTCAGTAAATAGCTGTAATATCACAGATTTACTTTCAACCATAGACTGTATTCACATAGACGTATGAGACCTCACACCCCCAAAAAAACGTGCGCCGTACCGAGTGGACAGCGTGTTTCCAAAACTGAACAAACGTGTTCCAATCAGGGCTGCACTTGTGCTTACTCAGAAAACGTTACAATACAACAGGCGTGGATCAACAACAAACGTGCGTTTCAAAACACGGGCGCAATGCATACCTCAGAAACACACATCAGCACATCAGCATTTGCGTGGGCTATCGAAATCGAAATTAGAATCAACGAACCCAGCGAACGAACACATGCGCCAACGCCACACAAAAACACCCCTGCAACACCATCAGACCATCATACGCGAGTACCTTGACGACCATCACCCACACCCAAAAACCATAATGCACAAATACGCAAAGACCCAACACCCATACACGCTTTTATTATCTTGCGCAAGGTGTCGAAAGCTCCGACCACTTTATTCCGCGTCGCACACACCCCCACCCCCACCCGCGTCCCCACCGCCAGAGTGGGACCCCCGCGCCGTGCTCTCTGCACCGAGCCCCCCCGCGTCCCCAGCGCCCCAGCGGGGGGCCCGCCCACTGCCCCCTCCGCCACAAACGCTTTATTCCGCGTCGCACACACCCCTCGCGCCCCCAGCGCCAGAGTGGGACCCCCGCGCCGTGGCTCTCTGCCCCGAGCCCCCCCGTGTCCCCAGCGCCCCAGCGGGGGCCCCGCCCACTGCCCCCTCCGCCACGAACGCTTTATTCCGCGTCGCACACCTCCCCCACCTCCCTCCCCGCGTCCCCAGCGCCCCACTGGGGGCTCCGCCCCGTGCCCCCTCCGCCCCGACAAATCTATTATTCCGCGTCGCGACGCACGCCCCCCCCCCCCGTCCCCAGCGCCCCAGTTGGACCCCCGCCCCGTGGCCCTCTGCCCCAAGCCCCGCCCAGTGCCCCCTCCGCCCCGACCATTTTATTCCGCGTCGCGACGCACACCACCTCCCCCCCCTCCTCTCCGCGCCCCCAGCGCCCCAGTGGGACCTCCGCCCCGTGCCCCCCCCGCCCCGAGCACTTCATTCCGCGTCGCCACGCGCGCCACCTCCCCCCCCCTCCCCACCTGGGAGTTGGGCTCCAGTGCTGGGCCCCGAGGGACGATGTCTTGCCCCCTCTTTCCCCCTTCTCCTCCACTTCCTCCTCCTTCCCCGTCCTTTTTGTGCAAGAGCCATGGCGCACGTGCCACTTGTTCAAGCGGCTTACGCCATTCCGCCGACACCTAGAAGGCGTGAGAACGTGCGATGATCGTGGAAATTGTCTAGTGGTCTTCGGCCCAACCCGCCAACGTGCTTGGACTGCGGGTCCTAGATACTCGAGGCCCTGCTGCCCGGATCCTCGATCCTCGATCCTCGATTTTCGCGGCCCTGCTGCCCCGATCCTCGATCCTCGAGGCCCTGCTGCCCCGATCCTCGATCCTCGACTCTCGAGGCCCAGCAGAGTGGCGCTTGCGCGCGACCAGACTTGGGTGTGCAGCAACTTGCGCAACTGTCGCCACGTTCGTGTGCCCCTGGGAGGATCAGCGGAGTGGCGTCACACGCGCACCCAGACTAGACCTTGCGGCTCCTTGGGGGTGGTGCTTCCTGCGCAGCTGTCGCCACGTTCGTGGGCCCCTGTGGGGTCCAACGTAGTGGCGTCATATGCGCACCCAGACTAGACCTCGTGGCTGCCTGGGGCCCGTGGTCGTGGTCGTGGTTGTCGTCGTCGTCGTCGTCGCGTTCGTCGTCGTCTCAGTGGTGGTCGTCGTCGTCGTCATCATTGGCGGCGCAGTCGTGGTCGTGGTCGTCGCCGTGCTCGTGGTCGTTATCGTCGTGGTCGTCGTCATCGTCGTGATCGTCAACGTGGTAATTAGTTGTGGTCGCGGTCGTGGTCGTCGTCGTGGTTGTGGTCTTCGTCTCGGTGGTCGTCGTCGTCGCAGTCGTGGTCGTCGTCGTTGCCGTTGTCGTGGTCGTAGTCGTCGCGATCGAGGTGGTCGTCGTCGTCGCGGTGGTCGTCGTCGGTGTCGTCGTCGTCGTTGTCGTCGTCGTGGTCGTCGTCGCGGCGGTCGTGGTCGTCGTCGTGGTCGTCATCGTCATCGGTGTCTTGGTCGTCGTCGGTGTCTTGATCGTCGTCGTGGTCGGTGTCGTCGTCGCTGTCTTCGTAGTCGTGGTCGTGATTGTCGTGCGTGGCCGTCGACGTGCCCGCGGTTGGCGTTGTCGTCTTGGCCGTGGTCACGGTCGTCGTCGTCATCGTCGTCGTTGTGGCCGGCGTCGTGGTCATGGTCGTCGTCTTGATCAAGTTCCTGCGCGTGGTCGTGATCGTCGTTGTCGTGGTCGCGGTTGTTGTCGTCGTAGTCGTCGTCGTCCTCGTCGTGGCCGTCGTCGTTGTCGTCTTTGTTGCCGTCATCGTCGTGGTGGCTGTGGTCGCGGTCCTCATCGTCGTCGTGGTCGTGGTCGTGGTGGTGGTCGTCGTCCGGGTCGTGGAAGGGTCATCATCGTGGTCGTCGCCGTGGTGGGAGTCAGTGTCGTTGTCACTGTTGTGGTCGTGGTAGTCGTGGTCGTGGTCGGCGTCGTGGTCGTGGTCGTCGTTGCCGTGCTCGTGGTCGTTGTCGTGGTCGTCGTCGTGGTCGTGGTCGTTGTCGTCGTGGTCGTGGTCGTGGCCGTCGTCATGGTCGTGGTCGTGGTCGCCGTCGTGGTCGTCGTGGTCGTGGTGGTCGTCGTCGTGGTCACGTCCGTCTACGTCCGTCGACGTCGTAGCGGATGACCGACCTGCATGTTGGAAGATATTCAGCCTCTGGAAAGAATAAATTGGCGAAGAAAAAGGGCCGCAACATCAAACTGCAGTGTGTAGAACCTACACATTGCGGACCTGTTCAGTGCGGGTTCTACACATTGCAATTTTGATGTTGAGCCCCTTCGTTACGACGACGATGTTGATTGCGACGGCGCTGAAAACGGTGGTGACGAACACGATAGTTACGACGACGACGACGATGACAACACCGATCTAGACAGTGATGGCCAGAACGGTGAATGTGATGTCGGCGACGCTGACGATCAAGACGATGACGATGTCGACGACGATGCCGACGATGACGAGAGCGACGATGATGACGATAACGATGGCGATGACGAGAGCCCGTCCCCAAGGCCTCCAAAGGGGTCGGGACTTTTGGGGGCCCCCGTCCGTGTCGAGTGCTCCGCCCTCCCGCCTCGACCACCACAATGTTGGCCCTCCTCTCGACCACGCCGCGCGGTCGACCGCCCGAGGCGGAGAGGGGGCAAGGACCCCCCTGTTTCGCTGACTGGCGCTGCAAGACGACTCACGAGGCCCCGAGAATCGCCCCAAGACAGCCCAATGGGCGTCACAAGCGCCCCAAAACCGGCCCAAAACGATTCCAAAACGGCCGAAGAGACGTCCAAGACGGCCCGACAGGGAACGTCAGCCGAGAA
The DNA here is from genome assembly GCA_963575745.1 of Prorocentrum cordatum. Taxonomy (NCBI): domain Eukaryota; class Dinophyceae; order Prorocentrales; family Prorocentraceae; genus Prorocentrum; species Prorocentrum cordatum. Next base: position 464,626 of record CAUYUJ010015338.1, read on the forward strand.
CCCGAGATTTTCGCCCCAGGGGACCCCAGGAGGCCTCAGGAGGCCCCCAAGGAGCCTCCAAAAGAGCACCAAAAGGAGCCCCAAGGGCACTGAAAAAAAAGGAATTCCAACATGCCCCTTTTTTTGAAGTTCGCCTGGCAGCTAGAAACACAACGACCACGACAAGTCCCTCTTCCCCCCTCCCTCCCCCCTCCTCCCTCCTCCTCCTCCCCCTCCGCTGTCTCGCACCCACTTCGGGACAGCAGAGGCAGAGTGTACCCTCCACCCTTCACGACAGACCAGCTACGAGCGCTGTGGGATCTACGCAGTATGCCCAGCAAATCAAAAGATTTGATGCATTTGGAGGCTCCTGATTGCCCATTGGTCGGACTATACCGGGGAATGTTGCAGCGACAAGGAGGCCTTTCCAGATTGTGGCACTGGCAAGGCTTTCTCTGGGCGTTCTCTTATATTTTCTTCGGGCGACAGCTTTCGTCATCCAGGATTCCACCACTCTGGATTTGGTAGCCCACTGTGACGAGATTGTCCAGCTGATCAGAGACTCTTGGGGCAGGCGTCAGTCTGGGGAGGCCTTTGCTGCACTCAGAAGGCTAGGCGCAGGCTCACGTAAGAAGAGGGTCAAAAGGATTGCCTATCCTAAACGATGTGCACAGGTTCCTGGCCGGTAGTCTCAGCAGGTCAGGCTGCCAGGAGATGGCAACAGCACTTCGGGTCACTTGAGCTGGCGGCTACATTCGACGTGCAGGACATGGATCGAGTTCGAGAACACTTCGACAGAATTCCATACGGTAACATGTCACAGGGTGCCGTGCCCCTCTCCTCGATCGCCTCCCTCTCCGAGTTCCAGCACTCTTGCAGGCAGGCAAAGACGGCGGCGGCAGGATGTGACAGGCTCACAGGAGGGTCAGTCCTCACCTCTGCTGCTGAGATTGCCGAGCTGCACTATGCTCTACGGCTAAAGTGTACAGTCACGTTGGTGGAACCACTGAAGGAAGGGGGGATTCTGCAGAGCCCTCCTCAAATCTGCCACGGCCGACCAGAAGTAATGCTCCAGCTCGCGAGCGCGCTGCTCGTATCGTCCCAGATCGGAACAGCTTCGAGAAGGTGTCTCCGAAAAAGGTTGCTTCCCACACTGGTCGCCACGGCAGGAGAGTCACAGTTCGGAGGCATCCCCAGACGTGGCACAGCCCGTGCCTCGCTGCTCATAAGACTGGCACAGGCGGTTGCGTCGGTCCGCAAACTGTCTCTAGGGGTGCTGTGCCTGGATGTGGTGCAGGCATTATACCGGACGTTGCGCGAGCTGTTGCTGCGATCTCCGCTCGACGATAATGCTATTGCTTGCGTTGTACGTGCTGCGGGACTGCCCCCTGTTGCCATGCATGAGTTGGCACGAAGACTGCAGGAAAAGGTACTATTCTGAAAGCATCCTCGGCGCAGGATGCCATCGATTACCATACGACATATCAGACGACGCAATGCTATCTGACACCCTGATTCCTGCATGAGGGTTCCCAGCAGATTTCCTTGCCCCAACATGTGGTGGTTCCTGGACAACCTTTGGCAGATGTGTTGTATGAGGTTCTCATGGCGGATTGCATGAATGAGGTTCGGGACATCCTGGTATCGGTAGGTTTGCCAGTACATTCGCCTGTCGATGGGTGCAACAGTGTGCATAGTGTGTTGACGACAGACGAACCTGCTAGCACGAAGCCATTGGTAAATGTTGAATGTGCAGATGACGGCGCAATCATGTTGATGTTGCCAGCACGGGACATGTATGCTGCCATGTGCCGCGTGCTTGTCGTTGTCTCGGATGTGTTCGCTGCCAGGGGCCACTTGCTCAACGTAGGTCCTACAAAAACTGCAGCGTTGTTGTCCATGCGAGGGGTGGGTTCCAACCAGGTAGCGAGGGATGTGTGGCCCATCCATGGGGGTATGCTGCAAGGTCAATCTGCCTTATTAGAGGCTGTAAAGGCACCGGTGGTACGCAACTATGTGCATTTTGAGGTCGGTCTTGGACGCTACCGGCGCCATGATGCCAGAAATCGACTACCGTTCGTCTACCACTACTGATACGCTGCGTGTATTGGGAAATCGTGTGTTTCGGGCCGACGTGCTGAATGATACGTCTAGCGTAGTATTTGCAGATAGTTTGGATATGTCAGGCAGGTTGCACAATGCAGGAGCGTGGCCTACTCTCACGGCGGGCGAAACCAAACAGGTGGAGGTGGAGGTTATGAAGGTCTATAGGGCTGCTGCAGGAGTTCGGTTTGTGGAAGCTGACTCGCGTGTAACTAATGCTCAAGTTTTTGGCTAGGCTACAACGACCGTCTCCAAAATCTGTGTTACGAGCTCCTCGATTACAGCTTCTCGGCTCGCTATTGCATACCCGTCCGAGGCTTGCGTTTGCTCTTCTACGTGCTGAGTGGTCAGCGGCGGGCAGAGGTGCCATGCGCGGTCGTGCGTGGCTCGGGATGATCCTGCGAGACTGCGACTGGATCAGATACGCAGCCCAAGCTTGTGCAGAGCTGCCGCCGCCAGCTGTTGATGTTGCTCCCTGGGAGGCCATAATCAAGAAAGGACACACAGCATGGAAACGCATCATAGGCCACGCCCTTTTGGTCACAGCTCAGGCGCACATGCGCAACACAACGGTTTTAGATGTGGAACGTGCCTTGTTCGATGATGTAAAACCAGTCGGCGTCCCCCAATCGTGCTTTTACAGGGGTGTGCGGTATGTTAGTGGATCCAACGGTCAGTATTACAGGTGACGCGGCAGCATTACAGTGTCCGTGGCGTGCAGCGCAGTATTCAAAGAGTGTGGCGCTGCCTACCCACATTGCCAGGCAGCACAGACAGCAGGCGTCACTAGCAAAAGCTTAGGCTGCCCCGAATGCGCAATGCCACGCCTGCTTATCTACGTTCCACAATCGTCACCATCTAGTAGATCATTTGGCCAATGATTCCACACGTTGCCTATATGTGCTTCTCTGTGATCCAAGTATGCACAAGGCTGTCCCCAGCTCAACTATCCTTGGCGGTTGTCCCGCATATCACGTTTCAGATCCAGTATTTGTAACGCATGCTATTGGGCGAACTCCAGGCGTATCTTTGGGACGAAGGCACGCGATTGTGCCCGCGATCCGAGCAGGAGGGCCGATTACCGAACATGCCAGTGCGACGTTTGCTACGATGACTCAAGGCAATGCTCGGACAGTACTCCTGGAGCGGACCCCACGCTGCCGCCATCAGCGCTTGCCGCCTTGCTGCCACTGCCAAAGCCTGATGCTGCGCCGCCGCCGCTATCACCAATCCAGTACAGTACGGAAAGGTACCCGACAAGGCTGTTTTTGACATCAATAACCGGGAGTGGCAAGCGATCCGATTCCTTGCGCTATACGGAGGGTGGAGTACTTTGATCTGAATCTCGATTGTGGCAGGCGTCATGCAGAGTCGTACAGTATATATGTGCTGCCCAAAGACATCGCGATTCATGCGACTCTTGGGGATATGATGAATAGGTCCACGCTCGACACCTGGAAAGAGCACATCAGGGCCCGCAGGGTCGTCGTTTCGGGGGGGGGGTCCGCCGTGGGAAACCTGGTCGGCCTCGCGTCGGGCAGGAGGGCCCGGACCCCCCCCCCCGCGCACGCATGAAGAGTTCTGGGGTGAAACAGCAGTTACGTCTCGTCAGATGGAGCAACTAGCGGTACCAAATGCTCTCCTTTGTGCCATGCTGGAGCTGTTCGCCGTACATTTGACGGTGGGGGCGTGCTGCTGGATGGAGCATCCGCAACCGTTTGACTGGAGGTCTCAGGCAGTCCGTTCTTTCTCATGCCACCCCTCGCGGGCTATCGAGTCTTCGCCTGCTGCATGCTGCACGGATTTCGAACAATGCGAACGCGGTCAAACATCCCGAGCCCCAACTCGCATTCTGTCTCTACGAATGCAGCAGCTACACAACAGTCTGCTGGCGACCCCTGGTAAAGGAAAATGCTCAAATGGCAGACGTGGACACGAGGTTTTGCTTGCATTCGATTCGGCAAATCAGGAATGGAGCACAGCAGAAAAGAAGATATACCCCGAGAGCGTGCGCAAGTGCATAGCAGATGCGACGGTGCAGGCTGCGCAGACTGTGCGGGGGCAAGGGGATCCAGACAGACCACCGTCGGACATGCTGGAGTCAGATGAAGTCAGAGAATCCCTGCTGCTTTTTATGTGTCCTGGGATCCCTATCTAGGGGTTGCAGAAGGCTGGGCCCAAGATTATGTCTCACGACGTGGTCCAGGTAAACGTCGTACCGACCCGGAAGTCGAGCGTGTCAAATCGGTTGCTGCTGCAATTCCTGGTGATGATGATGCTGTTCGCCCCACCGCGATTCCAAGGTCACCAGGGCCGCCAGAGGCCGATGAGGAACAGGAGTATGCCGACGTTAGGTCCTCTACTGGTGGCTCCCAACAGGTGTCTGGTGGTATAGGGGTAGGTCCCCCCGTTCCTGCCCCCTCTCCCCCTCCCCCCACACCTGCCCGCCTGTCCTCCCAGATACGTGATCGTATTGCGAGGAACCGGCAGGAAGCCAGAGACAGAAGAGCAGCCAAACGACGCGCAGCTATTGCACCGTGGG